>CM075346.1:156565000-157165000 GCA_037693485.1 Kitagawia praeruptora | reverse complement strand
CCCGTAAGAAATTTTCTTTTTCATTATTTTCTAATCTTTTTTTTTCCAGCGGGAGGGATGGCAAAAGAAACCTTTTATAAGGCGCTTGCAGCCTTGCAGGTTAGCGTTGTCAATGCCTTGTGATTTGCAAATTCAATATAGCTTTGACTCTGGTAGTTGAATCAGATTGAGAGTTCAGTCAAGTTTACTACTATTTTTCTTCTTGTTTCTGAACTATCCATCATCAGTTGTGCCATCTGTTTGAATATTTAAAAGCAGTTGTGCCATATTGAAGCGACTGACTATATATTTATGAACTTTTCAACCATTGAATTATCATGTCTTTTCCAATCATAGCCTGCAAGCTTCATGAATATCCTAATGTGAAGCTGCTTAAATTGTAAATGTGCACTACTCCACGAAATAGGACTGCAACATGCATGTTCAAAACTCCATCTGGGTCTTTCTCTAAGTTTTTTGATTTATTATGCATTTGTCTGCCAGCCAGATCACATGATAAATAATTATGCTGTGCTGCTGTGTTTTATCTCTCTTTTATGATTGTAATGAAGAACAATAAAGTTGACTTCACAGTTTATGAGAGAATGAATTTTAGAGATATACTAACAAAATTAGGTTTCTTTGTTAAATAAAGACATACTAACAGTTTATGTAAAATTGGAGCACTGTGATTAGAAAATATTAATTTTATGATAACTATACTGTCTTTTGTTTAAAGCTCTTGTAGTGTTCCCCATTCAGCCAACGATTGCGTATTAATCGCTATGGCTTAACCCGTAAGAAATTTTCTTTTTCATTATTTTCTAATCTTTTTTTTTCCAGCGGGAGGGATGGCAAAAGAAACCGTTTATAAGGCGCTTGCAGGTTAGCGTTGTCAATGCCTTGTGATTTGCAAATTCAATATAGCTTTGACTCTGGTTGTTGAATCAGATTGAGAGTTCAGTCAAGTTTAATACTATTTTTCTTCTTTTTTCTGAACTATCCATCATCAGTTGTGCCATCTGTTTGAATATTTAAAAGCAATTGTGCCATATTGAAGTGATAACCGAATACATTTAACCTCTAACAATATGTCTTTTGTCTAGATAAATGTATGTATGTCCTAAGTCCTATTATACCTAGCATGGTTCTGCTCCTTTTTAAGGCCATTTGTTCTTTTGTTAGCGTCTTATGTTTTTAACTAATCTGAAAGTTCAATACTATTTTGAGGTTCATATATGCTATTATCTTTTAAAGATCCCGTTCTTATATCTTGCAGACAAAGTTGTAAAGCCTAGGGAAGGCAATTCTAAAAGGTCTGGCTTTGTTACATCCAAAACAGTGAAGGATGCTCACAGTGCTATTCAGGACTCGGTTGCTGCTGTATGTATAATTATTCCCTGTTATTATCTTTGTCAAATAGTATTTACTAAAGATGCACATGGTAACTAAGTTCTGATGCTTTACTGATGTTACCTTCAAAAACTCTTTATCCAGGACCTGGAATCCAAAAAAGTGTGCATAGGCAGTTCTCTCGCTGAACAGAATGGAATGAAGAGGAATTTGTATCATTTCAAATCCCTCTTTTTATCGAAGAGAAGGAACGAGAACCAAAATCTTCCAACCCGAACAAGATATTCTATGGTTCACAACTCTTCTTTATATAGTAATTCGATCTATTGCGCTGCACCCTCCAATCAGTTTAATATGAAGAGAAAAAGACAAAAGAAAAGAATCGATCTGCCTACTCACTATTTGGAGGCGAGTTACAGAACACAAAAAGCTGTGATGTTTTATGGACCTGACATACGTCACATCCCTCACAACATAAATTGGAAAGATATGAATATGCTGACCAATGAGAGGCTACCAAAAACTGGATATGGTGGATACACCCGGTAAGTTAGGAATTTTCCTGGATCCAATCCGAAGTAGTGAACAAAAATTCATGTAACTGTTATCCGATTTTATATCCGTATCATGTAATTTGATAGTGATTCGAAAACCGATATGATTTGATTTAAAAATTATCCGACCCGAAGAGTTATTTGAAAATAATTTGAAATATTAGATCATAATATGACCTGGAAACAATCATAACCGAATAATTGATTATCCGAATCGATTATGACTCTGAATTATAAGATCTGATATAAATTCGAATCAAGAAAAATGATGAATTGAATTTTAATTTATTTATTAAAATTTTAAGGGGTCATAAGACTCATAACCTATCATCCATATACATTAGCGTTTAATCCATCACTTCACTCTACTTTTTCAACACTTCATATTATTACACCCACTATTTCACTTATTTTAATAATAAAATCACTATTAACTGACCAACTACCTAATACTACGCAGGCTCATCAAACAGCGCTTTTTAGCTTTCTTCAGGATTTGGTACCCACTACTTCACTTATTTAAACAGTAAAATTACTATTACACCCACTATTTCACTTATTTTAATCATAATCCTTGGTCTCCGTGAAAAAATCCAACGTAAACAATCAAGAGGGACGAAGGGAGTAATATTTAAAATAATTTTATGCCAAAGATGACATTATTATTTAATCAATATTTTTTGAAAAAGTACATTTTATTATATAAAAAAAAGTTATTTTTATAATAAGATTTGTTCATAGTCTTCAAATTAAAAAATGATCCGATCTTAATTCGAAAACTCATCCGAATTAGATCCGAATTGAATCGGATCCAATCCGATTTGAACTTTCTCCAAATATATCAAAACCAGAAAATTGATCTGAAATTAATTTGATACGAAACCGATCCGATTATACGAATTGTAAATTAGACCCAGACAAAAGAGAGGGAGCGATTGAGGGGAGGGGACAGATGGTCAGTATAGGCTTGACAATTTGACACGTGACATGTGAATACGACATGAAGCGATACATATGTTACGGTTTTTTTGTTTTGATTTTTGGTACATGAAATACGAAACTACACGAACACGAATTTATACGAAATATTTAATATTGGATATGAATTTTCATTTTGGGTACACGTAAGTACACGAAAGATTATATATATATATATATTTATTATTTTATATATATAATAATAAATATTATATACGTATTTTGTTTTACTTAGTATTTCGTTTATTTTTAATCACTCATTTTAATTTTTACATATTTAGTAGTATTTCGTGTATTCAGATAGAATCGTTTCGTGTTATTTCGGGTCATTTCGTATTTAAAAAAAAAAAAAAAGGTACTCGAAAATTTCGTGTATTTTTGGATTGACACAAAACGAAATTTTTCAGGTTCGGTTTTATTTATGAATACACAAAATGATTTCGGATCTATTTTAATTTTAACCATGAATATACAAAAATACGAGAATACATGATATGAAAGTACACGAAATGATTACCGGGCCTAGTTCTCCATGAGCGAGCAGCCGAGCAGCGAGCATTAGAGCATATGTATGTTGGCTCTCTTTATAGCACATAATCATGTAGTATTTTTTTTAATTTAAACTTTTAAATCCATTCTTGTAATGTATTATCTAATCAATGATTTTAATTATTTTTTGGGAAAGTTTATAATTTGGGAACTCCATAATAAAATGTCAAACGAGGTGCATGGAGGTAAATTTGAAGTCAAAGAAATAGGAATAAATCCAAACACTTATCAAAAAAGATATAACCAATATCCAAAATTCAATTTGCAATTGGAAATAAAATTTTTAAAAAATATTGATTTGATTTCTTTAAGACCCACAAATATTGGTTTTTTTGTTCTAAACCTACATGTAGTCGAATTAGAATTTTAAAAGACGCATCCCTATATAAATTGTCAAATTACGTTGACATAACAAATCAAGATTTTTGATAACTAGATAGCAATGTCTTCTTCCGAGGAGGTTTGTTCGAATCAAGTTGGAAACGATGATGTTAATCAAGCATCATCTCAACCAAAGATCATCTCTAATGATGTAATAATCGAACCAGCGAAGCAAGATAATGATGAGACTAATCGGGTGCCATCCGAAACAAAAACGACTAATCAAGTAGTCGAGCCTATGAGCAGAAGCAATGGCAATGACGAGACTCTAATAATCGAACCAGTGAAGCAAGATAAGGAGGAGATTAATATGGTGCCATCCGAAACAAAAACGACTAATGATCAAGTAGTCGAGCCTATGAGCAGAAGCATTAGTGGCAATGACGAGACTCTAATAATCGAACCAGTGAAGCAAGATAAGGAGGGGATCATTAATGTGGTGCAATCCGAAACAAAAACGACTAATCAAGTAGTCGAGCCTATGAGCAGAAGCATTAGTGGCAATGACGAGACTCTAATAATCGAACCAGTGAAGCAAGATAAGGAGGAGATTAATATGGTGCCATCCGAAACAAAAACGACCAATCCAGTAGTCGAGCCTATGAGCAGAAACAAGGGACCTGGGGAAGAAGCGAAGACTAGTACTACAGGAGCCAAGATGCACCACACCAGTACTAGAGGAGCAGGTGAATTTGGATACAACTTCACTAGGGCGACCAACGCCGATGATTCGATAAATTTATCGGAGGAATGCTGTCTTTGTTGTTTGTGTCTCTGTGAGGAAAGTTGTGGTTGCTGCATGCGCGGTCTGCATGCCATTGCGGCAATTATTGATTGTGCGCTTGCTATTCCTGTATTAGCTGGATTATTGGCTTGTGGTTGCGTGTGTAGTCCGGTCATCTGCTGTACTTGTTATCTCTGTGGTGATCTGATGTGAGGAGTTCTTTTTCAATCCTTTCAATCCATGTTTAATTTTTCATCTGATAGGTTATTATTATTCGTAGAAGAAACCGTAACACTCTTGTTATTGTTATTCATGAGTTATATCGTAGAGTACTCTGCATTACGAAGTTTTACTTGCCGGTTCTTTTTGATAATGATTATAGTTCCTGAAGAGGGAAGACTTATTTTACAGAAAAGTCGACTTATTTTAAAAAATAAGTTAAGATTCCTAGTTTTTTTTTTTTTTTTTTTTGCAATTTATGGAAGTTCAAACATATATTAAAAACTTGTATATAAAAAATTATCAAAATATGAAATTTTACCCAACTTATTTTAAGATGAGCCAAACAACACTATCATAACATTGTATGAGGACGTATTTTTAAAGGGATTGAGTTGGCACAGTGGTAAGTGCCCAATTCGTGAATCGTGAGGTCACGGGTTCGCGGGATATACTGAGTATGTTGTGTTGTGTTTTTTTTTATGAGGACGTATTTTAGTTCATTTTTGTACTCCATTCTAGTTAGTTTTTAATACTATTTGTTTCCTGATCAAGTCTTTTGTTGTGTTCCTTTCTCTAGCATGCGCCTTGCCATCTTTTACGGTACTTGAACAGTTGTCTTCTTGCGTCAAAAAAAAAAAAAACAGTTGTCTTCTTTTGGGTGCTCTAAAGAGAAGTGCTACGTACGTTAATTTCCCAAAATTTTTACCAAATTAGTTGGCATTCTTATCTTATTGTTAGAAAAATTATCTTCTACATAGATTACATATAATTATTTAATAAACATTTTGGAGTAATTTTTTGAAAACCTAGCATTTCTCGTGCTCTAAATCATGTCGCTGGCACAAATATGTTTACCTGATTGGATCATTGCAGGGCATTTGAATAAAATGAAATTTGCTGAATATTTTTTCCTATGTTTGTGTCCTGTGATTAAGAAATCATTATTTACTTAAAAAAAATAAATCATTTTCATTCCATATATATAAACAAATGATATATATATCTTTCTGAAAATTGTATGTTTTTTTGAAAATGGTATGTTTGTGAACATCTGTGAAGTTTACGGAGTTTGCACAAAATATGATATATACATAGTTCTACTTAATTACAAACCAAAATTAATTATAAACTAAAAATCAAATTCTAACCCAACATTTCATGTTAATTTAATTACAAAATTAGGGGTACCCCAATACCAAAAATGTATAAAATTCTTGGCTCCATTCAGCAAATAAAAAAATAAAAAAAATATTGTTCACTGCTGACATGGCAGTGACCTAAGCGTGAACAGTTTTTTTTTTGCTGAATGAAACCAAGAATTTTATACATTTTTTGTGAAGGTTCCCTTGGCGGGGCCCTTAGAATAAATGAAATATAAAATATTTAATGTTAGTTTGTACAGTAAAACCTCGTTAAATTAATACTCGATAAATTAATAATCTCTCTAAGTTAATAATTTCTTCCAGTCCCAACTTGGGCCATTTCAAAAAATGATTAATTTCGATAAGATAATAATTTTTTAAAAAACCCTATATAAGTATATGGTCCCAATAATATTATAAATTAATAATTCCTTTATAATCATAAAAATACATGTATTAACTTTTTGTAAAATACTCCCTCTGTCCCATTCATTTCTTTACATAAAAAACTGTGTATCTGACACGCATTTTAAGGTGTATTTTAAAGATAGTTCTATAATTTATTTTTAACCTTGATATCATCTAAAGATACATGAATATTTACTTTAAATCTAGCAAATACTCATTACATTTGTAAACAATATATATTTAATTAAGTATAAAACATAAATTGTACAATTCATTCTATTTAAATGTATATAATTGGAAATTACTTTTCTTTTATGTCAAAAATTCTATATAAATTAATAATTATTAATTTATCGATTAATTAATACCTCTCTAAATTAATAGAATTCTCTGATTCCAACTATATTAATTTATAGAGGTTTTTACTGTAATTTTTATTTAAGGATTGGTTTGTATTTGAGCATAAACCTATATATTAATATTTCAGCTTCCCAATGATCAAATAACTCGTATTCGTTTCTTTTCTGAACATATAAAACATCTATCTATCTATACTAATATATTAAAGCTGAAAGATTGAAAGTTTGGTTGGTTTGGTTTTCGGTTTGGTTATCCTTATTATTAAATAAATAATGACAAAATATAATTAATGGTAATTAGCCATTGCCATTTTCACATTTATTTTTAATTGAATATATTAACTTTTATAAAAGCATCAATCATACCATATCTTCAAATCATTAATATTTTCTTTCTAATTAAAATACATTACCTTTTTTTTTAAACTAATCTGTTAAATATAATTGATGTGTTTTAATGTCAGTGTTTAAGTGTTACAGGTAAAGAGAGTTTAACTTGTTATTGAAAGCAGTTGTAACAGAGTTTGAGTATACGCTGATTGCTGGAAGCGTAAACGCTGACAGAGGAAAGCGTAAACACTGATAGCTGAATACATGGAAGCGCAAACACTGTTAGCGTAGAGAGAACAGAGTTTGCTAAAGTTTGTCTACTGGGAGCGTCTACAAGTCAACAGAGTTTGAAGATTAATTTAATATTAAAATGGAAGCGATATCTTTGAAGATTGGGTAGCTGTCAAAGAGATTGAGTTGACTTAGAAGACGTGTAGCAATCGTAATTGATATCAATTGTATAGCTTAATTTTAGGAGAATCAATTTACGATTGTACGTAGCTGTATATCTTATAAATACAGTTAGGTTAACCCTAGAAGGGTATCCATCGTGAACGAATATCATTCTTGTAACCTAAGCAGCTCTCTGTGATACTTTACATCACCGAGAGAGGAATTATTAATTCCAAACAGTTTTAAGGGTTAAAACGTGTGTTCTTGTTACTTATTCATACGGTAATTGATTATATATTGTGTATTCGACCTAACAAGTGGTATCAGAGACAAATCTGTTACTTTATTACAGTTAAAGATCCAAACACAATAGTAATCAATGGCAGAGATACCTCCATCATCTGAGAAAGCACCTACTACTGTTAGTAGGTATGAAACAATTAGGGTTCCTATACTGAGGCCATTAGAGTATGCAATTTGGAAGGTGAAGATGACCATGTTTCTGGAGGCTACAGATCCAGAATATCTGGATAGAATATATGAAGGTCCTCACAAACCAACAAAATTATCTGCTGCTGCTGCTGGTGAGGAATCAAAGGTCATTCCAAAGGAAAAGAAAGATCTAACTGCTGAGGATCTTTCATCTATTGCAAAGGATGCAAAAGTGAGACATTTACTTCACAGTGCATTAGACAATGTTATGTCTAATAAAGTGATAAACTGCACAACTGCAAAGGAGATATGGGATGCACTTGAGGTTAGATGTCAAGGAACACCTGCAATTAAGAAGAACAGAAGGAACATACTCACTCAGGAGTATGAGCATTTTGAGGCAAAATCTGATGAAACCATGACAGAAACATTTGACAGATTCTGTAAACTGCTCAATGATTTGTCATTGGTGAACAAAGAGTATGATTTAGAAGATTCAAATCTCAAGTTTCTTCTCTCTCTACCTGAAAAGTGGGATGTGAAAACAACCACTATAAGAGATAATTATGAACTTGGTGAAACAGAGATTGATGAAATTTATGGATTGCTCAAAACCCATGAATTGGAATTGGAGCATAGAAACAAAAGATCTAGTAGAAAGTCAAAGTCTGTTGCTCTTGAGGTTGAGGAGAAACCATCAAAGAAGGAAGCATCAAGGAGAAAGGCAAAAGGAAAAGCCTTAGTCATACATTCAGAGAATGAGCCATCAGACACTGATGTTGACTCAAACACAGATGAATCATCTGATTCTGAAGATGATGAGGAGATGATGCAAATGCCTGCATTGATGGTAAAGACCTTCAAGAAGATGGGATACAAGAACTTCAAGAAGGGAAAGAGATTCTCCAAGGACTACTCATAGTTTGATAAGAAGAATTTCAAGAAATCTGAGGGAAAGGACTTCAAATCTGGTAAGAAAGACAAGTCTGAGATTCAATGCTACAAGTGTAAGGAGATGGGTCACTATGCTCCTGAGTGCAAGAAGGGTAAAACTGAAAAGGCACTCTACACCAAAGGCAGAGATTGGGCAGACACTTCAGATTCAGATGAGGAAGTCAACTATGCTCTCATGGCTACTACTCAGACTGAAAATGATGATCTCAAGGTACCTCCAACTACCTATGCTTATAACACTGATAATATAACTGAATTGAGAATTTATCTTAAAGCATTGCATATCAGTTATAGGGATCAGACTTTAGAAAATGAGAGGATAAAGTCTGAGTGTTCTCAACTCAAAGAAAGAAATAAACTTGTTGAGGAACAGCTAGAGAACATGAATAAAATTCAAAAAGAGAGAGATGATGCAGTGTTTATTGAACAGGAGTTGCTAGGTAAGTATAAGCAACTAGAATCAGAATTGGAGGATACTAAACACATCATTAAGACTTGGACACACTCTGGTAAAAACACTCAAGAAGTGTTTCAGTCAGATACAGTAGGTCTAGGTTACTCTGTAGGAGATGAACTTAGATTTGAAAATCAGGTAAAGGTTAGACCACATTGTTCATCTGAGGGTAATGTCATGGGAACAGGTGGACCTAAGACTGAAGCACAGAAAAAGGCTGTTAAAGAGTCATATGCTAAAACTTTTGTTAAAGAGGCTAACATTGGCTTAATGACAGATAAACAACTCAAGCATAAGCTTAAGGAGATAAAGTCTGTCAACAAACAGAGAATGCCTAAGAAAAACAGAAATGGAAAAGTAGGCATAACCTCAGGAGTTAAGCCAATGCTTGCTTCATTAGCTCCCAGGAAAACATGCTTTAATTGTGGTAGTACTAATCATCTTGCCAGTTTCTGCAGTAAGAATAAGAACATTAATTCTTTGCCTTCTAAAACTGCAGTTAAAAATGATTATGTGAAAACTAGACCACAGACTTTATGTAAACACTGTGGAAGTACTTGGCATTCTATTTATACTTGCAGAGATTATCATGATATTTACTATAATTACTATGAACCCAAGCCAAATTTGAAATGGGTTAAAGTAAACTCTGCAAATGTAAACTCTGAAAAAGTTAGCTTAAACTCTGTTAATGAAAATTCCGCTGCAAAAGCTAACAGAATTAAGAAAGCCAAAGGATCCAAGCAAGTCTGGATCCTTAAAACTAATAATCAGTGATTGTTTGTGATTGCAGGGCACAAGGGTCAGTACCCTAGTCGTGGACAGTGGATGTTCAGGACACATGACTGGAAATAAAGCCCTGCTATCAGAGTATGAGGAGAAGGCTGGCCCAGAAGTTTCCTATGGAGATGGCAACATAGGACATACACTGGGATATGGCAATATTAATCTTGGAAATGTCATCATCACAAATGTAGCTCTGGTTCCAGGACTCAAGCATGATTTGCTATCTGTGAGTCAAATCTGTGACAGAGGATATCATGTAGATTTTCAGCCTGAATACTGCCAAGTGATCAGTAAATCTACAGGGAAAGTTGCTCTAGTTGGAAACAGACACAACAACATCTATGAAATAAAATTGTCAACAAACACTGATGGCAAAGCAGTATGTCTGTCAACAAGAATGTCCAGTGAAGAGAGTTGGAAGTGGCACAAGAAACTCTCTCATTTGAATCTGAACAACATTAATGAGCTCATAAAGAATGATCTTGCAAGAGGACTACCAAAGTCATTGTTGAATGTAGAAGGCCTGTGTGATTCTTGTCAAAAGGCCAAACAGAGAAAAACCTCTTTCAAAAGCAAATCTGAGTCTTCAATTGCTGATCCTTATCATCTACTACATGTTGATCTTTTTGGTCCAGTAAATGTGATGTCTCTTGGAAAGAAGAAATATGCATTAGTCATTGTTGATGAATATACCAGATTCACATGGGTATATTTTCTTGCAAAGAAGGATGAAACAGCCTTAACACTGACAGATCATATAATCCAACTGGACAAAGGTTCAGAGCATCAAGTGAAGATAATCAGAAGTGACAATGGAACTGAGTTCAGGAATTCATCTATGGAAGAATTTTGCAAGAGTAAAGGGATCAAACAAGAGTTTTCTTCACCTGGCACTCCACAACAAAATGGTGTAGTGGAGAGGAAGAACAGAACTTTGATAGAAGCTGCCAGAACCATGCTAGATGAAGCAAAGTTGCCAACATATTTCTGGGCAGAAGCAGTTCAAACAGCTTGTTTTACTCAAAATGCAACACTGATCAACAAGCATGGTAAAACACCATATGAAATGGTGAAGAAGAAAAAGCCAAATCTAAAATATTTTCATATTTTTGGATGCAAGTGCTTTGTGTTGAAGACTCATCCTGAACAGTTGACCAAATTTGACCTAAAGGCAGATGAAGGAATTTTTGTTGGCTATCCACTGTCAACAAAGGCATTCAGAGTTTATAATCTGAGAACCAGAGTGATCATGGAGTCTATTCATGTGTCATTTGATGACAAGAAAATAACTGGACTTGAAGATGTTAATGAGCATGATCAACTGCACTTTGAAAATGAAGATTTATTAAACTCGGATGATACAGATCTGACAAACACTGTTGAGGTCAATTCTGAACCTCTACTGGTAAACACTGAAGAAACCTTTCAATCAGAAACAAGGGAAGAACCAGTTGAGGGGGAGCATGAAGAATCACATCAAAGTAAAAATTCAAACACTGATAGTGACTCAATTGATAACTCTGAATCAAACACTGTTGATTCAAACTCTGATCATTCAAATTCTAAGCAGTCACATTCAGGGGGAGCATCTGAAAATGAAGAGAGACACCAAGAAAATCAGGAGAGCATGGATCAAGGGGGAGAATCACATGATGACAGAAGCAATCTGCCTTCTGCAAGAAAATGGACTAAGTCACATACACCTGATTTAATTATTGGTGATCCAGATGCAAGAGTAAGGACAAGAAGTGCAACAACAAACGAATGTCTGTTTCATGCATTCTTGTCACAATCTGAGCCAAAGAAAGTAGAAGAAGCTCTGAAAGATGCTGACTGGATAACAGCAATGCAAGAAGAGCTAAATGAATTTGAGAGAAATGAGGTGTGGACCCTTGTACCAAGGCCAAAGAATAGATCTATTGTTGGTACTAAATGGGTTTTCAGAAATAAAACTGACAGTGATGGTGTGATCACAAGGAACAAAGCAAGACTGGTAGCTAAAGGCTATTCACAGCAAGAAGGAATAGATTATGATGAGACTTTTGCACCAGTTGCCAGGTTGGAGGCAATAAGGATGTTTCTTGCCTATGCTTCTCACAAGAAATTCAAGGTTTTTCAAATGGATGTGAAAAGTGCTTTTCTGAATGGAAAACTTGAAGAAGAAGTATTTGTTGAACAACCACCTGGTTTTGTAGATCCAAAATATCCAGATCATGTCTACAGGTTAGACAAAGCACTCTATGGACTCAAACAGGCACCTAGGGCATGGTATGAAACACTTGCTAAATTTCTACTAGAAAGTGGGTTTCACAGAGGTACTATTGACAAAACTCTGTTTTACTTTCAATCTGGTAATGACCTGCTCTTAGTACAGATATATGTAGATGATTTCATTTTTGGATCTACTAATGATAAACTCTGTAAGAAATTTGCCAAGCTCATGCAGTCTAGATATCAAATGAGTATGATGGGAGAATTAAGCTATTTTCTAGGCTTACAGGTGAAGCAAACAGATGATGGAATTTTCATAAATCAAGCAAAATATACCAGAAATCTTCTCAAGAAATTTGGCATGCTTGACTGTTCATCTGCAACAACTCCCATGGCAACTGCAACAAAACTGGACAAAAATACAGGTTCATCAGTGGATATGACAAGCTACAGAGGGATGATTGGTTCTCTACTCTATTTAACAGCTAGTAGACCTGATATCATGTATGCCACCTGTCTGTGTGCAAGATTTTAGGCAGATCCAAGGGAACCACATTTAACAGCTGTGAAGAGGATTTTCAAATATCTCAAGGGCACTGTAACCTTAGGACTGTGGTACCCAAGAGAATCAGATTTTAAGCTACTTGGTTACTCTGATGCAGATTTTGCTGGCTGTAAGATTGACAGAAAAAGCACAAGTGGAAGTTGTCAATTTCTTGGTGACAGACTAGTGTCTTGGTACAGCAAGAAACAGAAGTCAATATCTACATCTACAGCTGAAGCAGAGTATATTGCTGCTGGTAGCTGTTGTGCACAGATTTTATGGATGAAAAATCAACTACTGGATTATGGGTTGAGGTATAGTAAAATACCTATTTTCTGTGATAATCAAAGTGCTATTGCAATGACAGGTAATCCAGTACAACACTCAATGACCAAGCACATCAGCATAAGGTATCACTTTATCAGAGAGCATGTAGAGGAAGGCAACATAGAGCTTCACTTTGTGCCTACAGATCAACAACTTGCAGATGTTTTCACAAAGCCTCTAAGTGAAGCAACATTTACAAGACTGGTCAATGAACTAGGGATGGTATCTGGTTTTGACTAAACATGTTGGTTAGACTCAAACTCTTTCAAATAAAATGTGTTGCTCATATCTCTGTAAATTGCTAAAGTGCTATGTGAACCTTATTAATTTTACTCTGTCAGCATGATTGTTGGTCATACACTGTTAATATGTTTGTTAAACTCTGTGAATTCTGAGTTGATTTTTGTCTGAATGAAAATACCGATGAAGAAAAATGTATGGAGCATGATTCTCAGTAAAAAATCAAGATTCTTTTTGAGTCACTGTGATCTAATCAGAAATTGTGCAGTAAATTAACACAGCATGATACTGTTTCATATTTAGAGCATCTCTTAGTTTATTTGATCCTAAACTCTGAATCTATGAATACTGCATGTATTGCCTCTCATGAATAACTCTGATATTGATGAACTCTAAACTCTGATTAGTGACACTCTGTTTCCAAGTCATACTTGATTCTTGATGATTCTGTGTTTGCACTTGTGAAAATTTTAAAACTTGAGATGTGTCATTGTTTAGTTTGGTGAGAACCAGTTCATGTCTGAACCCTGTGAGATTTTGAGCTGAATAAGTGATTGATACATTTTATATCAATCAGATTTTATTGTTGTGTGATGTTCATCAGTAAGTATGTTGCTCTAGAACTTGCATTAAACCATTTTGGGACTACATGATATATGTGTGCATAAAGATGATAAAGGCATTAGGATTAACCATCTTTCTTCAAACACTGTTCAAAACATCCTTGAACACTGTTCATAAAACACTACCCTTAGTAAACCCTTTGAGCCAAATTAACTGCTTATTGTTCTTGAATACTGACGTATTAAGAGCAGTTATATTCGTTTGTTAAATCAAATTCAAGCAGGTGAGTATTTCTCAAGTAAAGATATCTTACTCAGTATATATATATGTAAATAATAAAAAAAAAAGGGTATATATACTGATCATCTTGTACAAAAATGTACTAACCATTTGACTGAACATTTTGATCAAATAAATTGTTCAGTTCGAAATTCTCATTCAAAAACATCTCATCTCATCTGTTTGATTTCACTCAATTAAAACCTTGAACAAAGTCCTTTTGATTTGTGCATATATGTAATCGAAGTGGTGTAGATATGGTGGACATTCAAGCTTATGGTAGTATCTGCTTTTACTGATTGAATCTGAGAGTAAACACTTCACCTAAACACTTGTGTGATGTGAGAGTTTGTGAGACAATCCTTGACATGTAACTCACTGAATGATGCTTTGATGTTTATCTCCTGATCTTTTTGTCTTTAATGACTGTGTGCTTACGTGGATAATCATGATCATAAACTGGAACAGGGATATTCAGATTTCTGTAATTAAGGAACTACAGAGTTTAGCATTCATCATATACTCTGTGTTTAATATGAGAGTTTGTGCATTCAGTGTTTATTGTTTTGATTTATGGATTTTATGAAATATTAGATGCTATAAAAATTGATTTGGTAAACTCTGCTACTCACACACAAGAATCACGACTGTGCATTTTTGAAAGGGTTTTGTGATAAAGATTGAAAATTTGACAAACACTGATTGATTGTGCTATGTACTCTAAGGTATATTTTCATTAAGATAATTTGAAAATTCTGGAGTAAATGGAGTAGTTGACAACTGTTAATTAGTGTAATTAGTGGTAACGTGTCTTGATAAATGGAACGACAGCGGTAATAATGGCGTTTACTGCGCATGTATTAAGTGAACCGTTGCATGTGTGACATGTGTCCCACTCACTCATCATTATGTCTCACTTTTACACTTTTCAAGGGAACAGTTGCGTGTTTTCAAGGAAAATCGTTTGAGTTTAGTTTTTAATTAAAACTCAAATTACTTTTTGCCACAATCACTATTACCCACTCGTATTCACTTTACCAAAACAGAGAACATCTTTGTTTTTCACTTTGGCATTTTCACAAACACCTTTCTTGCAAAACATTTTCACAGTTGATTCTTGCTTATTTCTTGATTCAATGGCAACTAAACCTTTCACTGTCTTTGGTCTACGTTTTGTGCCTAACAACTATGCAGCGTTACTTGAGAACGACCGGGCTCCAGAGGCGTTCCATCTAATGCAAAATTTTCTTCAAGATTCTGAGATTGGGCAAGCGCTGGTTGAACCGGCTACTCTATCTGCTTCCCAAGTTGTTAACTTCTGGCAAAATTCACGATATATAGAAGGAGGAGAGAATGGAACTCCGTCTATCATCTTCTCTCATGAAGAACAAGAGTTTGTAATCACTCCACAAACTGTTCGTGATGCCATGGACTTCGACACACATACTTCGTATGCTGTTGTTTCTGAGGAAAATCTGAGAGAGATGCTAACAGAGATTAGGTACATGGAATCACTTGCCAAGCTGGGCAGTGTGAAGAGGCCAAATTTGAGAAAAGAGTGGAATTTTTTCTTTGATTGTATCACCAGGACATTCCAGAAGAAGGTCACCAACTGGGATGCTATTCCAATGGACAGTCTGCAAATTGGGTATTCTCTACTCTATGGCAGTAATTTTGATTTTGGTAGATATATTTTAATGAATTTGGGTGATAAGTTGTCAGAGTCTACTACAGTTTACTTTGCTAGATTTTGTCAACTTCTGTTCAATGCATGTGTTCCTGGATTAGTTGTTGATGAAGCTGATAAGATTCAACCTTTTCGAGTCACTAAGAGAATATTCTCTGATATGACTAACAAAGATGTTGGTAAGGACATACCTCCTTTCATAATGCCACTTGCTTTACAGAACTTTGTCAATCAACCACAAGATTCTCCATCACCAAACCATGAACCACATGAACCACATCAATCAGAACCACAATCTATGCCTGAACCTTTAGCCACTGATCGTACAGAAAACATCCCATCTCAACCTACTCAATCACCTGAGCCAATACCAACAACCACTGATCAACCCATATCACCTCAAACACAAACAGAACCTCAAACACAACCTGACCAAATGACTACTGAACCAACAAACCTTGTCACTACCATTCATCCACAACCACCACCAAAGACAAAAAGGAAGAAGCATACTGCAATCAACACCAAACATTCTAGGGCTAAACAGACAACTCCAAAGGCTGTTTATTCTAGAAGATTCATACAAAGGGCAAATAGACCTTCACTACCATCAGTTGAGGAAAGTTCTAGTGAAAGTTCCAGTGAAGATGCAGAACAGGTTGCAGTGCCTCAAGCTAAGCGGAGGAGGCTCATTCTTACTGATTCTGATGATGAGCAGGAAGTTGAAGCTCCAGAGGTGGTTTCCAAGCAAACACCTACTGTTGAGGTTGTAGAGAAGGTTTCTATATCTGCAGAGGTTGAAATACCTGCAAAAGATGATGCTCCTGTACACACTGATTTACCTGCAGAGGATGACATGCCTGCAGAAGAGGGTCACAGAGATGGTTTTTCACCAGTAGATGATGTTCTTGATTCAGTTCTACAATTCTCTGATCCTATCTCATTTGCTGAAACTCCAATTTCTTTTAATGAGGTTATACATTCTATTGATACTGGTGTTGCTGATGGGCCTACTGTTGTTCTTGAAGACACTGTGGTTGCATCACACACTGAGTTAAACTCTGATGCCCATCATGGTTCTGAGCATGGTGAGGAGATTGATAAACCAGAAAAGGTTATTTCTTCAGAGCAGATTCAAGCTGATAAAGGAAAACAGGTTGCTCAAGAATCTGTTGTTGCTCAAGATGAAGATATTGCTTCTGTTGCTCCTACTCATGAGTCTGTGAGTGATTCTTTTGAAGACAACAGTACAGGAGCTGAAAATGACCGATTTCAAACTGATGGTCAGAAAACAGGAGAAAAGCCAGATTTTGCTGGGCCTTCTGCTAATGAGGTTGATGATGCTTATTTGAAAAAGCAAACTGCTGATTGGTACAAGTCAGAGTGTATTTTTCCACCTGGAAGGGCTGCAATGTTTCTTGAAGCCAATTCTAAGAAGATCAAAAATCCAGAAATATTCACTTGTTTGCAAGGCACAGTGATTCAAATCAAAACTTTGAATCACAGATTTGATGAAAATCAGAAGGCAATTGTAGATCTTCGAACAGAAGTTGCTACTCATGAGGAGAAAGCTCAACTAGCTAATGCTAAGCTCTTTCAACAATTTGCCAAAGCTCAAGCAAATATTAATGACAGACTGAGCACAGTTGAGAAGAATCAGATTTTACTGAATGAGAAGGTTGATTCCATTGCAAACTCTCTTGAGTTAATCACTTCTATTCTGATTCAAGATGGTGATGATGATGTCAAAAAGGGGGAGAGAATTGCTAAAACCAAGTGTAAGCAAACTCAAACTCTGTCAAAGAAAGATCATCTTGATGATGAAGGCACCAATGCTGATAAGGGTTTAAGAAATGAAAATCTCAGACAAGGACATGGAAGGTCTTCAAGGTCAAAGCCGAATTTGGTGATAGATTCAAATACTCAGAATGCTTCTGGTTCAAAGCCAAAGGATTTGTCATTCTCTGACAATCCACAAACAGATGAAGAATTGGCTGCAAAATTATTTCGTGAAGAGAATGCTGAAGCTACACTTGAGGACATTCAAGCTGAAGAAAAGCTGTTGCAGAAAGAGCATTTAAAAGCTCAAAAGTCCAAGAAAGTGAAGAAAGTTGTTAAAACTTCAAAATTTGCAAGGCCTGTAATGAAAGGAGTTGAAATCAAAGAAAAACCATCTGGTATTCAAGAAGAAGAAGAAGAAGAAGATACTGGAAAGCTGGTTAGAAAGTCTTCTCTTGATGCAAAGTTGAAATTAAAAGGGAAAATTGATGAAGAGAGCAAGGGCAAAATGATAGTTACAACCTCTGTTGCTACACAAGTTGTACAGACTCAAAGTAAACTCTTACCTGGTTTTTCAAGGCCGAAGATTCCAGTGCAAGAAGAAGCAGGAGTAACTGGTGGATATCAACATAATGTTGCATGTTCAGGAAAACCACCAGGCAGGAATACTTCTGGCTTAGGTTCAAGAAGAGATTTGAGGGTTAGTAACAGTCCAAGAGATCCCTCTGCACTTGTATCTCTTGGTTCTGGTATAACTCAAGAAAATCTAGACAAGTTGGAGTCAGTTCAGGTAGTTCATCAAAGGAGTTTAGACATTCACTTTCTACTATACTTTATGGCAGATGGGTCAGTATATAGAGTGAATGAAGAAGCAATCAAACTAAAATTATTTGAGGAACTTCAGTATGTCTTGCATATCTTCAGAGTTAGAAATCAAAGAACACAGCTTATTGCTAATTCTATAAGGGAGTATATGCAGAAAGCTAAAGTTGCTACAGGAACAAAGTCTGCTGAAAAGTATGTTCCTAAGTACAGAGACTGGAATGGGAATCTGATTGAAATGCAGAAAGGAACTACAAAGCTGAAGACTGATCTTGGAATTACAGTTCTAGATTTTAATGTAAAGTCTGAAGAAGTGAAGTTTATCAGATTGGGAAATGAAATGAGAAGAAACAAGATCTATGATCTCAGAGCTGCTATTTTTCAAACTGATGAGAATGATCCAGAATTAAGAGAGATCAAGCAAGCTATGGAGATTGAACTTGAAAATGCTGAAAGGAGATTGTTGATTGATTATCTCAGAACAACTCCAGATCTTGAGGAGGTTAGGTAGACAGAATTTGTAAGTAATTCGTATTTTCTGTAAATTTTGCTAAGTCAAGTTTAAACTCTGATTATATGTTAAACACTGTGTTTTTATTTGTTAGTTTTGACATCATCAATTATTGTGAACTTGTACATTTTTCTAATGAACAAGTTGGGGGAGATTGTTAAATATAATTGATGTGTTTTAATGTCAGTGTTTAAGTGTTACAGGTAAAGAGAGTTTAACTTGTTATTGAAAGCAGTTGTAACAGAGTTTGAGTATACGCTGATTGCTGGAAGCGTAAACGCTGACAGAGGAAAGCGTAAACACTGATAGCTGAATACATGGAAGCGCAAACACTGTTAGCGTAGAGAGAACAGAGTTTGCTAAAGTTTGTCTACTAGGAGCGTCTACAAGTCAACAGAGTTTGAAGATTAATTTAATATTAATATGGAAGCGATATCTTTGAAGATTGGGTAGCTGTCAAAGAGATTGAGTTGACTTAGAAGACGTGTAGCAATCGTAATTGATATCAATTGTATAGCTTAATTTTAGGAGAATCAATTTACGATTGTACGTAGCTGTATATCTTATAAATACAGTTAGGTTAACCCTAGAAGGGTATCCATCGTGAACGAATATCATTCTTGTAACCTAAGCAGCTCTCTGTGATACTTTACATCACCGAGAGAGGAATTATTAATTCCAAACAGTTTTAAGGGTTAAAACGTGTGTTCTTGTTACTTATTCATACGGTAATTGATTATATATTGTGTATTCGACCTAACATAATCTTACAATCATTAATATATACCCAAAAATATCATACCATATTTTCAATTATTAATAAAATATATTAAAAATCTCTATACGTTGTTTATAATAAGAAAATTAATATAATACGTAAATATGATTATATTAAATTATAATTTAAAAAATTATTAGTTTGATAATTATATAAAAACATAATTGTAATATTAACTAAGATTCAATAAATACCTAAAATATATTATCTTTCAATTAATTTAAAATACGTTTAATTTTAATTGAACATATTACCCTTTATACACACCTAAAATATCGTATCTTCCAATCATTAATATTTCTTTTCTAATTAAAACACGTTACCTTTTAATTTAAAACATAATTTTGCAATCATAATCTTCTAATCATTAATATTTCTTCTCTAATTAAATAAACAAACTTTTAATTTAAAACATAAATTTACAATCATTAATGTATACCCATAAATATGACACCATATTACCGTTAGATTTTTAGTAATTAATAAGAACCGTTAGATGTAATTATAATGTATATTTAATGATTGAATTACTTTACTAAATATTCAATGTTCGAATCCCGTCAACGACATATTTAATTTAAAATTTTATTACATAAATTTTAAATCATTCAAATCATTTATTAAATTTACTTCAAATTTTATTAAATTAATATCAAAACAATTTTTAAAATTAATGATTATATAAACACATAATTATTGAATAAAATAAATTTTATAATATATCAAAAGAAACCCGTGCGATGCATGAGTTTGAAGCTAGTATAATTTTATGGCTAGAGTGAACATATAAAACAGTTTGCAAACTTTGTGACGAGGCAGATCAAGTTTAATTTTCTGTACAAAAAACAAGTTAATCATAAAGATAATTTTTACATAATAAAGATATTGCAAGAGTGTCGCAGGTTATTGAATGATCGCAGAGATATTTCGATTTTCTTTGTTAAAAAGCAAGCGAATAAGGTAGCTCACATAGTTGTTATACCTTGTGAAGTATTCTATAACGAAATCATGCATTAAATTGAAGCTCGGTAGCATTATGTCCATGCATGCATGCTTGGTTAAATATATATACTTGATTGACGGATTGTAATGGTCACTCCTGGTGTTTACATTGCCGGTTCGGATATGATTGATTAGTTTACAGCTTATCCTACAATTTCAAGAATCGGCTTGGCTGTAATAATAATTTTACACACAGTTATCCTACTATATTACTATGCTACTTTGTTAATGTGTGTAATGTTTGTTTATATCCTACTTGCCTAGATGTATGATGAATACTACATTGTTTCCTGTCCCTTTGCTTTGTGGTTTTTCTTATCGTAACTTAATTCTGGACAATAAATTCGTTTCTATAGAATGGAGATAATAGCTCCTTATTCCAATTTAGAGATTATACCTCACCTAGTTAAACCAATTTCTGCGGTTTATTAATACCCCGCCTAAATTGCAATTCACCAGCGTACTAGTAAATATTTGATGTTTGTATTGTCTCTGCCTTATCCAAGTGCTGGCCATGGGAATAGCATCACAAGGCACAAGTAGTTGTTGGGAGGTATTGTATAAGTGGTATGTAGAGGTGAAAGAAAACTGGTGGTGTTTTCTTAGTTATGTGCTAGGGGATCAGATCTATGTGGGTGTCTGTATTCTACATAGCAGACTAGTGAGATGGCAGTATCTGTATAAGTACCAACATGCCGCCATTCATGGTCTTGTGGCTTGGTACACTAGAGTTGATACCCTTCAGGTGCACTGCATGGTGTGCAACTACACCAGGGTAATTACAAAATCACATGAGCTCGATGCTGTTAGTTTGAATGAGTATATCATGGAAATTGATTGTGTGCAGGCAATCAATTAAGGGTATGGTCACAAGACAGGTACTTGTGTAATTAAATTTCATATTAACTTTACACAAAGCTTTTGGACCTGCCTTATGCTCAAATATCACTTGGTGAATTTGCTTGTGGTCGGCTTCAATTCTTGTATCAACTTAAAACAAATCGTACCCTGTGGATTAAAAGTACCATTCTGAGTGAGCTTATCTTATGCTGTTAACAGTTGCATGCTTATTGTCATTCAAGGATACAGATAGTAACACGATATCTTTTGATGGGACATTGTATAGACACGACAATAAGATACTCATTCGGAAATGTATTGTTCAAGTTTATGTTTGAGTTGGAACTTAAAAGCACGTGGACATGGTATAGACACAAAATAAAATACTCTCTGATCCATAATGTAAGGCACTCACGCATCCAAGATCTTAACTAAAATGAGTTCTATTTTAATACTTTTTTATGATTTTTTGAATAAAAATATTTTTAAGCTACTTCTATTCAAAAAAAGAATCGTCACAAAAATATTAAGAAGAACTCTTTTTATTTAAGATCTAGGCATGCGTAACTGCCTTATATTGTGGACCGGAGGGAGTAATAATTTGGCTAAGTTTTGCACTTTTGCTCAAGTTTATGTCTGAGATGGGAACTTAAATGCATGCGGTAGTTTGCTTCATTAATTAAAATTTCTAATGCCCGTTGAAAGTGTTCATAACTTTAGTTCCGATGTTTCCCATCTGCTGTCTCTGACTCTCTGTTCTTAGTTTTGTGCCTATACTTACATTTTAGAGACCTAAACATTAGTCAGTAAAACTTGTGTTGCTATCGGAACCAATTATATGCATATTACGTAGTCAATGGCCATTTCAAGAATTTTTGATCTTTTTACTGAAAAAATCATGTCATAACCGAGCAGCAGAAGTGAACGGTATATCTTCAAATTTTTATCGTTATTTTTCACTGAAAAATGGATGCAAAATTAGTCCTAATTAGTTTTCAGAATTCAGACCCTGATCTTGCATTTAGAAGACTCTTTGATTGCTAATGATGTACAAATCGATACTCTTCTGACAGAAGCGAGTATCTGCATCCTTTAGAAAATCTTTTTGAGAAAGCTGATTAACAAATGACGAAGACCTAGAGTTTAGCCTAGATGGAGGTTCAACTGGCAATGTTTCGAGATTTATTAATCACAGCTATGAGCCTATGACCCCAACCTCTTTCTTCAGTGCATGTTGGGAGACCACCATGACCCTAGACTTGCTCGAGTTTTTCTAGTTGCCTCAGAAGACATTCCTCCTTAACAGGTATAGTACTTCACATATTCTGTTTTCCTATGATGTAATCATTTAGTAGCATAATGCCATAGTTGAGTCATAATCTTGACAAGCATGGAATTTGTCTAAGTTGCTACTTATATTGATTGGCTTCATTTACTAGCTGGACGTCCAATCGAATTGCTTTACTAATTGTGATTTACATTTTTGTTTTAGATCAATGCCTTAAACTAATTTGCTCACGTTTTATGTTAAAATCACGAACCTTTATATGATTATAATTTGTGATTGGATAAATGTCGATGTCTGTATTATACTTAGCAGAGTAGTTAAACTAGGAGAGTCACAAGGAAAAAATAACTCTCTTGTTCGAGCAAAACCGCATATTGCTACCAAGTTGCATTTCGTAATCACCCGACAGAACACTTACTATTGGTGGCACCATGAATCGCAGTTACCATTTCCATCTGCCTTACTCTACCTCATGCACCGAGCTTGCTGTCTCGATTCAAGGATCTTTGTTAGTTCTTTGATGCTAACCTTCTAGTTGGATGTTTGCTTCGATGAGCTTTTCTTTAAGAGATCCATCTACATGTAGAGATATGAACAGCGGGGCTTGCACCAAAGTCATAAAAGAGTGCTTTAATGCTATGGCATATGAAACATGTGCTCTTGGTCAAGACTACTGCAGCCTTCTTTGATGCAAGGTCTCCTAGCACGAGCTTTCTTTGAGTGCACAATCTACATAACTTTCTGCATACTCTAATTTTATATATAATACAAAACGATTTGAGTTTTTTAATTGATAGAAGAATGATGAATTGAAACTGCAAACTAGAGTATTCAGAGAGTTAAGTAGATTTTGCACTCAGAGAAAGCTCGTCTGTGGTGCTGGACTTTAAGCTTTCATCACTACATATATATAGTGTCTCGCTTATAGGTGATTGCGAGATTGTTTATATTCACAAAAGAAAAAAAAATAAGAATAAAAGAAATTTATGAAATGCAAAAAGAAATAGTTCTTTTAGATAAGAAAAATTCCCATGATGATTATTTTGATAATGACGTTATGTGCTACATACAAGTTGACATGTAGTTATAGTTATAACTACAAACTTAACCCTGCTGATATGCTTATAACACCGTACAGTGATGGAATCAGACCATAATTAAATTAAGTAGATTGTGATCTGCATACTTGCATGATATAACAGCAATAATGGGGTGATATAGAGTGGGAGGAAGGTGGGATATATTCTTCATATCTATGAATATGTTTTGTCAAGAGGCAATGTTTCGGAGAAAAAACTAACATAATTTTATCTCTTCATGAAGGATTATGTCAACGAAATAGTTGTGTTTGAGGCGATTCAAGTTTTATCATAGTAAATACTAAATGTTTCTATAGTGAACTGGTCACAAGGTCATCTCATAAGTTAATCTGAAATAGTAGAGCTAATGTGAATGTGTACATATGACTCTTTTTAGGGATTAGGATTTATGAAAAATAGAGAGATTGTTTTTGGGTGGTGTTTCGATTTGTCTCCTGCAATCCGTTTAATTATGAAAAAAGATAAAACCTAAGCATTGTGCATTTTTAAACAAGTATTGATTATCGGATTATAATTAATAAATATTAAAAATTAGGAATATTATTATACATGTCAAAATTATGGCATAACAATATGTTTAGACAAGGATTGATTAATTATCGGATACATTATTTGTTCTTGCCTCTTCACCGACTCCAAAGGTGTTGGAGTACAAAATTTCTTCTTCTTCAGAACTGAAAAAACGAGACCACTCTTGATAAAAAAAAAAAAATGGGACCACTTTACACTGGATATATCAGTGAAGGCAGAACCTAGACTTCTACTCCCTCCGTCCCACTTAAAGTGATTTGTTTGACTTTTCTTGGTCAAATTGATTAATTTTGTAACTTATTTTACATATATTATATGTTAAATATAGTTAATGAAAAAATATGATAAGAAAATATAGATCATTTATTATAGCCGACATTTTTTAGATTTATAAAAATGTTAGTCGATATTTTTTAAAAGTCAGTCAAAATTTGGTCAATTTGACCAAAAAAAGTCAAACAAACCAGTTTGAATGGGACAGAGGGAGTACTTGTGAAAGACTAAACATATGTTCAAGTGTTCGAGGTTATAGCTAAGTAACGGTGTCATTCCCATTTACCCAAAAAAAAGTATTTTTAACATATAACATTCATATATTTGATTTCATATAAGACATAATAATTCTGTTCTCGAGAAATTTGAACTTACTTTTACAAAAGTTATTCCTTATACAGTATGTAAATTTATGTACGAACATGAATTGAATCACTGAATTAAAATACATTCAGAAAAAAGTATACATAACGAGAATTAAAATATTTTATTTCATTTCTACAAATAGAATGATCGAAGATCCCATTCAATTTGATTTTCCGAAAATATTTCCAAATCGATCTAACTTCCCACCAGATCGAATAAATTCCGACGAATTCAACTCCTCTAGTAAACAACAGTGTATACACTGTGGTTTGGGCTGTGTGGAGGAGAGGTGTTATATATGAAAAAGGTAGTAATGATTGGATTTTTTATTAGGTGCACAAAAAATTTGCAATAGGTTTTTTTTTGAAAAAGGTAGTAGTAGTGAAAGTTTTTGTGTAGCATTTTCCATTTTATTAAGCCATCAATGCAATGGGCCGATAAAGGAGTTAGCATCATTGTTAATTTAATAATAAATATAGATTTTTATTTGAAAGAATATAATAAATATAGTTTAAAGAATATGGCATTCTCTTTTTCCATTAATCATATATATATTGAGTCTTGCTCCATTGAGAATCATCTTATTATGAGAATTCCTAATATATGATTGGTGTTTTTAGGTGTTCATAAAAGGTAATATCTTCAACTAGAAGTTAATGTGAAAAAAGCAATTGACTAATTATCATTAATTATATTATGTTATTATTATTTTAGGTGTTTTAATAGTATAGATATCGTATATATTTTTATTTATAATAAAGGTTAAATAAGTAAATTCACGAAATACTAAAAAACATAAACCAAAAAATAGGTACCAAAATTTATAATGTTTCGGCTATTATATAATTAATAAATTTTAATTTTAATATACTCATATTTACGGATTATACTAATGTATACTTATTATAAACAACGTATACAGATTTTTAATATATTTTATTAATAATTGAAAATTATGATGTGATATTTTCGGGTATATATTAATGATTGTAAGATTAGTTTGAAATTAAAAAGGTAACGTATTTTAATTTTAAAGGAAATATTAATGAATGGATGTTTTTAGGTGTTTATAGAAGGTAATATCTTCAATTAAAAGTAAATGTGAAAAAGACAATCGACTACTTACCATTACTTATATTATGTTGTTATTTATTTTAGGAATTTTAATAGTATAGATATCAATTAATCAATTTTAATTTAATATAATTTAATATACTCATGTTTACGGATTATACTAATATTTCCTTATTATAAACATTTTATTAATAATTGAAAAATATGATGTGATATTTTCGGGTATATATTAATGATTGTATGATTAGTTTTAAATTAAAAAGGTAACGTATTTTAATTCGAAAGGAAATTTTATGATTGGAAGATAGGATACGATTGATGTTTTCAGGTGTTTATAAAAGGTAATATCTTCCTTTAAAAGTAAATGTAAAAAAAGACAATTGGCTACTTATCATTAATTATATTATGTTATTATTTATTTTAGTAGTTTTAATAGTACAGATATCATATATATTCACATCCCATTCCCCATCCCCATCCTCAAAACCTTACTAAAAATAGTAAATCCTCAAATAAAAATAGTAAATCCCCAAAATTATCAAAAATGTTCTACATCCCATTCCCCATTTTCCATCCCCATATTCCTACATTTCTTTTAATATTACTTCTTTCTCTCTCTTTCACTAAAATTTTAACTATCAAAACTCACCCACTACAATTAAATATATTTAAAAGAGGAGAGAGGTGATTTGGGGTTCAAAATAGTAATCCCCAAATATGGGGATTCAAAACTTGTCCCCAAAATTAATCCCTAAAATGGGGAATGGGATGGAAGTCATTTTTTGCATAAAAGCTAAATATTTCCCTAAATATTTGGGGATAGGGGATGGGATGTGAATGCTCTTATGCATCTAAATTACAAATATCTAAGTAGCCGAACAGTCAACTTGGCTGAAGAAAACCGCCAAGGCCTTTACATCTTTCCATGCATGCATTATTCAGTACGTATTGAAGATTGTGTATTGCTTCATCTTCTGGGAACATTAATTTAGGCCTTTACATCTTCCCTTGCATCTTACTATAAATTGCACGTAGCTTTTTCCCTCCAAGCTGGTGACCATGGATTTATTGGCTCCAAAGACTCTAAATTCGAACAACTACAAAGCCTGGAGAAGTTGTATGAAGTCATACCTTGTAAGTGAAGATCTTTGGGATATCGTGTGTGGAGCAGATACTAGACCTCCCCGAGTCACCCCAGAAAATAACAATGCTCTCAAGGAGTGGCAGAAGAAAAATGCAAGAGCTGAATTTGTACTAAAGCGTTCCGTATCAGATGAACGATTTTTTCTTATTATTTATTGTGAATCAGCAAGTAGTATCTGGGAAACTCTTGACAACCGATTCAATTATGAATATGATATACCTGATGATTGGTAATGAGGTGACAGGGACATCCTGATATTACACTACACCATATATGGCCTGCGGTAACCAAAAAATTATGTTACCTTAGGGTGCTAAAATGTTACTATAGACCCATTTTTGGGCTAAGGTTGTTATATTTGACTTAATTTGTCAAATGAAATATAATGAATAAGGATTTAAATGTATATGGGAGTTACAAATCATAATATTGATTGTGTGTCAATTATGTTTGTGAGTTACAAATATTCACACATTATGACATTGAATTGCATTAAAATTGGGCAGTTATATTTTAGGAGTGGAGGGGTGTAAGAAAGCCTATATATAGTGGTTGTTCCCAAAGAAAAAGTTACTCTTGAAGAGAGAAAAGAGGACTTGTTCAATACTCACCCGGAACTCCTAAAACAATTTTCTAAATCTTTCTTTTTAATCTTTCTAAATTATTCCATTGTTTTGTAGGCACAATTCTATCATTGGTATCAGAGACCGGATGATCCGGCGGGTTGTTTTCTGTTGCATTGCTGTCATTTCTGAACATCTCTTTGGGGGTTACAGTTTTGAAACATTTGGGTGTATTCTAGATCATTTTTCAGCCTGGGCCTCTTTCCGTGAATGATTTGACCACTATTTTTTCTATTTGCCACATATACGGGTTACTCTTATAATGCTTAATTGGTTAATTTAGTACTACTTTTGTTGCCTTACTCCAGTAATTTGCCATGCACACCCATACCTTCATTATGTTTTGGTACATGTTATTTTTTTAATTTTCTTGCCCATGTGTCATGCCTTATTCCTGGAAGTCTTAACTAATTTGTTATTATACATATTACTCCTGCTTTAGTTCATTTTTGTGTAATCAGTTTAAATGCTTTATATCATGTTAATGTAATATAATGTTTGTGTCTATTATTGGCTCTATGATATTAGTTATTTTTTGCTTTTGTTGATTAATTCTATATGCTTTTGCCAATTGTATGTAATGGTCTTAAATCTTTACTTTATTTTATTTCACCCATGCATGTGTTTATTTAGCTATCTGATTCTTCTTGGTCTTTATTTCTCTATGGTCTACTAAAACTTGTATATATCCCGTCGCGCATCTCTTAGTAACCTCGTGTTTGGTTTCTTATATGTTTCATTTGTTTTGTCTTGGTTGTAGTCATTATGTATCTTATTCTCTTTTGATTTATGTTAATATTTTTTTTGTGAAATTGTATCACTGTGATTTTTTTTTTTCGTGTAGATATTGTTGTGTAATTGATATCTTTGCTCAATACATATCTATTGTGTAATTGTATTTGCTCAATACGTATCTGTTTGTATTATCTTTCATGCTTTAATTTTTCCATGCATGCATGTATATATACTAAGCTTCTTTGCTACTTGTTTTGATTTAGTTGTAACAAGTATGTTTTTTACTTTGGTGTTTGTTTCAATCTATTTATAAATTATTTCGAGGTAATTGGGAAATTATTGTTGAAAAGACGACAAGTAAATTGATTGCATGTGAATCAAGAAAAATGATGAGCTAAATAATTGTGTCGGAATTGACATATATTAAAATGGAAATTAAAAGGCACCATTTCTAATGCTTGGAACGGGAAAGTGAGAAATAAATTGTTTTCAAATAATTTGCAAGCTATCGTTGAAATATACAGAATTGTACTAGAGGAAATTTCTGTTGAAACTCTAAAAGGGGAGTATACAGTGTGTAAATAATAATTTGGTGTAAATTATTAGTTAGGTATTATCGTTGAAATAGATGAGTGGTGGATTGTGAACTGGAAATTGTGGTTTAAATAAATTAAATTGGACTAGAGGAAGTTTCTATTTGGCTAAGAAAAGGGGGCACGAAAAAGGAGAAAATATTTTAAGTGGGACAGGTTAATTGTATTGAAATTGGAAGAAATTGGAATATAGATTGTGTCCAATATTATTTTCGAAAATTGAGAAGGCTCGAATTATATTGAGTGGAGCAAGAGATAAGAAATAAATTGTTTAAGTACAATTTGGAATTTATCGTTGAAATAAACGATATTGCGTTTGAGAAAATTTTGTGGCTCTCAGAATAGAGAGCGGAAAAGAGAAAATTGGGACAAGTGTCCAGAATGAAATAAATAAGAATTTGTTGTTTTCTATAAGAACGAGAAAAGGTATCAATATAATTTTAAAATTATCATCAGAAAATATATTGAATTTTTATTTGAACAGAAATGCTCAAATATAGAGAAAATAGTTGTTTTTGTCGCTCGTAATGGAGAGCACAAAAATTAACTATTTTTGAAATGAGTACTTTATGATTTGTTTAACAATATCGATCAAGAATAATGAGTCGAATCTGAATATTGGTAATGAATTATTTTATTGAA
This sequence comes from Kitagawia praeruptora, assembly GCA_037693485.1. Lineage (NCBI taxonomy): Eukaryota > Viridiplantae > Streptophyta > Magnoliopsida > Apiales > Apiaceae > Kitagawia > Kitagawia praeruptora. The sequence continues at coordinate 157,135,049 of CM075346.1, read as the reverse complement.
TATGAAATATTTTATTTGAACAGAAATGCTCAGAATATAGAGAAAATAGTTGTTTTTGTCGTTCGTAATGGAGAGCACGAAAATTAACTATTTTTTTTTGAACGAGTACTTTATGATTTGTTTGAAAGGGAAAGATAAGACTGATGGATCTAATTTTAAATTGAAATTATGTTCAATTGCGAAAGGTTTTACGCAGAAATTGGGAATATTTTATCGAGAATAAATTAGACAGTTGTGTCTGTATTTTGAAAAGTGGGAGTTTGTTTACACTATTATCAGTTTATGTTAATGACATATTGTTGTCAGAAATTAATAAAGGAATGCTCAACAAAACTAAGTTGGGACTTAGTGGGAAAGTTGAGAATGTGGGTGAAATCTGATAAGTTCAGGGAATTAAATATTTTGAATATTTAGTGTGAACTAGAAAGGTATCCGAGTGAAATGCTTAATCGTTTAAAGCTGCAAAAGTGCAGTCCGGCGCCAACCCATTGGTAATGGGGAAACGGTTAATGCGGAAGGTTGATGGATCATATGCGCAAGTAGTCGGAAGTTCGATGTTGTGTAATCGATTGACTTGACTTAGCATATTTGATTGGTCTAGTGAATGGATACGAAAGAAATCCTAATCAAGCCTAGTGAGAGGTTGTGAATAGGATAATGAAGTACTTGAAGTGTACATTGCACCACTAATTGGTTATGAGGCAGACGTGTCTGAATTTATTTATTGTTCTGGTGCAGTTTGTGAAGGTGATAAGATAATGAGAATTCAACTTCGGAAGACTTTTTGATTTATGGTGGATCCGAAGTTGGGAAAGTAAGAAACATGAATGTGTTGCAAGAAATGAAAGTGAAAGTGTGATATACATTTCACTAGAAGTATGGTTGTAGAGTTTTTTTTCCTAACAATGGCATTATTATAGAATTGTATCTTATTGGTTAATGAGATCAAGTCCTCATGTTTAGAATTCTGCTCTAGAAATTAGAAAGAGTGTAGACTACGCGAAAAGTGGGAGCTAAGAAAAGTATTTGACAAATACGTCAAGTGGGAGATGTTATATTTGACTTAATTTGTCAAATGAAATATAATGAATAAGGATTTAAATGTATATGGGAGTTACAAATCATAATATTGATTGTGTGTCAATTATGTTTGTGAGTTACAAATATTCACACATTATGACATTGAATTGCATTAAAATTGGGCAGTTATATTTTAGGAGTGGAGGGGTGTAAGAAAGCCTATATATAGTGGTTGTTCCCAAAGAAAAAGTTACTCTTGAAGAGAGAAAAGAGGACTTGTTCAATACTCACCCGGAACTCCTAAAACAATTTTCTAAATCTTTCTTTTTAATCTTTCTAAATTATTCCATTGTTTTGTAGGCACAATTCTATCAAAGGTAACATAAATTATAAGTTACATATTTTGATGTTACCTTAGGGTACCTAAGGTAACTTATTTCACCCCTAGGGTAACATGCCCTTTTTGGTTACCTTAGAGGTCTACTGTAACATAAAAATGGCATATTGCAACATAAATATTTGGTTACCTTAGAGTGCTTCAACTTTTTTTAAAAAGTGGGCCCCACTTTTTGGGACCCACAGGTGGGACCCACTTATGGCTATGCCAACACAATTTCTTCTGCTACCACATTTTTGGCACCTTTTTTTAACATTAATTATCCTTTTTACTAACACTTTATAGCATCAATGACAACACTTTTTTATTTACAACAAAAATACAAAATTTGAATATATGCATTTCCAAATTAACCAAATCAATACAATTATAATAGTTCATAATCCTTAACCCCAAATAAAACATTACATAGCATGATTACATGTAATTCTTTGAAATAGTCCAGCAACAAATTTGACTCTCAGGATTCTTTCAACAACATCATCAATTCTGGACACCGGTATATCCCCTGATTCCACCAGATCAAAAAAATCATCCTGAAACAATTCATATAATCATATCTGGAAGGCACTATCCCGTCTATTTCCAGGCCATGCAGATATTCCCAAGTGTTGAAGAACAGGTTGGCTAGTCACTGTCCCGTCTATTTCCAGAATCTTTTCCTCTCTTGCTGATCGTAAGGTTGAAAGAAGAGAGGACTCTGTTTGAGACATTAATCTTCTTAATCCCCTGAAAAGAAACATACATACATATATGTGAAGATTGGGGAACTTGATTTATGCTTGCCATGTAAATTTATTTTATTTTCTAAATACAGCTAGATAGCTTATAACATAGGCAAACGATCACAATGTTGAGGGACTGCTGAACTGACAAAACCAGCAGACAAGAGCTACTACAAAGCTTTCACTAAGATAAAGAAGTAAGTCCTAGAATCCAGAGAATCAATAATTAGGACACGGAAGTGTTCTAAGAAGATAATGTTGTTACAAAGCTGCTACCATTTTCTCTATGCTTTCTATTGTTAACAGTTCACTCAACCACTTGAATTTAACTACATTAGCTTGACATTTAACTACAAGACTCTGAATTTTATAGAGGTCAAAGCTGGAAGAATTGTTCAAAGCACTTTATTTATTTGGCTACGATTCACAATTCACAATTCTTCAAAGCACCCATGATCACTGGTTGGGACAATAAATAAAATGCAACACACCGCAATAAATCTTCTCTATAGTTCATGTCTAAGCAGCATTTGAAAACAAAGAATTGAAGAATTGTTACTGGACTAATTTAATTGACGTGTGTAGGAATTCAGGGTAACTGTTGACAATTTAGTGCATGGAATCCAAATACTAATTGTACTATTAAAATGTTAATTCAAGAACAACAGAATTTGTCCCAATACAAATCAATATTACAACAGGCAACAATCTTCTACTTTTATGGATGCAGCAGTCTATGAAGTCTGACAGAGAATAATATAAAACTTTTAAAAGGGAACCTCACAGGCTACGCAAGAATAAAAGTCAGTTTGCTTTTATTATAACTGATTTTGCAACATGAAATTCTACCCGGCGTCTGTAATAGTGATGCAGGACAAAGTCTAATAAAGCCCAAAGAAACATGGATCCAACAATATAATAGGCTTCGGAATCCCATGACATTAGTTAGTAACTATGTTGTAGTAGGAAACTTATCTTTATATGATTTGATTTTAATTAGGAACGACTGTTTGGCTTCATTATATGTTGCAATTGCATGATGTAATTGAAGCAAATGATTGATATTGAGTTAAAATTTTATCGACTTTTGTTTTTTTCTTGCGAGAAATTATCAGTTTGTAAACTCTAACCCTGATAAATAGTATCGTGTTCACCTATTGTGAATTTAGATTACAGGAGCATTAACCTAAAGAGAAGAACATATCAACGGGGCGCTTCTGTAGTACTAGACTGCTGGGTGGGGCATCACCACCCTAGGTTCTACTTAGGAGTAATTACTTCGCTAAATTATCAGTTTGATGAAGATTATTGCCCGCGCTTAAATAAAATTGCTTAAATAAAATCTTAAGCTGCAGAGGATACTTTTATTTCCATATCTACATTAGTACATATTTCATACCATATGTATTTTAACTGTAAACAGATATGTGTGTGTCTATAATCATATAAGATGAATACATACAAGTGTTCACTCCGCCTCCATTTTTTTAAAAACAATATTAATATGATACAGGCAAAAAAAGTATCAAGAACAGCTAGTTTGAAAAGACAATACTGAACTTTTTGACTTGAGGAACATTTTAGATCTCATCATCAAAGTTCTTGATTTTATTTCAAGGACCCAAAAACAAGTGAGACGGAAACAAAATAGAGCAAGGTATAATTTGAATGACCCCGTGACATATACCTTCAGGACTGAGCACAAGCAAGCCATATACACATAAGCAGATGATAATAGTATACATTAAAGCCAAATAAATATACACCTGACTTGTTGCTACGATTCAGAGTCTTCACCGCCTCTGCTACGATTCACAATTCTTCAATTCTTCAAAGCACCCACGATCACTGGTTGGGACAATAAATAAAATGCAACACACCGCAATAAATCTTCTTTATAGTTCATGTCTAAGTAGCATTTGAAAACAAAGAATTGAAGAATTGTTACTGGACTAATTTAATTGATGTGTGTAGGAATTCAGGGTAAAGAGTATTGTTACTGGGAACAGAGAAAAGAAAAAAAAAAGCATAATACAGATACATTTATGAACAGACCTGTGTCCTCCAGCAAATTCAATGTCCCCATGCAACGGCCAATCTTTATCCAGAAGCTGGCATCCATGTAGTTCCTCTTGAGCTATATCCATATACTAGGCCAAAAGTAATCAACATAATTAGTCGGTGCAAAAAAAACCAAGATATTAACTTCATTCTCCAATACCTGAAGAACCCTCTCCACTGAAACCAATTCCTTTTCTGTTTCGGTAAAGCTTGTCAAGAAGTTTCCTAATAGAGATACAATCGGAGCTGCATAAGAAAGCGCCAATCCTACCTGTTGACAAAATAGGGGGCATAACAAAACCCATTGTGAATTATAGATGATACAAAAGTAGCTACGTTAATAGATTGAATTAAAAAGTAAGTGGTACGAATAACTGAAAACAAAAACATTTACCTTTCCTGGGCTACCAAAACTAATAAGAAGATGTCCATGAGATCCTACAACAGCCATCAATAAGAAGTACGCTGATACAATAATACTTTCTCAATAAATCTGGCAAAGAAAAAATCCTGTCAAACAGTACTAGTATGGCCCACTCTCCACTTGTCCCTCTCCTGCATCTTACGTATTGAAATTCTATATACACATATATTAAATATAATTAGACACAAATCTCCAATCACAAATCACTTCAACAACGAAGGTTTAAAACCCCAATTAGACACCCCAATGTCAACATGATAGAACAAATTACTTCAACAATCACAAATCTCCCAAACAACGAAGGTTTAAAACCCTCAACACTAAAATCACATTTATCCATTCCATTGTCTTTCGAAAACTATTAAAATTAATCAAATCCTCGTACACAAATTACTCGATAAGTTTATTTGCACACAGCTAAAGCCAGATAACATGAGCAATGAAACCACATTTAATTAACCATTCCCAACACTCAAAACACATCAATCGTGAAAACCCTAATTATCAGCACATAAATAATGAATATTAATCCAATTAAACACAATACAGTCAATTAAATCATGAACAGAGCAATAATAAAACAACAAATCAATCTACGAGAAAGATTAAACAACTAAAAATCAGTGAAATTAGATGTACCGCTCAATACAGGCGAGAGATTTGCAGAATCAACCAAGAATGAACCTGGATATTAATACATTAATACAGGCGAGAGAGTATGGAGAGAGAGAGGAGAGTATTGAGCGTTCGAGAGCACAGAGTGTATGTGTGTGCAAGTAACGGAGAGAGGAGTGGAGCCGAGAGAGAGGAGACCGAGAGGGAAGTCAAAAAATGGAGAGTAAAGTTAGTAGAAAGAGCGGTTCAATGAATTGGTTGGGCGGTCTTTTTGCCGCTCCCCAATATCTCCCCAATTTTCATGTTCAAACTCTTTCAAGCAAAAAACAATTTACTTTTACATTTTTAATTTATTTGAAACAATTATTTATATAATCTGACACAATATATTCGAAAATTTTTAATCATATATGAAAATATTTTTATTTTATTGATATATAAAAATATATTTAGAAAAAAATATTAATTTTAAAAATTTTGTTTAATGATTTTTTGTTTTTTTTTAAATAATATTTTATTCAAATATTTATGATTTAATATAAAATTTTATTAAACCAACATGAAGTATTTATTAAAAAAATAATAATTTTGATATTTTTTTATAAAAATTGTTTTATTCGTTTTTTAAAAAAATTGGAGAAAAATATTAACAATTTAAAAAAAATCTGTACAAAAAAATTCTGAGCAGAATTTAAAAAAAAAATATAATTTCTAAAAAATATTACAATTTCTGAAAAAAATTATTTTTTGGAAAAAAATTGATTTTAAAAAATAAAATAATTTTCCAACTCATTTAATAAAAATTTAACAAATTTTAAAAACTAAATTTATTTAAAAAATTTAAAAAAATAATAAATTAGATGAAAAGAGTTGGCATGGCCAACTCTAATGTAACACCTACATATTTATGTTACATGCTTCAACACTTTCTAGCTAGTGTAACATCATATTTTTGGCTAAGGTAACATAAAAAACACAATGTTACCTCAGGATGTAAGTAGTATAGCTAAGGTAACATATTGGGGTAACATTTCTCCGGTAGGGGTTACGGTAGGCCATATATGGTGTAGTGTTACTAAATAAACTAGACATCAGATGTTTTTCCATTGAATGTTCTTCTAAATCTTAATTATGTTGTTTGTGGTTGGCATGATGCTGTAGCAACAAAACAATTCTGTGTTTGCCGGTTAAGTCAGTAACGATATGATATCTCATGTGCTTATTAATTGAACGACATTTATATCCAAATATGTGCGTTTTCAAGCTTCCTTTAATTTTTCTTTTCTTTTTTTAATTAATTAAGAAGCCATCTGAGATTTGCTTTAAATTATTTTTTTTGAAACACAAGTTTAATCTGCGTACTTTTAAGTAAAAATAATAATATAAGAGCGCAAGTTAATTCCTAGAACAAAAATGAGCCTACTGCCGCCCAGCTTAAAAAAAGTGAAGTTTTTGAAAAGAAAATTAATTAAAATTTCTAATCCCCGTTGATATTTGCACTTCTCTGGTTCCCGGTCCCCTTTTTGCAAATTTCATGGCATCATAAGCAGAAAATGCAAGAGAATTACGTTATAAGAACTCGCGTAAACGCCACTTAATGTACAACAAAAGGCCTAAAAAAACTATATCAGAACATGTTTAAAGATTCTTAGAGGCACAATAGACATAGATTTAAAAATTTATAGTGACAGAACATGTTTCTTGATACTCATTTCTTATTGTAATAGTGCAAAATGATGAATCTCTCGTAGAGAAGCATCAACTTTTATCTATTTTTTTGGTCATTTATCTATTTAACGGGTGCCATGCATCCCCATTTACCCAGAAGAAAAACTAGGTATTTTTAACATAACATTCACATATTTGATTTAGTATAAGACATAACAACTCTATTCTAGAAAGATTTGAACTTTTACAAAAGTTGTTCCTTGCATGTAAATTTATCTACGAACATGAATTGAATGGTTCAACCAAAATACGTTCAAAAATAAGTACACATAAAGATAATTTAATTACTTTTATTATTTCATTTCTACGAATAGGATGATTGAAGATCCCATTCAATTTGATTTCCCGAAAAAAAATTCCAAATCGATCCAATTTCCCCACCAGATCGCCAGCAGATTTTTGCATTATTTCCTCTTGTTTTAGCTGGTTTGCATTGTGTTCGATTTAACAGGATAAATTGACGATAACCCATCAGCTCGCTCCTAGTAAACAACAGTGTATGTAAATACACTGTGGTTTGGGCTGTAAGGAGGAGAGGTGCTATGGAAAAGGTAGTAGTGATTGGGTTTTTGAAGCCCATCAATGCATTGGGCCGATAAATGTGTTACTCCCTCCGTAATATTTTTGAATTTTTTTGTTTATATAAAAATATAGATTATATATTTTTATAAAAATTTAAAAAAAATTAAAAATGTAATTCATAAATAACCGGTCCGAGCACATTAAAATGCGTGAAAAAATAAGAGGATTATTGAATTCGGGACGGAGGGAGTATAGTCATAGTTAATTTAATAAATATAGTTTTTTATAAAACGAATATAATAAATAAAATTTAAAAAATTTGGCATTCACTTTTGCCATTAATCATATATATCGTTTTCTTATATGTTTATCTGTATTTTTTAGGTCGGTTCTTCTAAATTATTATTATTATTATTATTATTATTATTATTATTATTATTATTATTATTATTTGGTGTTAACTATATTGGAAATGTTACTATTAAGATGTAATTTATGTTTTTGTTAATTTATCATTGTGAATCTTAATTTTGTAATAGTTTTTATAAGATTTAACGTATATTATGAATTGCAATTCTAAATCGTGATATTATTAAATTATAACAAAAAAATAAATTTTAGAAGTTTGTAAGTAAATATTAAATAATTAATACTAAAATATTTAATATATTAATTTAACACCATGTATAATGTTTAAAAAGTATTGGGTTAGTGGAAAATTAAAATTAAAATTATGATTGTCGAAATTATTTTTCCTGTACCTAGACGTGAATCTTTTTAAAGAATCTTAATTTTCTAAAAATAATGTGAAAGGAGTTACAAACCTCCTGCTTTTACTATTGAAATCCCAGGGTTGACAAGCATGCAAATGAGCTAACTTTTGTGTTCGATTTTAGATGCCCAGCATTTTTCCAAAGAATAAAATATTAATGTATAAATCACCTATTGATGATAAGAAAATCAAACCAGCAAAAGTGCCACCCACATTATTAATGTATAAATCGTGCGCGATTTTATGCGCATAAAATATTTTCTGTGCTCGAAATTTCAACATGTAAATACTATTTTGTAGATCCTCAAGGTATCTAAATTCCTCTGTTTTGCATGGAAACTGTGTGCTATATATCTTTTGCGCCTCCTTCACTTTTCTTATTAGCAGCTTTCGGTGTTCTTGATCTTTGGTTAGATTCTAATCTGGCTCTTTCAAGAAAAGTCTTGCCAATTTGATGAAACCCATCATCTCTTTCTCGGCCTAGTTGCATTCAATAAAGTTACGGCATATGATCAACCTTCTACAGTCGAGTAAACAAAATATACCCATTATGTCACACTCGAAAGTCGACTGGAGAGATGCTCGGTCTATCTCTCGCTGCTCGGAAGGTTACATAAAGAGTAAAATGTACGCAGAACTTACTCCTACTCCGAAGGCAAAGACTTTCAATTAAGTCTATAACAAAGCAAATAATTAATTCAATATCTGCATTCATAGTTATACCACATGCAGGCAGAAATTTAACGAAAATTGGTAATATATGCCTGCATAAAGAGCTAATCTCCGCGTATCAGCAATTATCTTCATGCATAAAAAAGCAGAACAGAGGTAATTTATGCTTGATTTCTCCACAAAGAAGTCTCGCGTCAAAAAATAGTAGGAACTCTTTAAAATTTTGTTGTTACAGATGTTACTTTGTTGAATCTGCAAAAATACAAGCCTTAAAATTGACATATTCTGAAAATTCACGAATCATTAAAATTTCAGACTAAAATGCAGAACATTCAAAATACTAACTCTTTCCGGGCCTAGATACAAAATCAAAACTAATAAAAAGACACAAATCCTTTTATGCAGAACAAATATTTTAATTAAAAAATTAGGTTAGATGAAAACTATGGAATCTACAATGAAACAAGGTAGAGTTTCCGCATAAAAATATACTGAAATGAAGATCTATATTCCATGTAATCTATCAGTGTCAACTAATGATATGCATGGTAATCTGATAACCATCAACTTGTCCTCCTTTTCACTAGGCACACATCTACTACGCGGTGCAACTTTGATACTGTCTAGACTCTCTCTATATAAGGTCCTTCCTGGAGCTCAAGTTCATCACAACAAATTCTCCAGTCCAATACAAGCCTAAAGATCCTACATTTGTTCCGAATCCAGACCTCTCTGTCATTTGTTCATAATCTCTTGCTCCATTTAGCTATATCTATTAATTTGAAGCAATGGCCACAGTCACAAAATTAGGTGAAGAATATCCGGTTGTGATCTTCAGCAAAAGTTCTTGCTGCATGAGCCACAGCATCAAGACACTAATTTACAGTTTCGGGGCAAACCCGGTAGTGTATGAACTCGATGAACTTCCAAATGGACAGCAAATGGAAAAGGAACTCAAGGCATTAGGACGTAAGCCGAGTGTACCTGTAGTTTTTATAGGTAAGGAACTAGTTGGTGGTCCTAATGAGATGATGAGCCTCCATGTCAAAGGCAAGCTAGTGCCAATGCTCCTAAAGGCTAAAGCTATATGGATATAGCTTATAGAAACTAATACAATAAAGATAATGAAGCTCTGATTATCTGCATTAATCATGTACTATCTAGAGCAAATTTTGGTAAAGTATATGAGGTTACCCTCTCTTTGAGAATATATGTAGTCCTTTTCGCTATTACCAAATGCAGGGACCCTAATTATAGACACATGTAACTTCTTTTTATTTGATAAATGATGGAATTGCTTAGTTACTTTTATGATACAGGCATGTCAGCTATCTTATGACTTGGTAATCTCTAAAATAAGCTTTTGGCCCCTAGACAGTAGGCTCATTGTCGAATGCATCTTCGTTTTTATGAATCCACATCGACAAGTAATGTAGATGAACACGAGTCTAATTTTGCAACACTAATGTACGCTTTGAAAACACTTTAAGGTGTTAGAGGAAGGCCTTACCAGGATCTTATATTATAATCTAACATCCCCCTCACTCAATTTTTCTTTTTAATTAAGCAAAACAAGCATACATAAACCAAAAACTTATATATACACAGTAAAATACATATTGATAAATGAGAATAATGTAATTTTAATGAGACATAGCGCTCTGGTTAGTGAAGGGCTCTGTGTTCATATTCATCAATTTGAAGAATACATAACGCTTTTGTAGGCTGTGGACTCTATCCTCATTTCCTTCATTTTCTTCATTTCTTCTGCCAGTAGTATTAGTGGTACTTTTACCGAGTAGAACAAGGCTCTCTGTCAAATAATGAATTCTGTGTAAAAATAGAGATAATGTACTCGTCTCTAAATCTAGAGTTCTAAATCTCTGTTCAAATCCATTCTCCACATTGTATAAGAAACACTTTTGTACTCGTTCATCTAAATTCCTCATCACAAGTTCTTCATTATTCGTAAAACCGAGAAGTTGTCTATCTTGTACCTCGACACTGAACTTCTTATCCCATGTAAAGGAGTTATCACTCCCTCTCAATACCCACATCACCATATCTTCCTCACCCCAGCTCACAAGTGCTATTGATTCTCTGTATTCTTTCATGATATAGTCCATAGAAAAATCAAAGTCTTTAGGCAAACTGATGTATTGAATAATTTGGCAGCTTAAATCAAACGAGACAATGCGACCATCTCGAGTATCACTACATGATCGTTGCACGAAATAAGCAATCCCGTTTACTAAACTGACCTTTGGGTAGAACGCAATATTAAATTCGTAAGTATCATTGGTGTCCACAATAATGTCAAATTTTAAAAACTTCCAACTATCACTGCTCAAACTATAAACATAGACATGGAACCAATTCCGACAAGGATTGATAAAGATTACCTTATAATCATCATCATGATGCCCAAAACACAGACAAGGAGCCCCCGTATGCTCAACCTGAAATTCTGATCCCAGCGGAGGGAGTATCTTCCCTTTTCCGAGGAAGGGATTCCATAGGAATATGCGGTGGTTTGAACGTTGCCAATTTCTACGATCTTCGGACAAACATAATACTCCATCGCAAATACCATAAATCTCCAAACAATTATGTTCTAAATCTCTACCAAAGATATCATCGACATCATATATATATGATTCTTGAACACTAAGAGATCCAGTGTCCAAACTGTTTGATAAGTAGGTAGAACAGTGATCGAGCAGAGCATATTTGTTGACGTTCGAGGAAGATTGTTGATGGTCTGCATGAGTTTTAATGAAGTAGTTACTGCTAATGACATGATTCCATGATTTACAAACACAACTCAGTTGTACAAGTGTCTTGAGGGATTGTTGTACAAAAATATTCACCAACAATTCTTCAGGTAAGGTCGACGCAGATGAAGAAGAATTACAGGTCTTTGTCCTTTTCGTAGCCATTCCGAGTTGATTTGACGAAAGTTGTTGCATCACCCCATTATATATAATGGATCTCGTGCAGCCAGGGTTTATTACAATTAATAGGATATTACTTTGTAATCAAAATACGATTAGTATTAGTGTTTGTTTATTGTGCAGGAACCTGAACTCTTAACCTAGAGGATACAGCTGAAATATGATTGTGATTGTGAATTGGTTTATTGAATTTGATTTGTTTTCAAATTGTTATGGTTAACAGTTTTAGAGTAAGTCCAACAATGTCCTAAATTGATGTCCTTAGCTAAAATTTAGGGCATTTGGGAAAAAATATGCTCCAACAATGTCTTAGTGGTGCCTTAAAACACTAAGACATTCATTTCATGCCCTATTTTTAGGACACCACTAATCATGCCTTATTTCATTTTTTATCAATAAAAAAATCCACTTTCCTCCTTTTCTTCCCTTCTTTTATCAAATATATTATTATTTTAATAATAAGGCACAAGGATAAGGCATATTGTTGGAATTGATACATAAAAATAATGTCTTAAATCACTAGGACACTAATTTTTATAATATTTATAGGGCATAATGTAGGACATTGTTGGACTTGCTCTTAGGAGGAGAAATTTGAGTCCCTCCTACCCCCAATATTTTTATTTATTAAAATATTGAAATTGAAATTATGTAGATTTCCATATTCTCATTTATTGAAATATCTCCCTCCTATCCCCAATATTCTCATTTATTGAAATATTGAAATATTGAAATATATAGGTCTTAGGTTCGAGTCCCTCCTATCAATATTCTCATTTATTGAAATATTGAAATTGAAATTAGGAGGGGGATGGTGTAGCTGATGTGGTAAATAAGGACTATGTCTTGTCGAATCACCAAGGTTCGATTCTCCCCTACACATAATCTATACTCTTTATTAAAAGAAGAAACCCAAATCTATACTCTTTATTAAAAGCAGAACCCTCTTTTAATGGTATGTCATGTATACCGCGGTCGCATTATGTCACTAAATATTAATTAATTTAATTAATTAAAATTCTAATATTATATAATAATTTAATTTAATAATGAAATTATATACTATGAGTCTATTAGCTAAAAATTGAAATAAAAATCGGGAATATAGTATTACATAAAATTTAGAACTCCTTTAATTAATATTTAAAAGTATCTATAATTGATTAATAATAAATACAATTAATAATATAACTACTCTTATATTACCAGAATGAAGTTATGTAAATTTAATTAATTAAAATAATAATAGTAAATATTAATTTAATTTAATAGTGAAATTATATAATAGGAGTCTATTAACTAGCAATCGAAGTAAAAGTCGAGAATATAGCATTATATACAACTTGGTGCTTTAAATTTTTAATTACTAGCTTAAAATCCGTGCGATGCACGGATTTTTTTAATATTATATGAATTTTTTTATTAATTTAAATTATTTATTTTAAAACATGAATTTTGGAGGTTTACATTTTTTATGAGATGATTTGATAATAAATATATGTATGTTATCCGTGATATTTATAGAAAATGAGGGATTTTAGTTAGAATAGATTTTAGAACAAATCTACACTCTTTATTAAAAGAAGAAACCCAAATCTATACTCTTTATTAAAAGCAGAAATCCCCTTTTAATGGTATGTCATGTATACCGCGGTCGTAGTATGTCACTAAATATTAATTAATTTAATTAATTAAAATTCTAATATTATATAATAATTTAATTTAATAATGAAATTATATACTATGAGTCTATTAACTAAAAATTGAAATGAAAGTCGAGAATATAGTATTACATAAAATTTAGAACTCCTTTAATTAATATTTAAAAAGTATCTATAATAAATCAAATTAATAATATAACTACTCTTATATTACCAGAATGAAGTTATGTAAATTTAACTAATTAAAATAATAAAAGTAAATATTAATTTAATTTAATAGTGAAGTTATATACTAGGTCTCTATTAACTAGCAATCGAAATAAAAGTAGAGAATATAGCATTATATACAACTTGGTGCTTTAAAATTTTACTAGCTTAAAACCCGTGCGATGCACGGATTTTTTTTAATATTATATGAATTTTTTTATTAATTTAAATTATTTATTTTAAAAGATGAATTTTGGAGGTTTAAATTTTTTATGAGATAATTTGATAATAAAAATATGTATGTTATCCGTGATATTTATAGAAAATGAGGGATTTTATTTAGAATAGATTTTAGAACAAATCTATACTCTTTATTAAAAGAAGAGACTCAAATCAATACTCTTTATTAAAAGCAGAAACCCCCTTTTAATGGTATGTCATGTATACCGCGGTCGCAGTATGTCACTAAATATTAATTAATTTAATTAATTAAATTCTAATATTATATAATAATTTAATTTAATAATGAAATTATATAATATGAGTCTATTAACTAAAAATTGAAATGAAAGTCGGGAATATAGTATTACATAAAATTTAGAACTCCTTTAATTAATATTTAAAAAGTATCTATAATAGATTAATAATAAATACAATTAATAATATAACTACTCTTATATTACCAGAATGAAGTTATGTAAATTTAACTAATTAAAATAATAATAGTAAATATTAATTTAATTTAATAGTGAAGTTATATACTAGGAGTCTATTAACTAGCAATCGAAATAAAAGTCGAGAATATAGCATTATATACAACTTGGTGCTTTAAGATTTTACTAGCTTAAAACCCGTGCGATGCATGGATTTTTTTTAATATTATATGAATTTTTTTATTAATTTAAATTATTTATTTTAAAACATGATTTTTGGAGGTTTAAATTTTTTATGAGAAGATTTGATAATAAATTTATATATGTTATCCGTGATATTTATAAAAAATGAGGGATTTTAGTTAGAAAATATACAAAATATGATAGGTTTTAGTTGAAAAAGGTAATCGGTTAATTGTTAGTAATTATAAAATTATTATGTTATTTTATTAAATAGAATATCCGTGATATGATTGGAAAAAGAGAGGATTTAGTTAAAGAAAATTAAAAAGGTAACATGTTCTAGGTGAAAAAAGTAATTGATTAGTTTATAGAAATTATGATTTAATTAAGTTATTTTACTAAATTCAATTACTCGTACTCCCTCTGTCCCTCCCATTTCTTTACACTTTCCTTTTTGGGCCGTCCCACCAATTCTTTACATTACTAAAAATAGTAACTTTTAACAATAAAATACATTATTACATCCACTACTTCACTCTACTTTTTCAACACTTTATACTATTACACCCACTACTTCACTTATTTTAACAATAAAATCACTATTACACCCACTACTTCATATATTTTAACAATATTACACCCACTATCCTTGGTCTCCGTGCCCAAACCAAATGTAAAGAATTGGCCGGGACGGAGGGAGTAATATTTTTAGAAAAGGAGAAATTAATATTATCCGTGATATTTTCATTGAAAGAGGGATTTTAATTAGAAAATATAAAAAAAATGATACGTTTTAGTTGAAAAAGATAATCAGTTAATTATTAAAATTATAATATTATTAGTTTATTGTATTAAATAGAATCATTTGTGATATAGTTGAAAAAATATAGATTTTAGTTAGAGAAAATATAAAGGTAACATGAAAATTCAAAAAGTGACATGGTTTATGTGAAAAAGGTAATTGAATAGTTTATAGTAATTATAATTTAATTATGTTATTTTACTAAATAAAATTGCTCATAGTGTTTTTAGAAAATGAGATATTAATGTTGCCCGTGATATTTTTAGAAAAAGAAAGGAATTTAATTTGGAAGAAATAGAAAAGATGATGCGTTTTAGCTGAAAATGTAATCGGTTAATAATAAGGATTATGAAATTATTGTTTTATTTTTATTAAATAGAAACGCTCGTGATATACTTGGAAAAAGAGAGGTTTTAGTAAGAAAAAATAAAACGTGTTTTGGCTGAAAAAGGTAACGTGTTTTGGTTGAAAAATTGTTTAGTTATTGAAAAATGGAAAAGATAATATGTTTAACTTAAAAAAGAAATTGATTAGTTAGTAGGATGAGTAAGGGTAAATAAGTAAAATCAACAAGTACCGTACCAACCGACCAACCAAACTTTTAATGTTTCGGCTTTTATATAATAGTATAGATTTATTTAAAAAAAATAAAAATTAGAAATTTTAGATAATTTATCACAATCCGTGCTTTGCACGGGTTATCGGCTAGTACTAAAATAATAAAATCATTGTGAAAAAAAAAAATAACAACCTAATTATCCAAACTTTAACCTAAATAATTGTGGGAGGCAAATTAATGAGCAATTGGTTCCTTAACACACCCACGTCATCTATCTACATCTATATATATTATAATGCCAGGAGATCAGAAATGCACCAGAAACGTTTTAAATATTTTTCTTGAATTTTCAATTTTTTGATTTTTTATTAAAAATATGTTCTTGCATTAAATAACTCTTAATGACCTTTTAATTAGTCATTAATTACACCTATTAAATCTATATAAAATTTACTTTATTTCACATTTTTAAAAATTTAGAAAACTTTGTTTGAGCATATAACTATTATTTCAACATTATATATATATATATATATAATTATAATTACGTGTATTTTTAGGTAAAATAATGACCGAAAATTGTTTATATCACATTCTTTTTCATTCCCTATAAGACTACATTAATTTCTTTTCGAACGATCGTAAGTAGTAAATATAATCTTAACTTCTCAAACAATTTTGATTATAACTCATTTAGAAATCGTAATAAATTATGAAAATATATAGATCTTCGCTTAACATTTGAAATTTGTATAAAAAAATACAAACTATTATTATTTGCACATTAATAAATTATACATGGAGTATGACCAAACCGATTAAATTGAACCAACCAAACGATTTTTTCAGCGGATTAATGGATAAAAAAGTTACGCCTGTTGTTCATTATATTGTGTCGAAATAAATTAATATTCTAATTAAATAAATTCTTACTCTAATATTGAATATTTTTGTGATGGGAGGGGTGTCGGCTTTAAAAAATGTTATTCTATTTAATATTTATAATTTTAATCGGAAAGATTACGTTCGTATTGTCATTGCTAATTTTTATGCTTATTCTATTTTTAAGATTATCAAAATTTTATTTATACGATGAGAGTAGTTTTCTAATTAATAATTTATATAAATTGTTTTAAATCAATTTTTTAGGAAATTCTTAAGAGATCAATAAATTTTTAATAATAATAAAATTATTTTATCTAACTTCAATATTTTCAAATATAACTTTATAAACTGTGCGAAGCGCGGATTACAATGCTGGGAGATCGTAAAGTTAATAGAAGCGTTCAAAATGGCTTTCTTGAATTTTGGTTTTTTTAATTTTTTTTATTAAAATTATTTTCCTGCATTAAACAGCTCTTAATGACATATTAATTAGTAATTAATTATACCTAATAAATATATAATTATTTTATTTTATTTAATTAAACAATTATAAAACTTTATTTGAGCACTATATTTGATATGGGCTAAAAGTAAGCCCTAAAGACACATTTAATGTTGTATTAATTAGACCTAGAATGGTCCAAACGTGGGGCCCACCAGATGGGCCCAAACCCTAATTATAATATTAATTTCGTAATTAATATTAGGAATAATAATCAGCTCAGCAATAAGAGTCAAATAAGGATATTACTCCTACATGACTTAGCCTCCAAGATACATATTTTAACATGGAAACTGATTCCTACAAGGAAGGAGTCTAGAACCTTCCTTGAGGCGGTGGCTTGCCCACCAAGTCTCCTATTCCTACCATAATTCTTAGGCTTCTCATCCTATATAAAGGGTCTGACCCCTCATTCCTAGAACTACGTTTTCTTGGCTTGATTCTCTAATACAGAGATACGTAGGCATTCTGTGAGGACCGATCAGTCTCGAACGCAGAAGCAGCCATTAAAGCACGAAGCTCACGCACCCTAGCATTAAATACATCAAACCCTAGCCGCACTCTAATAACCTAGTTTTTATTCCACAACATTTGGCGCCGTCTGTGGGAAAAGACATCAACCATGGTTCAAACACGAAGAACTCCACCAAGCACTACGGAGCCAATCGCTACCGAGGCTCTACCTCTTAGCTCTGCTCCGCCCCGTACTGAACAAGTGCTACCGACATCTGAGCAAGTACCTCCAACATCTGGGATTATCGTTCCATATCAAGTTTCTCAACCCCTAGGGACGACTACCCATGTTGAGAGTACACTACCTCCGATCGTCCACACAATTCCAGGGACTAACCCGGGGATTTCTTCCCTGATTGTAGACCCCAACAACCTTACACGAGGGGTTCAGATCCACACTACGGATCTCCCCATAAGCACCAATCCAATGTATGGGATGACCAATTACGGAGCTGGACCGAGTGGCCATGCCCTGTATATTAGAGATCGAGATTATCGCGATTTTTCTGGTCCTTATTCAGATGAATCATCTTCTGGCGATGATTACGAGCGTGATGAAGCCCCGAGGAGGCGACGTGCAAGTAAAGAGCCTATGGGAAGAACTCGAACTATCCATGATGGACTCCCTTCAACAGCTGCTGAAAGGATTAAGGCTTATGAAGCCGAGATCTTAAAGTTAAAGGAAGATATGGCCAGGGAGCAAGCCAGATCAAAACAGACTTTGCCACCTCCCACGTCAGGACCGATTCCCTTCATAGATCTGGAGAGGCCTCCAAGGAGGCAAAGAAGGACTACCGTCCCACCTGAAAGAACTACAAGGGTGGAAACCCCTAAAAGCAACCCCAAGGATCTGCTGCCGCTTGGGGACCCTGATGATCCCACACCTCCGTTTACTGAGGACGTGATGAATGCTCGTATCTCAAAGAAGTTTAAGATGCCAACAATCAAAGCCTATGATGGAATGGGTGATCCTGCCAACCACGTTAGAACGTTCTCAAACGCACTGCTGTTGCAGCCTGCAAGCGACGCTTTGAAGTGTAGGGCTTTCCCTCAAACTTTGTCGGGCATGGCTCAAAGATGGTATAGTCGGCTTCCTGCAAACTCGATTGGTTCCTTTAAGGAATTGAGTGCTGCCTTCATTAGTCAGTTTATCAGCGGAAGAACGCATGAGAAAAGCTCTGCATCTCTTATGTATATAGTACAAGGGAAGAACGAAAGTCTGAGAGACTATCTTAAGAGGTTCACCAAGGAGACTCTGAACATCACTGATCTGGACAATAAAGTTGCAATGGTAGCCTTGGAGCATGGTACCACCGACCTGTACTTTAAGAGATCATTGGCAAAGCATCCCCCGGAGAATATGGCTGATCTCCAACGAAGGGCTTCTAAATACATCAAGGCCGAGGATAGCACGAAGAAGGAAGTCACGTTAGGCAATGGCCAGGGGAACAATGATACAAAAAAGCGTAAGCAAGGGCAGGAGTACGATGCTAAGGACAAGTATCCCCGAACTAGCAAAGACTCTGATTCGCCACCAAAAAAGAGTTTGGGACCAAGGTTCTCCGATTATGCAAGGTTGAATGCCCCTAGAAGTCAAATCTTGTTGGAAATTGAGAAGGATAAGGACTTCCGATGGCCAAAGCCACTCAGGGGAGACCCCGCAAAGAGGAACAAGGATCAATACTGTAGATTCCACCGAGATGTAGGACATGACACGGATGATTGCAGACAGTTGAAGGACGAGATCGAATTCTTGATCCGTAAAGGAAAGCTGAACAATTTCACAAAGGGTGGAGATCAAGGAACCCAAAGAGGGGATTACAACAGGAGAAACAATGACAGAAGGGATAATGATCGTGATCGTAGCACGCAGCCCCGAGGGCCAGTTATCAACATGATCTGGGGAGGCCCGACAGCGGCCGGTTCAACTCAAAACTCTCGAAAGGCATACGCAAGAGAAGTGATGCACATCGTGGGAGAGGCCCCAAAGCGTGCTAAAACTGAGATGGTAATTGGTTTTGATGATTCAGACTTGGAAGGGGTAAAGTTCCCCCATGATGACCCGCTGGTCATAACTCCTGTGATTGGAAATTCAGAAGTAAAACGAGTCTTGATAGACAATGGAGCTTCTGTGGATATTTTGTTTCATGATGCGTTTGTGAAGATGGGATACAACGACCCTCAGTTGACCCCTGCAAACATGCCCATATACGGATTTAATGGAGTGGAGTCCAAAGTTGAAGGGACTATTCAGTTACCCGTGACTATTGGGCAGGAGCCTAAGGAGGCAACTCAGATGCTGAACTTCTTGGTGATTAAGGCAGCCTCAACTTACAATGCAATCCTTGGAAGGACCGGACTACATGCATTCAAGGCTGTGGCCTCTTCATATCATATGAAGATTAAGTTTCCGACACGGAATGGTGTTGGAGAACAGAAGGGTGATCAGAAGATGGCAAGAAGTTGCTATGTGGCCGCATTGAGGGCCGATGGAGTTGGGGGGCAGGTCCTTCCAATTGAAGACATGGATGTCCGCGATGATGAAGAACATAGAGGAAAGCCAGCAGAGGATCTGATTCCCATACCTCTAGAGCCGAACGATCCTGGAAAAGTTACTTATGTTGGAGCATCTCTGGAAGAACCCTTGAAGGGCAAGTTGATAGAATTCTTACAAAAGAATAGCGACGTGTTCGCTTGGACAGCAGCTGATATGCCAGGGATTGACCCCCAACTCATAACTCATAAGTTGAATGTTGACCCCAAGAGGAAGACAATAAAGCAGAAGAAGAGAAACTTTGCTCCGGAGAGACAAGAGGCCATTAAGCAAGAAGTGGATAAGCTCTTGGAAGCTGGTTTCATTGAAGAAATTCAGTTTCCCGAATGGTTAGCAAACCCTGTGATGGTCAAGAAAGCAAATGGAAAGTGGAGGATGTGTATAGACTTCACTGACCTGAATGATGCATGTCCAAAAGATTGTTTTCCCCTTCCAAGGATTGACATGTTGATAGATGCCACAGCTGGGCATGAGATGTTAAGCTTCATGGATGGATTCAGCGGCTATAATCAGATTAAGATGCACAAAGATGACATCCCTAAGGTATCTTTCATAACTGACTTTGGTGTCTTCTGTTATCTTGTTATGGCGTTTGGTCTAAAGAATGCAGGAGCTACTTACCAACGCTTGGTGAACAAGATATTTGCCCATCTAATTGGAAAAACCATGGAGGTGTATGTTGATGACATGTTGGTCAAGAGCCTACTCAAGGCTGATCATATTAAGCACCTCGAAGAGGCATTTGAAGTGCTGAGGCACCATAAGATGATGTTGAATCCCGCTAAGTGTGCCTTTGGCGTTGGATCTGGAAAGTTTTTAGGACTGATGGTTTCAAAGAGAGGCATTGAGGCCAATCCTGACAAGATCAAGGCGATTTTAGACATGGAACCACCACGTACGATAAGAGATGTGCAGAAGTTGACAGGCCGAGTAGCAGCCTTAGGGAGGTTCATCTCTAAATCTGGTGATAAGTGTTTACCTTTCTTTCAAACATTAAAGAAGGTAAAGAATTTTGAATGGACACCTGAAAGCCAAGAGGCCTTTGAGCAATTGAAGAAGTACATGGCTGAAGCCCCGCTGTTGGCCAAGCCTAGCATCGGAGAGACTCTTTATCTATACCTGGCGGTATCTGAGCAAGCATTGAGTGCCGTCCTCATAAGGGAAGAGAACAAGGTTCAGAAACCTATATACTATGTGAGTAAGGTGTTGCATGGAGCTGAGTTAAACTATTCCACCATTGAGAAGTTTGCTTTAGCATTGGTAACGGCTTCAAGGAAACTACGACCTTATTTTCAATCACACAAGATTGAAGTCCTGACGGACCAGCAGTTGAGAAGTATCTTGCACAGCCCTAAGGTCAGTGGAAGGTTAATTAAGTGGGCAATTGAACTCGGAGAATTTGACATTGCATATAAGCCTCGAACAGCCATCAAGGCTCAGGCATTGGCTGACTTCTTGGTTGAATGTACCATTGGCAATCAAGAAGTCGGGGGGCAGGAGATAGCAATCACCCCTGGAGTTGAGAGTAAGGATGAAGAACTTGTACCTGATCAGAAAGAGTATTGGGTGCTCTATTTTGATGGAGCATCAAAAACAAAATCTAGTGGTGCAGGTTTGGTTTTGCAAAGCCCCGATGGGTTCACGGTTGAATACGCTTTGAAGTTGGACTTTCCTATAACCAACAATGAAGCTGAATATGAAGCATTAATAGCTGGATTGGGATTGGCCAGAGTCATGAGGGTCAAGAACCTCAAGGTGTGTGGAGATTCAAGACTGGTAGTCTCGCAAGTGAATGGTGAGTTTGAGGCCAAGGATGAAACTATGGCAAAATACCTCAGAGTCGTGAAAGCAGTTATGACTCAGTTTGAGGAATGCTACCTGGAGCACATTCCTAGGGAAGAGAACGTTAAGGCCGATGCCCTCTCTAAGTTCGCCTCTTCTGAAATAGAGAATTATGCAGGTAGTGTTTACTTCCAGGTCTTGAAGGCCCCGACCATCAATTCTAAGTTGGTAGCACCTGTCGATGTTGGAAGCTGTTGGATAGATCCTATTAAAGCTCA
The DNA here is from genome assembly GCA_037693485.1 of Kitagawia praeruptora. Classification (NCBI taxonomy): domain Eukaryota; kingdom Viridiplantae; phylum Streptophyta; class Magnoliopsida; order Apiales; family Apiaceae; genus Kitagawia; species Kitagawia praeruptora. The sequence goes on along the minus strand of CM075346.1, from coordinate 157,112,580 downwards.
TCTAGAAACCGGATGGCTCCCCAGCAATGCCTTGGAGGCACGAAAATTGTCAGTGAGAGCATTGAGATACGCCTTAATTGAAGGCATCTTATACAAGAGATCGTTTGTCATCCCGTACTTGAAGTGCCTAAGGCCCCAAGAGGCAAGAGAAGCATTGGAAGAAGTTCATGAAGGGATCTGTGGGCAGCACTTGGGGGGCAGAGCCTTAGCTCACAAGATTACCCGCCTAGGATTCTATTGGCCGGAGATGTTAGCAGATGCCCAGGATTATGTCAAGAAGTGTGATAGATGTCAGAAACATGCCCCTATTGTAAGGCAGCCGCCTGAAAGGTTAACCTCAATCAGCTCTCCCATTCCGTTTGCTATGTGGGGAATGGACATTGTTGTGCCCAAAATATCCATGGGCTAGATTTAGGCCCATTAGGCTTAAGGATCCAATCCGTATGAGTAATATGGGTTATGATTGAGGTCCCTTAAGTTAAATGGGGCTAAATAGCATGTGAAATGGATCTAAACAGGTTCAGGTTCCCGAAGAGACAGGTTCCCGAAAGACAGCTTCCTGTAGACAGCTTCCCGAAAAACAGGTTCCTGCAGACAGGTTCCTGAGAGACAGCTTCCTGTACGAGAACAGATTTATTCCAGCAGAATTCTAGTATGATTAAGCCTCCTATTCTTTAGGAGCAAGTCATGAACATCAACTCCTTATTGGAATGTATTCCTTGGGCGCAGATGATCCTTGAATACATCTAATAGGACGAGAACTTGTAAACATACTCCTAGTCGGACTAGAACTTGAGTTCTATTCGACTTAGGTCGCCTATTCGTGGCTGAAATCTGGAGAAAAGGAGTTCCCCACGAATTAGGAACCTAGTTTATTGCCGCCTAACCAGACTTCTAGTCTAAAAAGAACTACGTGAACTTGATCCCTATAAATACAAGGGTACGTAGGCATCTTGAGAACATGTTTTACAAGCCTCGCAATACACCTACGAGATTCTTGAGAACGCACGACACAAGCCTCAAGGGAATTCGTGAGATTCTTGTAAACGCTCTCGAGCTCAGTTCAACCCCTACAAAAAACCTCCATTCTCCATAGATTAGTTGATCGTTAGCCTTTACAACTCACCATAAACCTCTCAAAAGTTGTTACGAAATCCACTCATCAACATTGGCGCTAGAAGGAGGGGAGAGTTATCATCTTAAGAGTGGAAAGATGGCAGGCAGTTCTGATAGCGAAGCAACACAATCTGTAGAGAAAGATCAAACCCCGAAAGCGAAGAAGATTACTCCTGCTGACGTCCTAGAGCATCTAAAGTCGATTGAAGAAAGGCTTACAACCCTCGAACAAATAACACCAAAGAAGAAGAAGAAGTCGAAGTTGGCATCAAGAAAGAAGGGTAAGAAAGCTAAGAGTTCTTCAAAGAAGTTGGACATTGGCAAAGAAGAACGTGAAGAAAAGGCTGAGGAAGAGATCGAAGATCCAAAGAAAGATACTGAAGGTGAAGAAGATGGTGAACCGAAGGATAAACAACCTCCTGTTAAGGAACCTTCCATCGAGATAATTAAAGATGATTCAAGTTCAGTCGAGATCGCGAACGATTCGTGTATAGCAGATTCACAGGAAGCCGATGATAAAGATAAGGAAGCAAAGGACGGTGGAGCTGGTGATTTGAATGTTGAAGACATCAAGAAGATTCTAGTGAAACTCAAGGAAGAAAAGCAGTCAATAACAGGTGCGATGACCTCATCTCCATTTACTAAGAAGGTTAGAAAATCCCCGTTACCTAAATCCTATCGTATGTCAAACGAGTTTAAATTTGATGGCACTACGGATCCTGTGGAGTATCTGGGTCGTTTCAATACCGAGATGGAAGTTTATCAAGTTAAGGAGCCAACAAGGTGTAGATTATTGGCTGCAACCTTTCATGGTGGAGCTCATCAGTGGTTTAAGAGGTTACCATCAGATTCTATAGATTCTTGGGAAAATATGGGGAAGCTCTTCGTTACTCAATTTAGAGCTTCCGTGACTTTTGCACCCCCAACCAATACCTTGGCCAACATCAAGCAGAGAGCAGGTGAGACCTTGACAGAGTACCTCAAACGTTTTAATGCAGAGGTTCCCAGAGTTAAGAAAGCTCCTGACGAGGTCATTATGAGCTTCCTGATTGCTGGAGTTAGAGCTGGTTCAGACTTCTGGAAGGAGTTACAAGTACGTGAACCTGGTACACTAGTTGATTTCTACAAACAAGCTGAACTATATAAGTGTGTGGAAGAATCCTTGTTGAAGTTAAGAGAAATAGAAGATCTTGGAGATGAAGCTAGTCACAAAGGAAGCAAGCGAGAAAGGTCTCCAAGGCCGCAAGCATATGTTATTGGGGACCAAGCATCCTCTAAAAGAAGTAAAGCAAATTTGAAGACAAAGCGCGACAATTATACCTCTTTGGTCGTTCCAGTTGACCACATCTTCATGGTTTATGGGAAAGAAGGAATATTTGTGAAACCTGCACCTTTACCTGTAGGAGCAAGGAAAGATCTAAAGAAATATTGTGACTTCCATGAGGATAATTGCCATGATACTTCCGAATGCAGAGCATTGAAAGACCAAATTGAGGAATTGATTAAAGCCGGGAAGCTCGCGGAATGGATAGCTCGAGGTGACCAGTAGTTGAAAGTTTGAGAGATTCCTTAAAGTATAGTTGAGAGACCTTTATTTATATATGTATTTCCTTCTTAGAACTAGGGGTAGTGCATGTATACCTTCCTAGCAAGTAAACCTATTTCTTTCTAGTAGTTTTCAACGAAATTATGAGTAGTTCTTTTCCTTGTATTACGTCATACATTTAGCTTGTAAAACAAGGAACATGCCTCATTCAATTCAGTGACCTACGAGAAATACCTCACAAGTAATCTCTTTAAGTATCTCTTGTTTCTTACAATGAGTTAGCTCGCGTAAGCTTAGAGGTACTGTATTGGGATATTTGTATAGAGGTTCATTCTCAGCATGTTTCGTAAGAAGATAAAGAAGAAAGGAGAAGACATGTTAAAGCTACAAGCAAGAATGATGTGAAGAGGTTATAGTATTTATTCGAGCGTTAAAGAAAATTCGACATAGTTGAAGATTTTGATGAAGAGTATCTACAAGAATATGATATGAGCATCTTGAAGAAAACACACAGTACTCAACTTCATGGATGAATATTCAACGACTTATTAGAAATTATCGAAGAATTGTGAAGCTTCTTGGAGTTAGTTCTTCATCAAAGACAAGCTTCCCTGAAGAACTGGGGGGTAGTACAATTACAATTACTATAGCACATGGTACTTTGAAAGTTGAGGATTTCAAAATTTTGAGAATTCAGATCATGAACCTCACCATCAGGTCCAGGAAGCTCGTGATTTGATTCAGGAACCTCACGGCTAGGATGCAGTTTAGAAACCTCATAGTTCATATTTGGTTCAAGAACCTTGAGGATTGATTTGGTCTAGTATCTTGAAGAGTAGCATGCTTGCATCAGGAACACGTCAATGAGTTTTCAAATCTTAACGGAGGCTTCCACTTCACATCTGATCAGTCTACAGAAAGATCCAGGTGATTCCTCTCCTTTTATGCTTAGATATTCGTAGAAAACCTCCCAGGTACGCTCAGCAAACTCTTACTATACCTAAAGCATGCTTAAACATCTATGATATTGTGGTCGTATATGCGATAAAGTTATGATTATGTATTGATTATGTTTCTAGATGTTAGAATGCACATGTACCTAACATATTACAGGTTCCTTATATTTACCTGCATCTCGTAGGTTCCTTGATATTTACCTGCACCTCGCAGGTTCCTTGATATTTACCTGTAGCTTACAGGTTCCATGTATTTACCTCTAGTTAACAGGTTTTGTGTTACTCACCTGAAGCTCGTAGGTAACAGCTTCCAGGTCTAGTTGCATTTATATGTGTCTAGTAGATTCCTTGTTATTTTCCTGTAACTGACATCTTGCAGGTTCATTCATATATACCTGAAGCTTGTATGTAATAGCTTCCAAGTTCATTGACATTTGTTAGAAGCCAATTGTTAGTTTCTGATTAGCAGCTTCTTGCATGAAGTTCCCAGCCAGCCGATACCTGAATAGAAGAAAGTGTGCTTACAGCAAGAGCTCCATGCCTGTATAGGATTAATCTAGTGCCCTTCTGGATTCTCTTTGTGCTCCATCCAAGGATTCACTTAGAGCATAGAAGGACTCACCAGGTTCCCTAAGCATATCCATGTATCCACCTAGTGCCCTTATGGATTCTCTGTGTGCCCATATAGGTTCACTTAGAGCCCAAAAGGATTCACTTGGTTCTACATGCATCCACGCGTATTTGTTTGGTATCTTAATGGATTCTCTTTGTACCCTTTTAGGGATTCATTTGGTGCCCAATTAGTTACGGTTTATGTCCTAAGCAGAGGTTCACATAATGACCAGTTGGATTCACCTTATGCCCTTACAAGGATTTGCATAGAGCCCAGAAAGATTCACCTAGAAAAGCCCTGTCAGCTACATGCACTCGATAGCCAGAAAAGACTTGCAAGCATGAAAGATTCATCTCGAAAAGCCCTATGAATCGTAGGCACGCATTCAAAAGTCCCATAAGCATGTGGGCACCTAGTTAAGGGTTTTGGGAACCTAAGCATGGGTAACCTAACCTAGAGTTTGCTTGTACTTGAAAAGCCTTTGAAGGGATTCACCTTGTGCCCATATGGATTCACTTGGTACCCCTAGAGTTTGAAATGATTCATCATGTGCCCTATAGATTCTCTTTGTGCCCTCTGCAGGATTCACTTAGAGCCTATAAGGATTCACTTGATGCCACAAAGGAATTCACTTAGTGCCCAACCGGATTCTCTTCGTGCTCTTGCCATGATTCACCTAGAGCCCGGATGGATTCACTTCGTGCTCCCTAAAGCCAAAAAGGATTCATTTGACGCCCAGTCGAATTCTTTAAGTGCCCTTCTCAGGATTCACTTAAAGCTCAACTGGATTCGTCTTATGCCCTGTCAAGGATTCACTTAGCGCCCAATTGAATTCTCTAAGTGCCCTTCCCAGGATTCACCTAGAGCTCAATTGGATTCGCTTTGTGCCCTCATCGAAGCGATACGTAGATGAATTCTCCCACTTATAAAGCTTGTATATGATTGAAAGAGCTTTCAGTCAACCGCTTCAACAAGCTATAGGAGGTTCACGCATCATGACGGCTCGGGGGGTAGCTCAATTCCCCTACGTTTGCACCGAGAAGAGCTTCCATCTTCCAGGTTCAGTAACGGAACCTCAATCCAAACCGGCACAATGAAGCACAGAATTACCAGGGCTCGATTTAGACCTATTAAGTCATAGGTTCCAATCCACAAGTAGTGTATAAGTCAGGAGACAAATCCAGTACTCGATATGAAGACCAAACGCGAAGCAATGAGCATTAGCTGAGAAGACAGTCAAGAGATTATGAGTATCAAGACGTTCCTGATGAAGCAGTAGTTGAGCAGATTACGAATGGACCAGGTTCCTTCCCGCAGAAGAGCCCGAGTCAGCCTAGCAGCAGCAATGAGGACATCAAGAAGTACATGGGAACCACAGAAACGCTCCCGAGACTAACAAATTTGTTATTTGTGCAGGTACAGTTTCCTGTAGAGAGGTTCCTGAGAACCAGATTTCGAGACATAGGTTCCTGAGCACCAGGTTCCTGAGCATAGATAGCAGAAAGATCTAGAAGCCAGCCAGATAGATGCCGACTTATTATTGGAGAGTACTCCTAGGACGCAGCTGATCCTAGATTACCTCTAATAGACAGCATGCACAAGACAGTCAGATGAAAAGCAGCTTATCAGATAAAGCAACCTCTCGAGCAATTAAGTTATGATTTTCAAGGTTAACCTCGTGCCCTTTTAAGGATTCATTTAGTGCCCTATTGGATTCGTTTTGTGCCCTCAGCATAGGTTCACATAACGCCCAATTAGGTTCACTTTATGCCCTTATTTGGATTCACTTGGTTCCCTTGACAATCTTAAGATTCACCTTATCCCTTTTAAGGATTCATCTAGTGCCCTATTGGATTCGTTTTGTGCCCTCAGCATAGGTTCACATAACGCCCAATTAGGTTCACTTTATGCCCTTATTTGGATTCACTTGGTTCCCTTAACAATCTTGAGGTTCACTCAGTGCCCAATTAGATTCGCTTTGTGCCCTTGTTAAAGGATTCACTCAGCGCCTAATTGGATTCATTTTGTGCCCTTGTCACGATTCAAACAAGAAGACAAAGACCCGCATGGTTCCCTCAGAAGAAACATGGGAGCACTGAAGGGATTGGACCTTAAAATATCAAGCTATTTAGGTTCCTCTCACATCCTATGACTTCGAGGAACCGGGGGGTACTTGTTGTGCCCAAAATATCCATGGGCTAGATTTAGGCCCATTAGGCTTAAGGATCCAATCCGTATGAGTAATATGGGTTATGATTGAGGTCCCTTAAGTTAAATGGGGCTAAATAGCATGTGAAATGGATCTAAACAGGTTCAGGTTCCCGAAGAGACAGGTTCCCGAAAGACAGCTTCCTGTAGACAGCTTCCCGAAAAACAGGTTCCTGCAGACAGGTTCCTGAGAGACAGCTTCCTGTACGAGAACAGATTTATTCCAGCAGAATTCTAGTATGATTAAGCCTCCTATTCTTTAGGAGCAAGTCATGAACATCAACTCCTTATTGGAATGTATTCCTTGGGCGCAGATGATCCTTGAATACATCTAATAGGACGAGAACTTGTAAACATACTCCTAGTCGGACTAGAACTTGAGTTCTATTCGACTTAGGTCGCCTATTCGTGGCTGAAATCTGGAGAAAAGGAGTTCCCCACGAATTAGGAACCTAGTTTATTGCCGCCTAACCAGACTTCTAGTCTAAAAAGAACTACGTGAACTTGATCCCTATAAATACAAGGGTACGTAGGCATCTTGAGAACATGTTTTACAAGCCTCGCAATACACCTACGAGATTCTTGAGAACGCACGACACAAGCCTCAAGGGAATTCGTGAGATTCTTGTAAACGCTCTCGAGCTCAGTTCAACCCCTACAAAAAACCTCCATTCTCCATAGATTAGTTGATCGTTAGCCTTTACAACTCACCATAAACCTCTCAAAAGTTGTTACGAAATCCACTCATCAACAGACATTCTTGGTCCTTTCCCCATGGCTTCAGCACAAAGGAAGTTTCTGATTGTCGCCATTGATTACTTCACTAAGTGGATTGAGGCTAAGCCTTTAGCCAAGATAACCACCAAGCAAGTTTCCCAGTTCTTTTGGGAGAACGTAATCTGCAGGTATGGAATTCCCCGAATCCTTGTAACAGATAATGGGACACAATTCAACAATGAAGAGTTCAGAAAGTACTGTGAGGAAAATGCTATCGAGCTTCGTTTTACTTCGGTAGCTCACCCGCAAGCTAATGGGCAGGCTGAGGTAGCCAATCGGATTATTCTTGATGGACTTAAGAAGAGGGTTGAACGATCGAGAAATACTTGGGTGGATGAACTACTGCCTATACTTTGGGCATATCGTACTACTTGCAAAGTAACAACTGGGGAAACCCCTTTCCTACTGGCTTATGGAGCCGAGGCAGTCGTACCACTAGAAGTCATGCATGCATCACCTAGAATTGAAGCATTCGAGCCAGAGACTAATGAAGAAGGCATGAGGCTCGCCTTAGATTTGATTGATGAAGTCAGGGATGAGGCAAATGCCAGAAATGCGGAGCATCAAAAGAAAGCATCTTTCTACTACAACCACAGGGTTAAGGAGAGGTTCTTTCAACAAGGTGACTTGGTTCTTAGGAAGATCGAGGCTTCTGGAGTTGGTCAGAAAGGAAAGTTAGCCCCAAACTGGGAAGGGCCGTATCGAGTCAAGAAGACACTAGGACGAGGATCTTACAAACTGGAAACCTTGGACGGGGTTGAGGTGCCCCGGACTTGGCATGCATTGAACCTCAAGGTTTACTATGTTTAAGCTCTCCTGAAAAGGACCTAGCTTTTTGCCTATGTAATAAAAGTAGAAATAAGGTTGATGAAACCATTCCAAGTTTTTAAAACTTGAGATATTGGAGGTAGAGTATCTATGTAAGGGCTGTGCCCGTTTCTTCATATTAATAAGACTATCCTACATTTTCGCATAAGATATGAACCCTACTCATTGATATTTATGCACAAAATGTTAGACTACACATGCGAATATAAATAAGTTGAGAAGCATTAAGGACAATGGATTACGAGTTTAAAAGTTATGCCCGAAGGCAGAATACATAACCAACTAGTTCAAAATAAGTTAATGAAAATACAAAGTCATGCCCGAAGGCAGGATGCATAAATAGAAAGATAAAGATGTCAGCTACTAAGCATCTCCGGTATGCTCCTCCTCTCCGGCTGCACCAGGGTGAGCAGAAGAATCTGGCTCTAGGATCCTCTCATCATCCTCTGGGTCCTCCTCCCGTGTGTCCTGCACTGCCAAGGCCATAGGAGCATGAGGGCTAGGGAAGTCTGAAACACTAAGGGTGCCAGGAAATCTCCTAGTAACCTCAGCAAGAGCTTCATCCCATCCCTGAGTAAACTGATAAGGGAATAGAGAGTCGTCATGCTTCTCCATGAAGCCCATATACTCCTGGGAGGCAAGGTATTCGTCAATCAGGTCATCCTTGTCCTTCCTGAGAGAGACATTTTCAGCCTGAGACTCTAAAAGCTCTTTCTCCCTCCTCGCTAAAGTGGCCTTGACAGAGCCCAGTTCATCCTGGGAGTCATCAAACTTGGCCTTGTAAGTCTCGTAGTTGGAACGCCAAGTCTTAGCTTGGAATACGACTCCCTGGAAGTTGGCATTAGCCTGCAAAATACAAAGTTAAAACCACGGTTCAGGTGACAAAACAAGTACATAAAAGAGTGGATAGAAAGGAGCTTACAGCTGCGAAGGCCTGAGCTCCAGCACTCTCAGCTCCTTCAAGAGTGGAGCCAGATACATAGTCCTTGAAGTCACCAGGGGTGATGGAGTGATAGGACCAGTCCATAGCATGCCTGCAGTCTCCAACAATGGAGTCTTTCTTCCTAATACCCCAGTTGGGGCGCCAAGCACTCTTGGAGGAGCCATCTACCTCCTCAACATCAGCCACATGGGGCCTCAAGTAGGCATCCGAGGCTGTTGGGGCTCGAGGATCTTTCCCTGAACGAGCCCTTTTTAGCCTAGCAGTGTCCCCATCTTCTGGCTCATTGGTCTTGTTGATAAAAGCTGCAGCTGCAATTACAAAACAAAAAACAAATAATGGGTATGAGATAATCATATTCAAATAAAGGAATGCAAAAAGAAAGGAAATTACCCTTATTGCCCACTCGGGAAAGTCCCAAAGTCTTAAGTTGGAACTCATTCAGGAGATCCCAAGCCATAGTAGAATAATTATCTTTGATGAGCTCCTGGTAGGCAAGGGTCTCTTCCTCGTTCAGCTCAATGTCATTGGCACTTCCATCTACTACCTTACCAAAGGTACTACGAAAAACATTGCCCCAATCTCCACCTTCCCATATCAAATACATAAACTCCTTCTTCCACTTTGGGTTGGAGTCAGGAATAGATTGGGGGTGAAAGATTGGAGGAGTAGAAGAACGGTGACTAATGTAAACCCAACCCGGGGTAGATTCAGCAGAATTTTTAAATTGAAATATTTTTCTAAAAAGAGCTACAGAAAGAGGGAATTTGTTTTTAAGGCAAAGGACCAGAAAACAGTTGATCACCCTCCAAGAATTGGGAGGAAATTGACAAGGGTTAACTCCTACATCTGCTAAAAGCCTAGGGATAAACTCATGAAAAGGGAATCGAACCCCTGCAACAATGGCACCCCTGTAAATACAAAGTGCATTGGGGCGCCAATGGCAAGATCGATCCCCGGGTTCAGCTGGGATAAGCCTATAGGGATATTCTATTTTATACATCCTATTATAGTCAGTGATTTTTTCTATGTCATGGAAAATGTTGCTATGATTATAGGAATCAAGGTGTGACAGGGATGGAAAATCTTCTTTACGATTTAAAATCATATCCTGTAAACTCATGGAGGAAGAACGAATGGTGATACCTCTTTTTGAGGCCACTTGCAGTTTCTGGAAACGTTGAGTAGCACGATCTTCAGCCATTTCTTCAAATCTTCAAAGAAAAATTATGATGATCAACGAAAATCTGCAAGAAACGAAGAAGTTTTTAGAACAATCTTCAAATCTTCAAAGGAATTGAAGGAAAAACCCAGAAAAAAGGCAATCTTCAAACTAAAAAACTAGAAATTCTGGAAAATACCTTGAGTGTTCTTCAAATCTTCAACAGCAACTGGAAAGTTTATGGAAAAATTCCAGAAATCCTTGAGCAATCTTCAAACCTTCAAAGATTTTAAGAGAAATCACCAGAAAACTTGAAGGATGCCTTCGAATCCTCAAAGAACGAGGATCAAACTCAGATCCTTCAAAGGAAATTTCTTAAAGAGCTTTGAGACTCTAGAGAGAACTTTTAGAAGAGAAAATTTTTAGAAACTTTTGTGATGAAATGGAAATGAAAGCCTTGGCCTTTATATAGGCAGAAATAGGGCATTTCAACCGGTTAGGGAGAATGTCAACCGGCTATAGCCTATTGGAAACTATTGTGGGCTATCAACACAAATTGGGCTCTAAAAAGCCCAAACAACACCAGGCCTGTTAAGGCCCAAGTCAAAGTCGATTAGGGCTTCAATGAGAAGAGCCCAAACATGTGATTAGGGCCCACGAGGAGAAGCCCCAAATTCTGATGAGTCTAAAGCCCAATAGTGCCAAGGATATGATTCTTGGACTTAGTCTTAGCTAAGATTGAAGGCCTATAAAAGCCCAAGCTCAATTTAAGGCCCAAAAGGTTTTGAAGGCCCACTGTGAAAGAGGGTGGTAGGAGGTCGACAGCCACGACCTCGTTTTGCAATTCAAATTCGAGCTCGTTTACACGACCAGAAAATCAACCAAAACGCATCAATTTGAGGTCGTTGAGACATGGTTTGAGGTCGAATTTAAACTACAATGAGGTTGGTAGATTCTGGTCGTAATTATGCTAGAAAGTAGGAAAAATCAGTGCGACCCGGATTCAATTTGAGGTCGTTTCCCCCTTGATTTGAGGTCGCTAGCATGAGGTCGAAAATGAACTGAAAAATTTGTAAATCAGCCACGACCTGGCCCCCATTTGAGCTTGAAATTGAGCTCGAAAATACCCTAATTTCTCCTCGAAAATTTCAGGTCGAAAATGACTTGGAAGGTAACGAAGATGGCTGCGATCTGGAGGCTATTTGAGCTCATTTTTTAGCTCGAAATTAAACTGATTGAGCTCGACATGTTCAGGTCGAAAAAGACTTAAGAAATAGGGCAAAAGGGGACGATCTGGGGGAGTTTGAGCTCGAAAATTGAGCTCGAAATTGAGCTCGAATTTAGCTTAAAAAATGAGAAAAATTTGAGAAAAATAAAGCAATAAAAACCCCGAATCCCGATTGCGATCCATATAATTTTTGGAAAATTTGGTAGATTTTCTAAGTGATACGGGTCGAGAATACCCTGATTTTTCCAAAATTTCCAGGTCAAAAATGACTTAGGAAACATGAAAAACAATTTTATGCACGAAGCACAATATAATATTAGTGCTGTTTTAGCACCGTTTAGTGCCGGTGTAGCATCGTATAGCGCCGATTAGTGTCGTTAGTGCCGTTTTATGCCATTCGACATTGTTTAACACTATTTAAACATTGTTTAAGGCTGATTAGCGCTGTCTAGTGCCATTTAACACCGTTTAGTGTCGTTCAACATCGTCGTAAATGCGTCGGTCGCTCCACGCTTTACATTAAGATGATATTGTTGAAAATACTCACGTAAGAGCAATAAACCCTGACCCAAGTCTCGAATAAGGCCGTTATAACTTCAAGGAAAACCTGATCAGTTTTCCTAGAAGTTGGGGGGCAAATGATATGGGCTAAAAGTAAGCCCTAAAGACACATTTAATGTTGTATTAATTAGACCTAGAATGGTCCAAACGTGGGGCCCACCAGATGGGCCCAAACCCTAATTATAATATTAATTTCGTAATTAATATTAGGAATAATAATCAGCTCAGCAATAAGAGTCAAATAAGGATATTACTCCTACATGACTTAGCCTCCAAGATACATATTTTAACATGGAAATTGATTCCTACAAGGAAGGAGTCTAAAACCTTCCTTGAGGCGGTGGCTTGCCCACCAAGTCTCCTATTCCTACCATAATTCTTAGGCTTCTCATCCTATATAAAGGGTCTGACCCCTCATTCCTAGAACTACGTTTTCTTGGCTTGATTCTCTAATACAGAGATACGTAGGCATTCTGTGAGGACCGATCAGTCTCGAACGCAGAAGCAGCCATTAAAGCACGAAGCTCACGCACCCTAGCATTAAATACATCAAACCCTAGCCGCACTCTAATAACCTAGTTTTTATTCCACAACAATATTTATTATTTTAATAGTAAAAGTAATTACATTTATATTTAAGCTTATTTTTAGGTAAAATGACGATTGAAAATTATTTACATTGCGCCTTTTTTATTTTCTGTCGAATAACACTCCAATTTTTTTTTTCGAATAATTGTAATACAGACTACCCTTAACTTCTCAAGCAATCTTCAATATTAGTAATTATGATCGTAATAAATTATAGAAGTATATAAATTTTCGCTTAACACCTATAATAAAAATAATACAAAGAGTTTTATTTTTACACATGAATAAATTACACATGGGTTATGACCAAAGCAATTTAATTGAAAAAACCCAACTTTATTGATAGAATAAATAGTTAAAAAAGTTATATACCCGTTGTTCATTCTGTTGTGTTGAAATAAATTAACATTCTAATTAAATAAATTCTTACACTACTATTGAACATGTATGTTATGAGAGAGGCGTCGGCTTTAAAAAGTATTATTATATATAATATTTTTAACCTTTGGTTACGTTTGTATTATAATTGTTACTTTTTATGTTTATGATATTTTTGAAATTATGAAAATTTTAGATATATAAAGAGAGTATTTTCAAACTTATAATTCAAGTAAATTGTTTTGATTCAATTTTTTGTAAAAAAATTTAAGAGAGCAATAAATTTTTAAATATAAAACATGTATTTTCAATATTTTAAAATAAAATTTATGAACCGCGCGAAGCGCGGATAAGTTTCCTAGTTATTTATAATAGCAGGAGACCCTAGAGACCTGCACTCAGAAACTTCAAAATACTTTTCCTCAATTTTCACAATTTTGATTTTTTTTATTAAATCAATTTTTTTGCATTTAATTAATCATTATTATAGTTATTAAATATATATTAAATACACTTTATTTCATATTTAATATAAAAGTTTAACAATTTTATTAGAACAATATTATTATTATTATTTTGTTATAAAATATTAATGATTTATATAAAAGTACCATTATTTTATGGTAAAATAATATAATAAAATTATTTTTATCGTGTCATTTGTAATCTTTATTCAAAATCATCGCAATTTTTTGGCAACAATTAAGTGACGATTTTAACTTTTCGATAAATGTGAGAAACATGATAAGATACATAAGTATAAATATTTTTCGATTAACATCCACAATTTAATAAAAGTAATATCATAGAGTTTACTTTTATATATGAACAAATTACACACGGGATGTGACCAACTTGATTAAATTGAATCAAGTCGACCTTTTTTCTCGTCGATTAAATCAATAAAAAAAAATTACCCACTTGTTGTTTGATTATTTTATGTTGGAAAAAATTAATATTCTAACTAAACACATTTTTCTACTATTTGTAATCTATTAATCATGCATGTATGTTATGAGGTGGGAGACGGTGTTTAAGAACGTTAATTAGTTATATTTAATATTTACAAATTTTTATTATATTATAGGAATTATGTTAACATTGTAGTTTGGTAGAGCTGTGAATGAACAAAACTTTTAACGAACAGCTCGCTCGGCTCGATAAGAGCTCGGTTCGGCTCGAGCTCGAACAAGATTTTTGTTCGTTAAGCTCGGCTCGATAAGAGCTCGGTTCGGTTCGGCTCAAGATCGGCTCTGCTCGAGCTCGGCTCGTTAAAGCTCGAAAAAAATCAACATTTTTACTTTTTTTTTTATTTCCAACCAAATTAATTTTTATTTTTTAAAAATTTGGGAATATCACTAAATTAGATATATCTTGAAATCCATACGGTTGGATCGTCGAGAAATATTTTTAAAAAAATAGAAACAACAATTCGTGACACAACATTAGTTACTAGTACTAGTTAGAATAGTAGTGATCTACTAAGATCTCCAACCAAATTAATTTTTTATTTTTTGAAAATTTGGGAATATCACTAAATTAGATAGATCTTGACATCCGTACGGTTGGATCGTCGAGAAATATTTTTAAAAAAATAGAAACAACAATCCGTGACAAAGCACTAGTTACTAGTACTAGTTAAAATAGTAGTGATCTACTAAGATCTCCAACCAAATTAATTGTTCGCGAACAGCTCGAGCTCGGATCGAGTTCGGCTCGGCTCGAGGCTGTTCGTGAACAACTCGAGTTCGACTCGGTTCGGTCAAAGCTCGGCTCGGTTCGTTAAGATCAAAGCTCGGCTTGGTTCTTTAAGATCAAAACTCGGCTCGGCTCGGTTCGTGAACAACCCTATAGTTTGGTATGAAAAAAGTAAGAAATCTTTAAGGAGTTGATTTTTGTTGTTTTAAACAAATTCTCACTTTCTGAGCATTGAGTAAGAGTGTTATAGAACGAGTATCGGCTTTAAAAACAATTATATGTATATATTTATTATAAAATTTAATAAAAGAGTATTAGAATATGTGAGTATCACTTTGGACGTGTGTGCATGAATTTAATTTTAATATTACAAACAAAAAAGTTCTTATAAAATGCTCAGAAAAATTAATTAAATGTAGAGATACGGGTGTCGGATCAATCTAGAAAACATGAAGCATGACTTACAATATGGATTTAAATTCTGCTTTTTTGGTCATAAAATCAAATATATCGACAAGTGAAGTCAAACACAACTCTCATCACATTTACATTCTACTTCTTTTTATCATACAATCAAATCTATTATATATCTAATACAACAACAAGGGGGTTTAGTGAGCAATTTAATTCATGGACTATTTTACCCTTATCCTTATTATATATTTTTAGGGTTATTTTGGTCATTTAAGATTAACATATTTAATACATGATAAATTTTAATATTCATTAATATGTATAATTATTAATTATACATACATATATACATACATACATGTATGCATACATTTATGTTGTATAATCTATTAATTTTTCACTAATTTTAATCTATTAATTATTTTATATTTAATACACATATTTATACTTACATACATATATACATATATGTATACATATATACATTTATGTGTATATATAAGAATATATTATAATATTCACTAACATGTACCATATCTCATTATTCTATTATTAAGATCTACTGTAAATATTTATAAATTAAAAATTATAAAAAATATCACATGAAAAAAATCTATATGGGAGTATCAAACATGCATGTGCATTGTAATCATCCATACATTCAATACAGCAATGTATATATAACTTCTGTCATACTTTAAATATTATGTTCACACGACACAAATAAATTCAAATTAATATAAAAAAGGAACCTTCATTTGTTTATAAGTATTATAAAAATTTGTATTAACATTAACAATCGTAAAACTCATCAGTCACATCTTTAATACGCAAATGCATAAAATAATTTAACAAACATTGCTTAAACTAGCCAGTACTTGATCATTAGTCTCACAACAGAAAATCAACGATCATATAACTCATTTATCGCATCTATAAATATATTATATACATTAGAAAAAAATAACAATTTATTGGTATTTAGAACATGCACGTGCTTTGCACGGGCTAAAAAGCTAGTTTACAACTAATTAAGCAACCACATCTTTCATAATGTCATCGACAATTAAAAAGATTCACAAATGTTATTTTTACTTATTCAATAACAAACTTTGCAAATGTCTTGGATTTTAAAAGCATTTTTTATGCGATAAAATAGGTATCGTTAATATCTTCGAAATTATTATAATTAATATTCAAGAGTTCCTTTCAAACAAAATAAATAAATATTCAAGAGTTTAACCGAAACATGTTTTTTTCACCTAATTCTTTTCTCTTTAATTTTTAAACATTCAAATTTAGTTACATTTCACACAATTTTTTATTTATCATAGCAACTCCCAAATAATAAAATTTAATAAACAATAATGTAATGTGTATAATTTTTAAAAATATTTTCGTGCCGCACGTAGGGCGGCTTTATTAACTAGTTAATATATAAATCGTGCGATTTTATGTGCATAAAATATTTTCTGTGCTCTTGGATGGAAATTTCAACATGTAAATACTTTTTTGTAGATCCTCAAGGTATCTAAATTCCTCTGTTTTGCAAGGAAACTGTGTGCTATCTTTTGCGCCTCCTTCACTTTTCTTGTTAGCAGCTTTAGGTGTTCTTGATCTTTGGTTAGATTCTAATCTGGCTCTTTCAAGAAAAGTCTAGCCAATTTGATGAAACCCGTCATCTCTTTCTCGGCCTAGTTGCATTCAATAAAGTTACGGCATACGATCAACCTTCTACAGTCAATTAAAGAAAATATACCCATTATGTCACACTCGAAAGTCCACAGGAGGGATACTCAGTCTATCTCTCGCTAGGAAGGTAACATAAAGAGTAAAATGTACGCATACCTTACTCCTACTCCGAAGGCAAAGACTTTCCATTAAGTCTATAACAAAGCAAATTATTAATTCAATATCTGCATTCATAGTTATACCACATGCAGGCAGAAATTTAACGAAAATTGGTAATATATGTCTGTATAAAGAGCTAATCTCCGCGTATCAACAATTATCTTCATGCATAAAAAAGCAGAACAGAGGTAATTTATGCTTGATTTCTCCACAAAGAAGTCTCGCGTCAAAATTGACAGAAACTCCTTAAAAATTTTGTTGATACATGCAGATGTTACATTGTTGAGTCTGCAGAAATACTAGACTTGGTACAACTTCAATCTAAACATGTTCCAGTCCAAACTATGTGTCCAATTTGTGCAGAGGAGGTTGAAACCATATTGCATAGTTTAGTGACCTGCCCGTTTGCGTCTCATTGCTGGACCTCTTTGAATGCAGGAGTCCAATGTGAAGGGGTAACAGAGTTCTCCTTCTGGTTAATAAATACTCTAAATAATAGTAATAAGGATCAGCGAGCTATTATTGTAACTTTATGTTGGGCTATCTGGCGAGCCCGTAACGATTGGAATTGGAACCAGAAACATTCGACGATTAATAAGGTGGTTGCTGCAGCAAATCAGTATCTTACACAATGGAAAGAAGCCCAGGAACGTTCTTCTAAGGCCCTTCTACAACCTAGTGTTGAAGGAGATGGGGCTACTTCATGGGTGAAACCTCAAACAAATGAAGTTAAGGTAACAGTTGACGCAGCTATCTTCAAGGATCGGAAAGAAGTAGGTTTTGGTTTAATTGCTAGAGATTCAGATGGTGCAATGATTCAAGCGAAGGCAGTTGTTCATCAAGGCTTGATCTCGCCAGTAACAGCTGAAGCCATGGCCTTTAAGGAAGCTCTAAGCTGGATTGATCACATGCAATGGCAGAAGGTGGTTATTGAGTCTGATTGCCTTGTTCTGATTCAAGCAATCCGAAGTAAAGTCGCAATGCGATCCCAATTTGGGGTAATTATCGATCATTGTCGTCGATATATTCAACACCTAAACAAAGTTTCTTTGTATTTCATCAAACGGTCTGCAAATATGGCTGCTCATAGCCTTGCTAGAGAGTCGTATAAATATCCAGGTCGTATTTTCGATAGGAGTTCTGTTCCTATTGAGGTCAAAATTTGTATTGAGCAAGATTTGAGTAATTAAATTCCAGCTTTTTGTCAAAAAAAAAAACTGACATATTCTGAAAATTCACGAATCATAAAAATTTGATGAAAACTATGGAATCTACAATGAAACAAGGTAGAGTTTCCGCATAAAAATCTACTGAAATGAAGATTTATATTCCATGTAATCTATCACTGTCATCTAATGATATGGCAATCTGATAACCATTAACTTGCCCTCCTTTTCACTAGGCACACATCTGCTATGCGGTGCAACTTAGACACTGCCTAGAGTCTAGACTCTCTCTATATAAGGTCCTTACTGGACCTTAAGTTCATCACAACAATTTCTTGAGTCCAATACAACCCTAAA
Source organism: Kitagawia praeruptora (assembly GCA_037693485.1). Classification (NCBI taxonomy): domain Eukaryota; kingdom Viridiplantae; phylum Streptophyta; class Magnoliopsida; order Apiales; family Apiaceae; genus Kitagawia; species Kitagawia praeruptora. The sequence goes on along the minus strand of CM075346.1, from coordinate 157,094,193 downwards.
GATCCTACATTTGTTTCGAATCTAGACTTCTCTGTTATTTGTTCATAAACTTTTTCTACATTTAACTATATATATCTACTAATTTCCAGCAATGGCCGCAGTCACAAAATTAGGTGAAGAATATCCGGTTGTGATCTTCAGCAAAAGTTCTTGCTGCATGAGCCACAGCATCAAGACACTGATATACAGTTTTGGGGCAAACCCGATAGTGTATGAACTCGATGAACTTCCAAATGGACATCAAATGGAAAAGGAACTCAAGGCATTAGGACGTAAGCCGAGTGTACCAGTAGTTTTTATAGGTAAGGAACTAGTTGGTGGTCCTAATGAGATTATGAGCCTCCATGTCAAAGGCAAGCTGGTGCCAATGCTCCTAAAGGCTAAAGCTATATGGATATAGCTTATAGAAACTAATACAATAAAGATAATGAAGCTCTGATTATCTGCATTAATCATGTACTATCTAGAGCAAATTTTGGTTAAGTATATGAAGTTACCCTCTCTTTGAGAAATTATGTAGTCCTTTTCGCTACTACCAAATGCAGGGACCCTAACTATAGACACATGTAACTTATTTTTATTTGATAAATGATGGAAATTGCTTATTTTCTTTTATATTACAGGCATATCAGCTATCTTATGACTTGGTAATCTCTAAAATAAGCTTTTGGCCCCTAGACAGTAGGCTCATTGTCGAATGCATCTTCATTTTTATGAATCCACATCGACAAGTAATGTAGATGAATGCGTGTCTAATTTTGCAACACCGGAGTCTTATAGTTAAGAACGTGTAAATACTATATTGCACCCACAAAAACGGGTTCTTGTACAAGATGGCACAGTATTTTCTCAACTTGAATGCCAATGTGACTGATTCTTGTTGAAGTTTTATCACTCAAAATTTTATCACTTCCAAAATCATAAACCTCTAGCTGATAAGCCAGAAAAGATAGTTCAATTATAAAAATTTTATTTTTGCGGAATAACGAAGATTCATCAGTTGAAAGAAACGAAATCACGTATTCACAGTGAAGAGGTGGTTAAATTTGGTTACTCGATCAAAAGTCAAAAAGAATACTTGGATGAAGGTTACATGAAAGGACTCAGTTGAACTTTGCAAAAGTTCTTTTCAAATGCAGATAATGTGGAAAGTAGCACACTTTGATTTTTATGTAGTCCTACCACTTTTGCTAAACAAATCAGCAAAGAGGTTCCAAAACCTACTATAGGCAAGATGGTTCCCTACCTAGAGTATTTTAACCAAGTCTATAGCATAATTCTTGCAATCATAACTACCTAAAATGGAATTAGTGCTCTGGGAGAAATGTCAAAATGATGCAATATTCTTTGCATTCTTGCGCCAGAAGGCCCAGAACAGTACTGCAACTCACAATAGCGAGAGTCTATGATATCATTTTACATCCAAAGACCTGTATTTATCTACTCTCGAATTTTCGATAACAATAGGTTCAGATTTAAGGCTCAGTCGAGTCATGTGTAGATTCTGAAATTACTGCAATAGACCGAAACAAGGTTTGTGTTAAGTAACCAACTCATCTAAAACCTTAAGGTGTTAGAGGGAGGCCTTATATGGATCTTATATTATATTCTAACAGTTTGTTTTAGCGCTTTTAACAAAAAAAAAAAATTTAAAAATTGTTCTAAGATGGGATACTTGGAACTCTGCTGCATAACTGACAATCATATAATCTATACGAAGAGGTAGGAATGCCACGCACAAATTGCAGCTTTCCAACTTGGTGACCGACAAGATGATGCCAGAAAGTGCATATTTCACACAATACGGAATCAGCCCAGAAAGGAATAATGCTAGATAAATTATACGACTGATTGCGCACATTGTTATTACTGTAATGGCACGTAGAAAATCGAAATGGGGAATATGGTGGTAGGGCAGGCTTGTCCATCCATCGTAATTCTTGGCTGTTACAAGTGGCAGGTGACTAAACTATATCTTCTTTATCTGTTACCCAAATCCTCACTTTCCTCGTCACTGTGTTTAAGCCTTTCGGTGTTTTATTGAGCTGAACTATATGCGCATCTTGCATTACTCATAAAGAAAAAGCTAAGCATTCGGATAAACATTTCTCCACCACAGGTGATGCTACCTTCAACATGAATCATCAGAACAAAAAAAAAAATTATTGCCAAATTGGCCTTTGCATACTATGAGTCCAAATAGTATCGTTTTGACTTCTTAATCCGGGGATGTGAGAACTTGTTGCTCGCTCTCTTTTCATCTCCATGTGATCGTATTTTAGGTTTAATAAAATAAAAAAAAATCTTAATTTTTTGCGGTACCTGGGTCAAAATTTTGGAAATATAGGTTGTTGCTAGCATAGATAAAGTGTCCGGCCACCGGGTCTTACCGCACGATTAGCATGATTTACCTGCCGGTGTTGACCATGGGGCTGGTCGACCGGTCCTGGGCAAAATAATCCCAGACAGACTAGCGTCTCCTGAAAATACACGTTTTGACGAAAACGGAGCTTCATGGAAAATCTGGAAATTCCTAAAACGATTCGGGCCATTTCACTATAGATGTGCAACTTATCATAAAGATGCTTTTAGACATAGATTTTTAATTTGTGATTCCATGTCAAGTTGTCATTATCAAAGATAGACTAAGGTTGACATTTGTTTCTATCGACTATCAATCTCCCTATAAATAGTCTCTCGTGATAGCTCAAATTCCTCACACCAAAATCAAACAGACTTTCCTTTTCCTTTCTTAACAAGGCCTAATCTCGAATCCCTTACTCTCTCTCTCGCACTCTCTTTCTAATCAACAACAGCGATGGCTACGGTAATGAGTCTGGGAGCTGAAACACCAGTAGTGATCTTCAGCAAAACATCTTGCTGTATGTCACACAGTATAATAAAACTAATACAAACATTCGGGGCAAATCCAAGAGTCTACGAGCTCGATGAGCATCCAAATGGCCAACATCTGGAAAGAGAACTCAAGGCATTAGGACGTAAAAAATGCACACCAGCTGTGTTCATAGGAAAGGAGCTGATTGGCGGTGCTAATGAAGTCATGAGCCTCCATGTCGAAGGCAAGCTAATTCCACTTCTCTTAAAGGCTAACGCCATTTGGTTGTAGTAATGTACTACTATAGAATGCAGTCCGTTCTACGACAAGGGCGCGGTGCTCCCCTGTTTGGTAGCTCGGTGACTGAGCTATGTTTGATGTGAAACTACAACTAGCTTGCTATGTAATAACAAGTGATATGAAAAAATGGATACTGTTACTATATCAGAGAAGTGCACTTAAAAAATACGCCTAAAAGAAGTAACGAATTCTTGAACTGAGCTGAATTTGACAATATTGGACCGGCCCAAAACCAAAAAAAATCTCTACGCCAACCCATCTTTTTGGGAGTCTGTTCGGGTTCTCTTTGTCAGTTTTCGAATATTTTTATTTGGCAAAACATTTTTTTGTAAATATTTGATTATAATTTTAATACATTCAACATATATTTTGTAGTCGTACGTTTTAGATGGAAAAAACTTTATGTTTAAGGCTCCGTTTGGGATTGCTGTTAAAAATTGCCGTGCTGTTAGAAAAAGTGCTGGTAAAAAAAGTGCTGTTGTAAAAAGCTGAAAACTGTTTGGCAATATTTTTTAAATGTGCATGTTTTGATGTAAAAATATATCAAAAATAATGTTTTTGATGAGGTTTGATGTTGAAATCAGCTAATGCTTTCCGCAAAAGCTGAAAAGCAGCTTTTTTCAAAAGCATGGGAGGACCTGCTTTCTCTAAAAGCAGCTTTTAGGCCAAAAACACTTTTCAGAAAAGCAGCTTTTAAATTGTACCAAACACTTTTTCAGCTGCTTTTCAGAAATAAGCTGCTGTTGCTGTCTGCAACAGCAATCTCAAACACACCCTAAGTATAAAAAATTATATATCACAAATCAAATGTTTTTGTTTGAAAAAGTCATGTTTTTTTTTAAGGAGAAAAGTCATGTTTTGAATGAAAACACATTCACTATAATATTTATAGAAAAAAAGCTTTTTGCTTTACTAAATAAAAATTTGTTTCTATGTGTACATAAATTATTAACTGTTTGTTTATGTGGGTTTAAAGTCAAGTTTTTATTTTATATAAATTAACTTGTTTTTATTTTATATAGGTTAACTTGTTGGACTGAATTGTTTTAAAAAAATCAATTTTTTGAGATTTAAAGCTTAACTTTTTCCAATATCTTGCGATAAAAATCAAATAATAAATAAACTTACATCACCGATTAAATATCTACACACAAGACAAAACGAAAATATCTATTCACAAACAACTTAAACTTAATGATCTTCTTATATTAATATTAGTCTTGTTGGCATGCATAAGATGAATAAGCAATCGAAAATGCATGATTTTTCTCTCTTTTTTTTTTGAAATTTCGTTTATAAAGAAATTATGTACTTTCACTACTTTCAAAATCAGTATTTTGCATCATCATAAAGAGGCATTTTGATCAATTTTCCCATTTTCATAGTCAAAAGTAATGATAATCGTTAAATTATGATTTTCAAAATAAAAAGGCATATAATATGTATTTTTTTAAATTTTATGATTTTTGCATAAATATTTTAAATTTTAAGAACATTTGTTAACCTTTATCCTTTAGTGATTTAGCCGGACGGGCAAACTAATTTTTTACACAATTACAATGTAAAATATGGGGAAAAAAAATGAAATACGTACATTCTTGCAAATGCTCATTGTCTCCCAAAATAATCTTTTATGTACCATTAACTTTCTCCAATATCTTATAACACAAAATCAAGTACTCCAATTAAACATACATTCAATGGTTGAATGAATTACGTATGTACAGAAAAACTTAAACTTTTTATTTTGTTGATAAAAAACTTAAACTTTAGAATCTTCTCGTATTAGTCTTCCATTCCATCCCATTGACATGCATAAGATCAATATGCAATCCAAAATGCGTGATTTTTCTCTTCTTTTTTTGAAATTTTAGTTACTAAGAAAATATGTATTCTTATGACTCGACTTTAGTCGGTTAATGATATATTAAGGAAAAATTATCAAAAATTATGTGGTAGGGTAGCAGTTGCATCTTGTATTTGGGATTGCGCACCGTTTTTAAAAAAAAAAAATTATAACTTGGATATATTTAAAAAAAGAGTTCACTGGTCATGAGGTCACCCTCAGGTAAGAACTTGAGCTTAAGACAAAATAGGTTATATGTAGAGGTTACTTTTGTAAATTTAGGACGGTGACTTTTATTATTACAAAATTATCATCCAATATTTATACTGAAATCAATCTAATCTAAGTCCCTGAGGTCATCCTCAGGGCCATTTTTCTCTTAAAAAATATCATATTAAATCTGATATTAAGACCTATAGACATGTTATAGATAAAACCAAATCTGATATTAAACTTATTAATTTTGTGTATAGCAATAGTCTCAAATCATTTACTGAAAAGGGATCCATTTTTTCATATCAAAATTTAGAAATTGAGTCATAAACTGTCAAAATTAATACTAAGAATGTAGGTCTTATGTCTAAGAAACAAATGACAAAATCAAAGACAAAATCTGTGAAATCACTGGGCTACAGCTACATATACAAACACACATTCAGTGAAACTATTCTTAAAGCTAATTCGAACATTCAACGAAACTATTTTTAAAGCTAATTTGAAGAAAAGTTTTAAAATACATTCACCCCTTTTATATTTACCTTGTGTGTATTTCATACTCAACATTAGTTAAAGACTTTCTAAAAAATTTATTCGGAACTTCTAAAAAAACAAATTAAAATATATACTGTAATTTACTTTAAAAAATAAAACACATATTTTATATAAATACATACTCTATCAGTTATACTTTAACTGAAATTCAACTACATACTCTTTTAATTATATTTTAATATAATTTTTTATTTTATAACTTTTAGGAAGACATTAATAATTTTTTCGGAAGACCAACTAATCAAATATATGTTTACAATATAATATAGTATAAGATAGATTTGTCATAGTTATTACAAATTTATAGAGTACATGATAAGAATTGATCATAAGATAAAAAAAAGCAACTAGGAAGCAACTAGGATAAGCGGAGTCAATTTTGTCACTGTGTTATATAATTTATGTTACGTAAGATAGCGAATTCTTCAACTGAGCTGAATTTGACAATTTTAAACCGGCCCAAAACCAAAACAAATCTCTACGCCAACCCTTTTTTGTGAGTTTGTTGAAAGAATATCCAAAATACCCACTACCCACTTACCAAAATACTCGTTTTCAAAAATACTGTCCAAAATATTCACGGGATATGTCGTTGGAAACGGCGTATCCAAAGTTACTGTAGCTACCAGAAAATTGATCCACTCGCCAGAAAATTCAAAGCTTCGTGACCGGCAACTTCGATGCTTTTGAGCTTCTCGACGATTCTCCAGCCTTTCCTCGTCTCCCACCCTCTAAATCATGGCCACAGGACCAAGTAGTCATCACGTTCGTTGTCCGGCTATCTGTTTCTCTCAGTTGGCCCCGCAGGGGGGTGAAAAGCTCTCGCCGGAAAGCTCGAATCGGAAAATATCTTGATTTGGGTGTTTTCAATCCGTTTACTAACCCACGCTCGATTCCCCAGAACGACATCCGATTGATCACGACGTTGGTGGAGAGGTTTAGGCTGGTCTAACCAACGGTGGTTGTGGACCATTCAATCCGTTTACTAACCCACGCTCGATTCCCCAGAACGACATCCGATTGATCACGACGTTGGTGGAGAGGTTTAGGCTGGTCTAACCAACGGTGGTTGTGGACCAAACCTCTATATATATATATATATATATATATAATAGATTTCAAAAAAGAGGTCCAAAATGACAAATGAAAACTGGAACTTGCAATTGGAAATTGGTAGTATTTTTGTAAAAAGTTAAAAACAAAGTTGGTAGTATTTTTGTAAAAGTAAAAGTATAGAATTGAAAGAGAAAGTTAATGATAGTAAAAACGTAAAAGGAAGTTAAAAATATATATATTTTTGTAAATATCCCTAATATTTATAACGAAAAACGCTTTTTGTTTTACTAAATAAGAATTTTTTTTCTATATAATTATTTGTTTAAAAATTTAAGTTAAATTATATATTTGTGTTAGTGGTCACCTAATTTGTGGGATTAAAGTCAAGTTTTTATTTTATATAGGTTTACTTGTTTGGACTGAATTATTTAAAAAAAATCAATTTTTTGAGATTTCGAGCTTTTAATCCTTACATGCCTCTAGCTCTTGCGCTTTGTTTTTATTTACCATTAACTTTTTCCAATATCTTAATTCTTACGATAAAAATCAAATAATAAATAAACTCACATCACCGATTAAATATCTACACATCTACACACAAGAGAAAACGAAAATATCTATTCACAAACAACTTAAACTTAATGATCTTTATATTAGTCTTGTTGGCATGCATAAGATGAAAAAGCAATCGAAAATGCATGATTTTCTTGCACTTATTAGATAGTCTGTTTAGCTTATTACTCATTTAGCTGATAGTGTAGTATGCTTATCATAACGATTTTATCAAGTCTGTTACGAGTAGACTAGCTGTATATATTGATTGTCACAAACAACTCTGTACTTCACTTCATTTTCTATTCAATACAATTGTTCTCTTTCGTCTTCTTTAAGAATGTAGATGTATGGTTGTTGTACGTATAGATTGATCAGTAAAACAAGAGATTGTATCGAACTTAAGATGGTATCAGAGCATTTTCTTCCGCATTTTATCGTCTCTTTCATTCTCCATTACTGGTAATCGATCTTCTTCATCTTCTTGATTCGTTACTGGTGATTGTTCATCTTGATCATCTTGTTTGTGTGCATCGTTTTGATTGTGTGTATCGATCGTTTGATTGTATATCTATCACTTGATTATCGGTTGTTTTCTGCTTTTACACATCGATTTGAGGATTTTTTTTTGTTGATTGATCTCGATCTTTTCGATCTTGTTTTCTTGATTTCTTTGAATGAATCAACGAATTTCGTATGCTAATGCTGTTGTAAGCAATTCCACCATGAATAATACTCGAAACACAAACACATCCTCACCTGAAACACCAACACAAACACCTAATAACTCAACTCCTGATCAAACTTACACACAGCAAATCGATAATAATTCACATCCACTCTATCTTCATAACAATGATCAGCCTGGAATGATTCTTATTTCTAAGAAGTTACTCGGTTCTGAGAACTATGCGTCTTGGAAGAGATCTATGCAGATTGCTCTTTCTACAAAGAATAAATTTGTTATCGTTAATGGTGATTTTGTTCCACCGGATGTTTCTTCACCATTGTTTGTGCACTGGAAGCGTGTAAATGATATGGTTATTACCTGGATCTTGAATACCGTTTCAGATGACATAAGTAATAGTATGAACTACTTAGATAGTGCACTTACTGTTTGGAATGAGCTTATTGAACGTTTTTCTGCAGTTAGTGGTCATAAGTATTTCGAAACTCAGAGAGACTTGTTTAGGCTTGAACAAGGAAATGATTCCATTGAGTTCTATTTTCACAAATTGAAAGGTTTTTGGGATGAACTTAAAGCTTTGGAACCTGCAATTCAGTGTACTTGCAATGCTAATAAAGAATGGGCTTCACAAACTGAAAAAACCAGATTGATTTAGTTTTTGATGGGCTTGCATTCCAGTTATACAGCAGCAAGAGGTCAATTGCTAATGATGTCTCCTTGGCCTACAGTTAATCAAGCTTTTATGTTGCTAAAGCAGGAAGAAAGACAAAGACAGACTCAAAATTCTGTTCCTACACCTGTTGCCATGATGGTCAATATGCCAAATATGCCAAAGGGGTCACAATCTAATCCTTCTTACTTGGCGAACAGATTCAGTGACAGAGCTTCACATCCAGTGCAGGAATGTTCTCATTGCCATATCAAAGGACATACCAAAGAAAAATGTTACAAGTTAATAGGCTATCCTGTTGATCATCCTCATCATCCCAACAACAGAGGTAAACGTCGTTTTACTTCAAACTCAAAGCCTGTTGCTAAGTCAAATGCTGCTATTTCTGAGCATTCTCATGATGACTCACAAAATCTTACTTCTCAGATGGGAGCTTTACAATCACAGTTAAATTCCATAATGCAGTGTTTGAATAAAGGAAATGGTACTGCATTGTTCCACAGTCATCTACCTCTCCTATTACAGAACAATTTAGCCTTGCTACTCATTTAGCAGGTACAACTTTTTCCTTTTTTTCATCTACACACATACCAACACATGCTTGGGTACTTGACACAGGAGCAACTAATCACATGTGTTGTGATCTTGCTATAATGCATAACGTTTTACTTTTACCAAATCCTTTAACTGTATAGTTTCCTAATGGTAAGAGTGCATCTGTTACTCATATGGGTTCTGTATTTTTACACCCTTTATCTTTATCCATTCATGAGGTTCTTTATGTTCCTTCTTTTTCTTTCAATTTACTATCAGTTAGTAAATTGTCAACACAACTTGGTTCCACTATTCTTTTCACCTCTAACGAATGTTATCTGCAGGACCAATGCCAGATGAAGGGATTGGTTCTTGGTAACATCATTGGAGGACTCTATCAGCTTGTCAACATTCCCTCTTCTTCATCAGTTCTTGCTGTAACTCATGATTCAGACAAGACTCTCTGGCATAAGCGTTTAGGCCATATTCCTACTAAAATCATTTCCAAGATTTCTGTAGACAATGTTTCTAAACAATGTAATAATTTTTCTACTCCTTGTACTGTTTGCCCTTTAGCAAAACAGTGTAAACTTCCTTTCACTTTAAGTCAGTCACAAGCTACAAAACCATTTGAGTTAGTGCATTGTGATGTTTGGGGGCCGTACAGGACTCCTACTTATAATGGTTGTAGATTTTTCTTAACTATTGTTGATGATTGTACACGGGCTCTTTGGACTATTCTCTTACCCACTAAACAGCATGTTGCTCAAGTTTTAAAGGATTTTTTTTGCTTTTGTTAATACTCAATTTCATACCTCTATTAAATGTATTCGTACAGATAATGGTGGTGAGTTTATAAATAGCAATCGGAATTCCTTTTTCTCATTCCATGGTACAATTCACCAAACCACTTGCCCAAATACTCCTCAACAAAATGGTCGTGTTGAACGAAAACATCGAAATCTGTTACAAATGTCTCGTGCACATCTTTTTCAAGCTCATTTACCTACTTACTTTTGGGGTGAATGTTTGCTTACTTCTACATATCTAATAAATCGTATTCCTACCACTGTTCTTGGTTTTATTTCACCCTATGAGAAACTTTTTAACAAAGTTCCATCTTATGCTCATTTAAAGGTCTTTGGTTGCTCAGCACATATGTCCATACATAATGCTGACAAATTTTCACCTCGAGCTATTAGTACTATTTTTCTTGGATACTCTTTTACACAGAAAGGCTACAAGCTTTTTGATCCAGTCACAAAGCAATTTCACATTTCAAGACATGTTACTTTTAATGAACATGTTTTCCCTTTTGCTAATATCTCTGAGCATTCTCATACTTTTCTTTTTACACCACCTACAAGCACTTTTTCCTCTAATGAAAGTGTTTTTCTTACGCCTCTTGATAATTTTGATAATGACAACACTGTTGATGGTATTGACAGTGTTGACAAAGCCGAGTTTGTTGACAATGTTAATAACATATTTGATTCATCCACTGGTCATACCTCTAGTGACACTTCTATTGATCATACTTCTATTGATCATACCTCTAGTAATACTTCTGCATCTCCTGATACAGTTCCATCTAATTCACCCACAGTCAACACTGACCCTATTGTTCAACAAGTGATACCCCAACGAGTGTCTTTACGAACAAAAACACAACCATATTGGATGAAAGATTTTATTACTAATAATGGTTCTATGAAAGCCAACTCTCTTTTGCTTCATTGTCCTATTGATTCTAAGTACAATTTTTCTCATTATTCACCACCTAGCAATGTTTATGCCTATGCTGTTAGTCCTCAAACAGCTATTTGTGAACCATATACCTATATTCAAGCTGTCAAAGATGAAAGGTGGGTTGAAGCCATGAGTAAAGAATTACATGCTCTAGAAATTAATAACACCTGGACTATTGTACCACTTCCTTCCAACAAAAAGGTTGTAGACTGCAAATGGGTTTACAGGGTTAAGTATTTTCCTGATGGTTCTATTGATAAGTTTAAAGCTCGTTTGGTTGCTAAAGGTTATACTCAAGTCGAAGGCCAAGATTATCACAATACTTTCTCACCTGTGGCTAAAATGGCTACAGTTCGTACTATTTTAGCTTTGGCTGCTACTAAACGCTGGGATATTCACCAGTTAGACGTGAACAATGCTTTCCTTCATGGCGATTTACCAGAGGAAGTATATATGAAAATACCACCAGGACATCCTCTACATGGCACAGATTATGTTTGTAGATTAATTAAATCGATTTACGGTTTAAAACAAGCTTCACGACTATGGTTAGAAAAGTTAGCTTCTGTTCTACTTGATATTGGTTTCACACAGACAGTGGTTGATTATTCATTGTTTGTTTACAAGTCTGGTGATATTTTTGTCACAGCTCTTGTTTATGTAGACGACATTCTTCTTACTGGTACAAGTAATGAATTCATTGCTCATGTGAAGGATGTTCTTCACACAACCTTTACTATTAAACATTTGGGACTAGCTAAATACTATCTTGGTCTTGAAATACACAGAACTGATGATGGCATTTTTCTACATCAGCACAAATTCGTCCATGATTTGCTTATTGAAGCAGGCTTAGAAGATTCCAAACCTTTATCACTGCCAATTGATGTTAATGTGAAATTATCACCTAATGATGGGGAATTCTGGATGATCCTTCCATTTATCGGAAATTGTTGGAAAGTTACTCTATTTGACAGTTTCTCGACCAGACATTACTTATGATGTACATCATCTCAGTCAGTTCTTGCAGTCACCACGTGCTCCTCATATGCTAGCAGTCCAACGTGTTCTTCGATATTTGAAATCTACTCCTTTTTAAGGACTGTTTTATTCTGCAAATTCTAGTCTTCAACTTGAAGCTTTTTGTGACAGTGACTGGGGTTCTGTAATGGATTCATCTGGTATGCTTAAAAGCATTACTGGTATGTGTTTGATGCTTGGAACTTCACTTGTTGTCTGGCATTCAACTAAGCAAAAGGTTGTTTCCCGTTCTACAGCTGAGGCAGAACTTCGTGCTTTAGCAGATACTGCATGTGAAATATCTTGGTTCAACCTTTTACTTTCTGAACTTCAAATACCTCAATCTTTACCAGTAACAGTCCATAGTGATAACCAAGATGCTCTTGACATTGCTGCAGACCCTGTGTTTCATCCAAAAATGAAGCATTTTGCTTTAGACTGTCATTTTGTTAGAGAACAAGTACAGTCACAGCTCATTTGTCCACAATATCTACCAAGTTCACATCAGCTAGCAGACATCTTTACTAAAGGCCTTGGACGACAAGCTCACTGGCACCTTCTTTCCAAATTGAATGTCACTCAACCACATTCAATTTGAGGGGGGAATCTTGCACTTATTAGATAGTCTGTTTAGCTTATTACTCATTTAGCTGATAGTGTAGTGTGCTTATCATAACGGTTTTATCAAGTCTGTTACGAGTAGACTAGCTGTATATATTGATTGTCACAAACAACTCTGTACTTCAGTTCATTTTCTAATCAATACAATTGTTCTCTTTCGTCTTCTTCAAGAATGTAGATGTATGGCTGTTGTACGTATAGATTGATCAGTAAAACAAGAGATTGTATCGAACTTAAGAGATTTTTCTCGAATGATTTTTCTCTTTTTATCTTTTTTTTGAAATTTCGGTTATAAAGAAATTATGTACTTTTTCAGTACTTTTAAAATCAGTATTTTGCATCAATAAACTCCTATAAAAGATGCAGTTTGATAAATTTTCCCATTTTCATAGTCAAAAGTAATGATAACTGTTAAGTTATGATTTTCAAAATAAAATGATGTATAATATGTATTTTTTTATAATTTATAATTTTTGCATAAATATTTTAAATTTAAGGAACATCTGTTCTCCTACTCCATGAAAGTGTGTAGGCGAAAGCTTACATGAAAAATGTAAACTTAATACCTACAAATATCCTTTATCCTTCGGTAATTTATCCTTCAGTAATTTAGCCCCTAAACTAATTTTCTACTCTGTGGTAAAAAATTACAATGTAAAATATGAAAAAGAAAAATGACATACATTCTTGCAAATGAAAGATATTTATTTTAAATTTAAGATTAACTAGGCTAATATAAATATTAATATTAATATTTAATTACCAAGTATTGTTGGTTTAAACCAGTGTTCTAAAAATCGGCCTAGGCGGCCGATTAATCGGCGCCTAGGCGCTAGGCGGCCATTAAACGCCTAACATCTGTAAAAATCGGTCATTAGGCATTTTTTTATTAAACTTTTTATTTTGTTGATAAAAAACTTAAACTTTATAATCTTCTTGTATTAGTCTACCATCCCACTAGCATGCATAAGATTGCAATCCAAGATGCGTGATTTTTCTCTTTTTTTTTTTTTTTTGTAATTTAATTTACTAAGAAAATATGTATTCTTAAGATTTAATTTTAGTCGGCTAATGATATATCAATGAAAATTTATTAAAAATATTCACGATTTAAATTTTTTACAGAAATACTTACGTAAGTGGTTGCGCAATTTCATTTATTGCTTGCATTTGAGATTGCATCTCATGTTGCACCATATTTAGAAAAAATAATAATTGTAACTTCGATATTTTTGAAAAAAAAGTACCATATCAATTATCATCCATTAGCACCAATAAATAAGAAGCTATAATTATAAAATTGGTTTTCATATTATTACAGATGTTTGATTAAATGAAGAGAGCAGGGATGCTTTGCTGGTGCCTGAAGAAGTTGTTGGGATCTACAGCAGACTTCACATTGATCAGCTTCTTAAAATTATTCTTGAAGTACATTTTTCCCCATACACTAGCTTCTTTGTAACTTGAGTTTCCTGTTCCAAGATCAAGATCAAGATAATTCACATACGAAGTTCTCGGATTCTTGGTAACAAATGGAGTGTAATAGCTAAACAACTCATTGATCCATCGAAGTCGTTGGTTCACGTCGTTATTGAGGTTTATTCCAATGTTGATCATGTACAAAACACCAGGTCTATGTGGGAAGGGAAGTATATACTATAGTATATACTTCCCTAAATCCGATTGGTGAGGAGAATGATGGATGATAGTATATACTATAGTGAAATGATGATTATGTTTTGGTGGGCCTCTTCATCATTCTCCTCCACAATCAACCCTTCCTCTTCCCTAAATCCGATTGTGGAGGAGAATGATGAAGAGGGTCCAGAATCGGATTTAGGGTTGATTATGTTTTGATGGATGATAGTATATACTATAGTGATATGATGATTATGGGCCCGTTTGGGAAATCTTATTTTTCAGAAATAAGTTACTTATTTTGGGAAAAAGTTAGGAAATATGTACTTTTTTCTGAAATAAGTAACTTATTTTTGCAAAATTACGAATATTAAACTCCCCATACACATTTTTCTCTAAAAAAGTATGTAAATACGAAATTTTTTCCGAAATAAGTAACTTATAAGTTGGTTTTAATATTTGCCAAACGGGGCCTATGTTTTGATGGATGATAGTATATACTATAGTGATAAAAAAGTTCCTCCAAACTGATTAATTAATTAATTTGATTGAATTGAATATGTTTATATAGTAATAAAACCCTAATTAGATTTAGGGGTGCCAAGTGAATAAGAATGAGATTAAAGAGAGAGGCATATACCTGTAGTGTAGAATAGAGGAGAGGAGAGATGGAAGCAGCTCAAATCAAATTAAGGGATTCTCGTTTTCCTCTTGAATTTGTATCAAGAAGTACCGTTGGATCAACCTGATTTACCCCATCTCAATTCGGCTATTAAAAACGGTTTCACTTTTCAGACATGGGGTTGGCAAAATCTGACACGAACCGGACACGGTAAAATACGAATTATGGTCGGGGGTTTTACGTTTCGAATCGGGTTCGGGTTAGGTAAATTTTTACCCGTTGGGTTCGAGTTGATCCCGTGTATCCGAACCCGATCCGAAAATTTTTATATATAATATATTATATATGCATATATATTTATATTACAAAATAAATACATTTGTCATAAATTTTCTTTTATACTCAAAAACTCCAAACTGATATTTGGAAAAGTTCCTCCAAACTGGTTATCATATATACTTAAAAACTCCAACTCAGTGCAGTTAGTCAATGAACTTAGAAAGTCAGATCATCTGCTCCATCACTTCCAAGATCATTTTCGGCAACATTGAAGCACCACAATTTTTTTAAGTTACCGAAATTCTTGGGCACATTTCCAGTAAATTTATTGATAGTGTTGGACGGTGCTCACCATTCATGGTGCAGCCATATTTGAGTCATAAAAGGCTGCATTGAAATCCAAGTCTTAGAAGGCTGTATAGTCTTAATTTGTAGGCTAGTAAAGATGTAAGCCATGACATAAGGTGATCCTAGATGTAGCCTATAAATAGCCTCTTGATGTATTTGCAAAAGGCACAACCACAACACAAACAACACACCTCAAATACACCACAACCTCTATCTTATTTTTCCTCTCATCCATCCTCTCTTTCTATATTTCGGGTATAATTATTTAACCCGTAGAGAGTTGTTAACTTGGGCTATTTTCTGTCAGCCTTAGAAGGAAATATTCTTATACTCCACCTAAAAATCCAGGTGTTATTTTTACAGTCTTTATATCATTTCTCTTTAAATCTTTGGTTGAATTATATCGCTTCCGCACTTTAGATCCTAACAAATTGGCATCAGAGCCATTATATTTTTCAACTAAGATTTTTACTATGTCGACAAAATTCGATATTGAGAAATTTGACGGTAAAATTAGTTTCGCTATATGGCGTGTCCAAATGCAAGCCGTTTTAATCCAAAATGGTTTAAAGAAAGCTCTGGATGGTAAATCAAAGAAGCCGGCCACTATGATAGATGATCAGTGGGTTGAAATTGATGAGAAGGCGTTATCTGTGATTCAACTTTGTTTATCACGAGAAGTATTGCGTGAGGTCATTAAAGAAAAGTCTGCCGAAAGCATGTGGACTAAGTTGGAGTCTCTCTACATGACCAAAAGCCTTGCAAACAAATTGCGGCTTAAGGAGCGTCTCTTCACACTCCGTATGTCAGAAGGTACTCCTATTCAAACTCACTTAAATGAGTTTAATTCAATTACTGTTGATTTAGAAAACCTAGATGTCACCATTGATGATGAAGATAAAGCCGTTTTAATTATTGTCTCACTACCACCCTCATATAAACACTTCAAAGAAATTATGCTATATAGAAATCGTGTTAGCTTGTCTTTTGAAGATGTCAAGTCACATTTACTGTCAAAAGAAAAATTTGATACAGAAATTCATTCTGAAAATTCGGGTGAAGGCTTGGTTATTAGAGGGAGAAATGCTGAAATTGGTAGTAACTGTAAGAATAGGCCCAGATCAAAATCTAGAGGTAGAAACTCGAAGTTTTGTCGTTATTGCAAGAAGAAAGGACATGAAGTCTCTGAATGCTTTAAATTAAAAAATAAGCAAGATAAAGAAGATAAGGGTAAAGTTAAACAACCCGATCACCATGCTGAAGCTAGTGTCGTTGAGTCCGGTTCTGATGGGGAGTTATTAATAGCGGCTGACGTAGAACAAAGGTCTAGAAATGAGTGGATACTTGATTCTGGCTGTACATTTCACATGTCACCTAATAGAAATTGGTTTGCTACCTATGAGCCAATTGATGGTGGTCTTGTTTTGATGGGTAACGATGCTCAATGCAAAGTTGTCGGTTTAGGTACAGTCCAAATTAAAACTCATGATGGTATTACTAGAACTTTGACCGGTGTCAGACACGTCCCCGACTTAAAAAGGAATCTTATCTCCTTAGGCACCCTTGAATCACTAGGGTGTAAGTATTCAGCTGAAGGTGGAGTTCTAAAAGTGTCCAAAGGTGCTCTTGTATTACTAAAGGCAAATAGATCTGGTAGTTTGTATACGCTGCATGGTTCAACTATTTCAGGTTCTGCAGATGTTATCTCATCCACTGATGATACAAATTTGTGGCATATGCGTTTGGGCCACATGAGTGAAAAAGGAATGCAGGTCCTCAACAAGGAAGGAAAACTCGGAAGCCATTGTACCGGTAAGGTTGATTTCTGCGAAAACTGTATTTTTGGTAAGCAGAAAAAGGTTAGTTTTTCAAAAGGCGTTCATAGAACTAAAGGTACATTGGATTATATCCATTCGGATCTTTGGGGTCCTTCACGAGTTCCTTCTAAAGGAAGATGTCATTATATGCTGACCATTTTTGATGATTTCTCAAGAAAGCTCTGGGTTTATTTTCTAAAACACAAAAATGATGCTTTTTCAACTTTCAAGGATTGGAAAACCTTGATTGAAAACCAGACTAGTAGGAAGGTGAAAAGATTGAGAACTGACAATGGTCTTGAATTCTGTTCTACTGAATTTAATGTTTTCTGCAAAAAGGAAGGTATTGCCAGACACCACACCATTCCAGGGACCCCGCAACAAAATGGAGTTGCAGAACGTATGAACAGAACTATATTGGAGAAAGTTCATTGTTTACTCTCTCATTCTGGCTTGGGGAAAGAGTTTTGGGCAGAAGCGGCATCCACGTCATGTTATTTAATAAATCGCTCCCCAAACAGTTCACTTGACGGCAATATTCCAGAAGAAGTTTGGTCAGGTAAACCTGTTGATTATTCTAACCTTAGAATATTTGGTTGTCCTATTTATTCCCATGTGAACGAGGGAAAATTGGAACCTCGTGCGAAAAAATGCATTTTCTTGGGTTATGGTTTAGGGGTCAAAGGTTATCGATTGTATGACCCCGAGTCTAAAAAGGTTTTTCATAGCCGAAATGTTACATTTAATGAAAATATTATGCTATCTTCTGGAAAAGATGTTGTTGCTTCCCCTACAGGTACAAATGATATAGACAGTACCGGAGAGAAGGTGGAGTTCGAAGTCAAAACTTCAGATGAAGAGGAAAATGTCCCAACTTCCTCCACTCCACAAAATTCCAACGATCAAACTATTGTTGCTGACCACAGAAGTCCACAACGTCAACCACAAAGGCGAGGTTTACCACAACCATGGTCTATGGCTCAAAATCTTCCTGAACAGAGACCAAAAAGGACAACTCAAAGATACGTTGACCAAAGTGCCAACATTGCTTTTGCTTTAGCTGTTGCGCAAGAGATTGATGATTCAAATGAGCCCAGAAGTTACTCTGAGGCTATCTCTAGTACCGACTCAGCAAGATGGGTTACAGCTATGCAAGAAGAGATTGAGAGTCTTCATAAAAATGATACTTGGGATCTGGTGAAGTTACCTGAGGGTAAGAGAGCCATCAGTTGTAAGTGGATCTTTAAGAAGAAAGAAGGCATCCCTGGCGTTGAAAGTGCAAGACACAAAGCAAGGTTTGTTGTCAGAGGATTTGATCAACATGAAGGCATTGACTTCAATGAGGTATTCTCTCCTGTTGTCCGACATACCTCTATTCGTACATTACTTGCTTTGGTTGCGTTGCATGATTTGGAGCTGGAACAGTTAGATGTGAAAACTGCATTTCTTCATGGAAATCTCGAAGAAGAAATTTATATTCATCAACCTGAAGGGTTTATACTTCCGGGAAAAGAAAACTGTGTATGTCGGTTGAAGAAGTCTCTTTATGGTCTGAAGCAGTCTCCTAGACAATGGTATAAAAGGTTTGATTCCTTCATGATTGAACACGGCTACTCTAGAAGTAGTTATGATAATTGTGTTTATTTTCAGAAGACATCAGATGGGTCTTTCGTGTACTTGTTGCTTTATGTCGATGACATGTTAATTGCTGCTCGAGATAAATCTCTCGTTAACAAGCTAAAAGCCCAGTTGAGTAGTGAATTTGATATGAAGGACTTAGGTCCCGCCAAGAAGATTCTTGGAATGGAGATTAGTAGAGATCGTCAGGCAGGTAAGCTTCTGTTGTCACAGAAGAATTATGTTTTGAAGATGATCGACAGGTTCAACATGAAAGATTGTAAACCTGTTAATACTCCACTTGCTGCTCATTTCAAACTATCATCAGAACAGTGTCCACAATCCGAAGAAGGTAAAAGGCGCATGTCACACGTTCCTTATTCTAATGCCGTTGGAAGTTTAATGTATGCCATGGTGTGTACCCGGCCTGATTTGGCCTATGCTATTAGTATGGTTAGCAGATTCATGCACAATCCAGGAAAACAACATTGGGAAGCAGTGAAATGGATTATTCGTTATTTGAAGGGTTCATCTGATATTGGTTTGGTATTTGATAGACACAGAGCTGATCCAGGAGGCGTAGTTGGATATGTTGATGCTGACTATGGTGGTGACTTAGATCGGAGAAGATCTCTTTCTGCTTATATATTTACCTTGTGTGGTTCTGCAATCAGTTGGTATTCTTCATTACAAGCCATTGCGGCATTGTCAACCACTGAAGCAGAATACATTGCTGCTACTGAAGGTATGAAAGAGGCTATATGGCTCCGAGGCTTGGTAAGCGAACTTGGTATACAACAAGATATTCTTGTGGTATTCAGTGATAGTCAGAGTGCTGTCCATTTAACCAAGAATAACAAATATCATTCCAAGACCAAGCATATTGATATAAGGCACCACTTTATCCGAGATACTGTTGCTGCAGGAAATCTTACAGTCGAGAAGGTTCATACAGCCGATAATCCTGCAGACATGTTAACCAAGCCACTTCCATCAGCTAAGTTTGATCATTGTCTTAACTTAGCTAGTATCATCCACACTTAATCAAGGTGTTAATGGCGAGAAGAGCATTTTGCTGAATGATGAGTCAAGGTGGAGATTTGTTGGACGGTGCTCACCATTCATGGTGCAGCCATATTTGAGTCATAAAAGGCTGCATTGAAATCCAAGTCTTAGAAGGCTGCATAGTCTTAATTTGTAGGCTAGTAAAGATGTAAGCCATGACATAAGGTGATCCTAGATGTAGCCTATAAATAGCCTCTTGATGTATTTGCAAAAGGCACAACCACAACACAAACAACACACCTCAAATACACCACAACCTCTCTCTTATTTTTCCTCTCATCCATCCCCTCTTTCTATATTTCGGGTATAATTATTTAACCCGTAGAGAGTTGTTAACTTGGGCTATTTTCTGTCAGCCTTAGAAGGAAATATTCTTGTACTCCCATTTTATTATAGTGGATATTTTTGGCTCTCTCGCCGGTGGTTTTTTACCTCTATTCAAAGAGGGTTTTTCCACCTAAAAATCCAGGTGTTATTTTTACAGTCTTTATATCATTTCTCTTTAAATCTTTGGTTGAATTATATCGCTTCCACACTCTAGATCCTAACAGATAGGTATATCAAGTTTCTGGAGACCTGATATATTGGTCAATGAAACTGGTATTGGCCCAGTGAATGAGTTGCCTCCCAAGTAGAGAAGCTGGAGATTTGGTAAGTTCAAGCCTATACTGCTTCTGAGAGTACCCGTAAAGTTGTTAAAGGACAACCCTGCAAGTATGAGTGAAGATAAGTTGTTAAGTACCGGAGGAAACTCGCCAGAAAGAAAATTTACAGACAAGCCTAGCATTGTCAGACTTTTCATCTGAGCCATGGAATTCGGAAGTTGTCCCTTTAAACTATTATATGAGATATAAAGCTCTTGAAGGGATGTGAAGTTCCCAATAGAAGCTGGGATTCTTCCAGTGAGGTTGTTGTTTCTCAGATAAAGGGTAACCAGTTTTGACAAAGAACCCAGTAGTGGAGGAATGTCTCCCTCGAGGTAGTTGCTATCTAGCGCCAGATTGTACGAGTTGGAAAATCGAGACAAATTCATTGGTATATCACCTGCTAAATGGTTATTACTCAAGTTCAGAGTTTGTAGCCTTGTCAAGTGGCCAAGTTCTGGAGGAATACTACCACTAAAAGAATTTTCAGCAAGGTCAAGAAATCGAAGAAATGAGAGATTTCCAATATGAGGTGATATATTGCCAGCCAAACTGACCTTTGAGCTGAACAGAGATGACTTTCTGGTGTTTAATACCGCATTTGACTCCGGCCCATTGACAAAAATGTATGGAATCATTCCAAGAGCTTAAAACTCCTAGAGGGTCTTCGGTTATCTGTGACTTGAAATTTAGCAATGCAGAGATGTCTGTTGTGTTTATAGCTGCAGTAGAAGTGCAATTCAACAATGACAAGCCATATAAGAGAGCAAGAAAAACATGGAAGCTTAATGTGAAAACTAGGCTTATATTTAGCAGTAGAAGCTCCATTTCAGATCAAGAAACTGTGATCCTGCAGAAATTAAGCAAGTTCAATTGATTACATATAGATGACCGACTTGGGTATTATCACTCAACACAAACCTTTATTTAAGGTTAGCGTACAGACTACATGTATAAAACAATTAGCCAAGATCAAGATCCAGAGATCCACATATTGTGACCCAAACAGTGCTGTTTCTACATTATATATAACACTAAACCATGCAGATGCCTCCAAAGAATCAGAGATAGGAGCATAAACCAAGTCTAGTCAACTCCTTTCTTTCCTGAAATTACCACTGTAAACAGCTGTAGAAATCTTACATAAGATGTCAAGCTATATAGAATTATGCAAGTCGATGACTTGGAGAAAAGGAGGATTTGACTGGCCCAGTCAACAGCTTTAGTGTTTGAAAAATCTCAAATTAAGATTTGATCTTAGGAGATGAATGACCTAATAATATATTAGAAAAATAGACTACCTTGAAAGAGTTGTCACTAATCACCAACCCTGGATTAATTCGATCCCTGAATCTTTTCACTGTTTCCCTAAACTTCTATGTTTATTTTACAGTAAAAAGACCTATTACAAGCTTGATATCTAGTTGTAACAAAACAATAGATTCCTGCAGATGAAGGCCATAATCTGAATCACCTTGTTATGTCTCAGCTCATCATCTTTTGCTGTGACTGTAGGTCCAATACTTTCCATGTTTAGCCTATAACACAGAATTTGTATTGTATTTGGCATTTCAATCCAGAACTAAATAGTCCTTATAAAACAAACAGTAGACAGTATAACATATTAAGAAATAAAAGAAAATGTACAGACACAACTTAGTCAGCTTATAAATACTATGTCCAGCAGTGTGTGACTTTTGATCATGCATAGGAACATTAATAACTTGTGGAAGATAACTCCCACTGTAGATGTGAGATGGATCCAGAAAATTTGTTTAAATGAGCTGATGTATTCATAGAACAAGTTAACATGATAGAAAAATGCAATTATAATCCAGATGTTTGAAAGCGAGTAAGCGACAGATGCACCTGAACTAAGTCATCTGATAAACCTCTAAGAGTTGATAACACACTAGCCCCTGTTCATCACTAATTTCATGGAGCATAGTTTTACATTGAATTTAAATTACTCATCATTTATCTGCGTGATTTATGAGGCCTGTCTTCATCTATCTCTCTAAATTACTCATCATTTATCTGCGTGATTTATGAGGCCTGTCTTCATCTATCTCTCTACGATGATGAGGGGAAGAATCTCTATCATGAAGGGATCGCTTGTCCTTTCCACTGTTCTCAAGGACTTCTCTGCGATATGATACTGACTCTGTCTTTCTTGATCCCTTCTCTCCTCTTCTATCATCATGTACCCTTGAATCTGATTCAGGGCCATGTCGTCTTGACCTTCCATCAAGTCCTTGCTTCTTACGGTTATCTCTGTGATTCGATTCCCTCTCCGGCCTATCTACTCGTTTCTCAATGCCTCTCTCATCAAGACCATGCTTGTCACGGTTATCTCTGTGATACCATCCCCTCTCCTGCCTCTCTACTCGTTTCTCAATGCCTCTCTCATGAGGATCAAATGAATTTGATTCAGTTCGCTGATGATGCCTGTCTATGTCACGGCTGTTCACGTGCACTCTGGAATCTATCGTCTCTTTATCAGTTGATCTATGCCCCTCCTGAGCAGCAGAGCCTCGAGAACGACCCAGCTGGCCAGCCTTTTCTCCATTTCTTGCTGAATCCCCAAACTTGTCATCTCCTCGTCTTGACTTTTTATGATCATCAGCACCCCAACCAGTGTTTGCAGCTCTCTGAGTAAAGAAAGAAAGCACTTTAATAAGCACACAAAATCTACCAAAGCATTTAAATATTCATGAAAGAATTGCTTAAAGAGAACGCATGGCTATAACAGTATTATCATGTTTCAAAGGAATTCAATTCATTCATAAAACTTTCAGATTATGTATTGATCGATTCACCAACAAACATCACAACAACAAGCCTATATAAATGATATGGGAATCATAAAAAACATTGTTATGCCAAATCCAAATTTACATTAAAAATATATATGTAGGAGTATATCTTAGCACCATATCATAGCACTACAAACAATTAAACCAAAATTAAGAAAAACCATTATAAGAGCATACTAAAATCATAGATAATCGTAAGTTTGGTAAAACTTTAACTCTAAGCTCTGAACCAGGTAGGATAACATCTTAAAGTGCCCCAAAAATTCTCATCTACTTGCTACATTTCTTCTAGAACATTTAACATGTTTTTGACTTAAATAAAAAAAAAAAACTTATGTATATGGAGAAGAGAAGCAGTGGTCTTACTTGTGCATTATGAGAAAACTTGCATCCATCACCACGGGTGCACTCACCCTTCTGAAAAGCACGACAAACACCCCGTTCCTCCCTCTTTTGCTGTTCTAACTCCTCATCTTCTTGTTCCTTCTTCTTGTACTTGGCAACATGATCAACCCGTATAATTCGGCCAAGTACTTGAGCACCATTGAGATTATCCACAGCAAGATTTGTACTTCTCTGATCCTCATAAGCAACAAAAGCAAAACCTTTGGATTTGCCGGTGCCTTTATCTCTCACCAGATTAACATCAACAATCTCTCCATACTGTGCGAAAACAGCGAGAAGATCGCCTTCGGTGAGGTCGAAAGGTATCCCCCCAACATAAACATACGGAGATTGTTTGTACACAGCATGCCAAGAAGCATCTTCAGATATACCTAACGACGCTTCTTTCGAATTGATGTTTTGTATACGCTTCACCAACGTCAACTGATTCATTCCCCCTTGAGTGATTAATTAATTAATTTGATTGAATTGAATATGTTTATATAGTAATAAAACCCTAATTAGATTGCCAACTGAATAAGAATGAGATTAAAGAGAGAGGGATATACCTGTAGTGTAGAATAGAGGAGAGGAGAGATGGAAGCAACTCAAATCAAATTAAGGGATTCTCGTTTTCCTCTTGAATTTGTATCAAGAAGTACCGTTGGATCAACCTGATTTACCCCATCCTAATTCGGTTATTAAAAACGGTTTCACTTTTCAGACATGGGATTGGCAAAATCTTGATACGAACCGGACACGGTAAAATACGAATTATTGCCTGGGGTTTTACGTTTCGAATCGGGTTCGGGTTAGGTAAATTTTTACCCGTTGGGTTCGAGTTGATCCCGTGTATCCGAACCCGATCCGAAAATTTTTATATATAATATATTATATATACATATATTTTTATATTACAAAATAAATACATTTGTCATATATTTGTCATATATATTTATATTACAAAATAAATACATTTGTCATATATTTTCATAAATCTTACTTGGAAGTTCAAAGTTATGTCCACTAATTCTGATCCGAATGCAGGGCCAAATTCACATCCTTTAATTGATTAGCAAAAAATATGAAATAAAAAGTACAAACTGCATTGAGAAAATTCTTTATTAGAAGGGAAAAGATTCTGTTCTTAAGGTCATATAGATCCACCTGGAGTGATAATAACGAAATCCCTACCCATAGTAAAACTACTGTCCCTTCATAAAGGCTTATAGATTAC
Organism: Kitagawia praeruptora; assembly: GCA_037693485.1. NCBI lineage: Eukaryota > Viridiplantae > Streptophyta > Magnoliopsida > Apiales > Apiaceae > Kitagawia > Kitagawia praeruptora. The sequence goes on along the minus strand of CM075346.1, from coordinate 157,069,083 downwards.
ATGGATGCGCAAGGCATTTGGTAGTTAAGTTCCAATTACCATAGGGAACTCCTATATTTTCTTGTGGCACATATGACATTGCGTCGAACAGCAGTGGTAGCAATGCATTGAACAATAGTGATCACATTGAATATCACTGTATAGTTCACATAACTTGCCTCTGAACAATTGCATACTTAACAGCAACTTTTGAAGGATATTGCACATGAATTTTCTTGCATCATAATTCAAAATTATCAAAGCAAACAAGACAATGACAACATAAAGCAATCAGTAGTTCGACATGCAGTGCAAACTCAACACTATATAACATTTCCACACTGAACTAGTTGCAGCTCAAAATATCTACTACACAAATGACCCATGATAACCAATTGGTGAGATAGCACACAAACCATTTGCACCAAAGACCAAATACATTGCAAAAACTCCAAAAAATAAATACATTTGTCATATATTTTCTTTTATACTCAAAAACTCCAAACTGATATTTGGAAAAGTTCCTCCAAATTGGTTATCATATATACTCAAAAACTCCAACTCAGTGCAGTTAGTCAATGAACTATGCGTCTTGGAAGAGATTTATGCAGATTGCTCTTTCTGCAAAGAATAAATTTGTTATCGTTAATGGTGATTTTGTTCCACCGGATGTTTCTTCACCATTGTTTGTGCACTGGAAGCGTGTAAATGATATGGTTATTACCTGGATCTTGAATACCGTTTCAGATGACATAAGTAATAGTATGAACTACTTAGATAGTGCACTTACTGTTTGGAATGAGCTTATTGAACGTTTTTCTGCAGTTAGTGGTCATAAGTATTACGAAACTCAGAGAAACTTGTTTAGGCTTGAACAAGGAAATGATTTCATTGAGTTCTATTTTCACAAATTGAAAGGTTTTTGGGATGAACTTAAAGTTTTTGAACCTGCAATTCAGTGTACTTGCAATGCTAATAAAGAATGGGCTTCACAAACTGAAAAAACCAGATTGATTTAGTTTTTGATGGGCTTGCATTCCAGTTATACAGCAGCAAGAGGTCAATTGCTAATGATGTCTCCTTGGCCTACAGTTAATCAAGCTTTTATGTTGTTAAAGCAGGAAGAAAGACAAAGACAGACTCAAAATTCTGTTCCTACACCTGTTGCCATGATGGTCAATATGCCAAATATGCCAAAGGGGTCACAATCTAATCCTTCTTACTTGGCGAACAGATTCAGTGACAGAGCTTCACATCCAGTGCAGGAATGTTCTCATTGCCATATCAAAGGACATACCAAAGAAAAATGTTACAAGTTAATAGGCTATCCTGTTGATCATCCTCATCATCCTAACAACAGAGGCAAACGTCGTTTTACTTCAAACTCAAAGCCTGTTGCTAAGTCAAATGCTACTGTTTCTGAGCATTCTCATGATGACTCACAAAATCTTACTTCTCAGATGGGAGCTTTACAATCACAGTTAAATTCCATAATGCAGTGTTTGAATAAAGGAAATGGTACTGGCATTGTTCCACAGTCATCTACCTCTCCTATTACAGAACAATTTAGCCTTGCTACTCATTTAGCAGGTACAGCTTTTTCCCTTTTTTCATCTACACACATACCAACACATGCTTGGGTACTTGACACAAGAGCAACTAATCACATGTGTTGTGATCTTGCTATAATGCATAACGTTTTACTTTTACCAAATCCTTTAACTGTACAGTTTCCTAATGGTAAGAGTGCATCTGTTACTCATATGGGTTCTGTATTTTTACACCCTTTATCTTTATCCATTCATGAGGTTCTTTATGTTCCTTCTTTTTCTTTCAATTTACTATCAGTTAGTAAATTGTCAACACAACTTGGTTCCACTATTCTTTTCACCTCTAACGAATGTTATCTGCAGGACCAATGCCAGATGAAGGGATTGGTTCTTGGTAACATCATTGGAGGACTCTATCAGCTTGTCAACATTCCCTCTACTTCATCAGTTCTTGCTGTAACTCATGATTCAGACAAGACTCTCTAGCATAAGCGTTTAGGCCATATTCCTACTAAAATCATTTCCAAGATTTCTGTAGACAATGTTTCTAAACAATGTAATAATTTTTCTACTCCTTGTACTATTTGCCCTTTAGCAAAACATTGTAAACTTCCTTTCACTTTAAGTCAGTCACAAGCTACAAAACCATTTGAGTTAGTGCATTGTGATGTTTGGGGGCCATACAGGACTCCTACTTATAATGGTTGTAGATTTTTCTTAACTATTGTTGATGATTGTACACGGGCTCTTTGGACTATTCTCTTACCCACTAAACAGCATGTTGCTCAAGTTCTAAAGGATTTTTTTTGCTTTTGTTAATACTCAATTTCATACCTCTATTAAATGTATTCGTACAGATAATGGTGGTGAGTTTATAAATAGCAATCTGAATTCCTTTTTCTCATTCCATGGTACAATTCACCAAACCACTTGCCCAAATACTCCTCAACAAAATGGCCGTGTTGAACGAAAACATCGAAATCTGTTAGAAATGTCTCGTGCACTTCTTTTTCAAGCTCATTTACCTACTTACTTTTGGGGTGAATGTTTGCTTACTTCTACATATCTAATAAATCGTATTCCTACCACTGTTTTTGGTTTTATTTCACCCTATGAGAAACTTTTTAACAAAGTTCCATCTTGTGCTCATTTAAAGGTCTTTGGTTGCTCAGCACATATGTTCATACATAATGCTGACAAATTTTCACCTCGAGCTATTAGTACTATTTTTCTTGGATACTCTTTTACACAGAAAGGCTACAAGCTTTTTGATCCAGTCACAAAGCAATTTCATATTTCAAGACATGTTACTTTTAATGAACATGTTTTCCCTTTTGCTAATATCTCTGAGCATTCTCATACTTTTCTTTTTACACCACCTACAAGCACTTTTTCCTCTGATGAAAGTGTTTTTCTTACGCCTCTTGATAATTTTGATAATGACAACACTGTTGATGGTATTGACAGTGTTGACAAAGCTGAGTTTGTTGACAATGTTAATAACATATTTGATTCATCCACTGGTCATACCTCTAGTGACACTTCTATTGATCATACTTCTATTGATCATACCTCTAGTAATACTTCTGCATCTCCTGATACAATTCCATCTAATTCACCCACAGTCAACACTGACCCTATTGTTCAACAAGTGATACCCCAACGAGTGTCTTTACGAACAAAAACACAACCATATTGGATGAAAGATTTTATTACTAATAATGGTTCTGTGAAAGCCAACTCTCTTTTGCTTCATTGTCCTATTGATTCTAAGTACAATTTTTCTCATTATTCACCACCTAGCAATGTTTATGCCTATGCTGTTAGTCCTCAAACAGCTATTTGTGAACCGTATACCTATAATCAAGCTGTCAAAGATGAAAGGTGGGTTGAAGCCATGAGTAAAGAATTACATGCTCTAGAAATTAATAACACCTGGACTATTGTACCACTTTCTTCCAATAAAAAGGTTGTAGACTGCAAATGGGTTTACAGGGTTAAGTATTTTCCTGATGGTTCTATTGATAAGTTTAAAGCTCGTTTGGTTGCTAAAGGTTATACTCAAGTCGAAGGCCAAGATTATCACAATACTTTCTCACCTATGGCTAAAATGGCTACAGTTCGTACTATTTTAGCTTTGGCTGCTACTAAACGCTGGGATATTCACCAGTTAGACGTGAACAATGCTTTCCTTCATGGCGATTTACCAGAGGAAGTATATATGAACATACCACCAGGACATCCTCTACATGGCACAGATTATGTTTGTAGATTAATTAAATCGATTTACGGTTTAAAATAAGCTTCACGACTCTAGTTTGAAAAGTTAGCTTCTGTTCTACTTGATATTGGTTTCACACAGACAGTGGCTGATTATTCATTGTTTGTTTACAAGTCTGGTGATATTTTTGTCACAGCTCTTGTTTATGTAGACGACATTCTTCTTACTGGTACAAGTAATGAATTCATTGCTCATGTGAATGATGTTCTTCACACAACCTTTACTATTAAAGATTTGGGACTAGCTAAATACTATCTTGGTCTTGAAATACACAGAACTGATGATGGCATTTTTCTACATCAGCACAAATTCGTCCATGATTTGCTTATTGAAGCAGGCTTAAAAGATTCCAAACCTTTATCACTGCCAATTGATGTTAATGTGAAATTATCACCTAATGATGGGGAATTCTGGATGATCCTTCCAATTATCGGAAATTTGTTGGAAAGTTACTCTATTTGACAGTTTCTCGACCAGACATTACTTATGATGTACATCATCTCAGTCAGTTCTTGCAGTCACCACGTGAAAGTCATATGTTTACCCTATTTGTAAACATCGAGGATTCAACTCAACTCAAACAAGAATGTAATAGTAAATAGTATATATACTGGCGATTGTCTTGGCAGTACAAAGCTGATTGTCTTGGTAGTTCAGGAATGTCTTGGCGATTGTCTTGGCAAGGTTAAATTGATTGTCTTGGTGGTTTTGATTGTCTTGTTGAAGCAGCCGATTGTCTTTCATGTGTTAATGAGTTTTAAAAGAGGCAGGGACTTCATAAACTTATTAATATAAATCAACAGAGGCGGCTACAACAACACAACTTGACAACATAAAAACTTCACTTCTTCTTTTCCACACACAGACGGGAGAGAGAGAAAGAGATCAAGAGAGCAAGAGTTCTGTGCTACAAATAAATTCTTGTAAATTATTTCTGAGCTCTATTGTTAATCTAAACCGATAGAAATAATTTACTTGTAACCTTGGAACTATCTAGCGAGTTTTTACTCCTAGAACTTATCTCTCGAATTGCTTTTAGCATTTGATCTTTTTATTACAAATATATAAAAGTTCATGTCGAATTTTCTATAGAATTTGTAATAATTAGTTTGGTCATCAAACCTTGTAATTTGTACCCGTGTATTTAGACACACCCCATCAAGTTAATATAAATTTTATATTTAACTTGAATATTGGCTTCGTTTTATTCCGCATCAATTTGTTCTTGATTTAATATTTTAAGAAAAGAGCAAATTCGATAAAACGGCATAGTTTGTATTCAACCCCCCTTCTACAAACTATTTTGGACCTAACAATTGGCATCAGAGCCTTTTGATTGACGCACAAATCAAGATCCTTATTTTTGTGGTTCACCAATTGGTTTTCGAGTTTGTTGACCCATACAGAAATCAAATCCGGTATTAGACCAAAAAGTCAACTCCTCTTATTTTCAAATTTTTTAACCTTCAAAAATTCAATTCTTGAGATTTTTGAACTTTAAATAATTTGAACTTATTTTTGGATTCTTTAACTTTCAAAATTTTCAATTTTGAGATTTTTGAATTTTAAATAATTAAATTTATTTTCGAATTCTTTAACCTTTAAAAATTCTCAATTTATGATATTTTTTATTTTTAAACAGTATGAGCTTATTTTCAATTGTTAATCAACTTGAATTTATTCTCAAATTGTTTAACCTTCAAAAATTTTCATTTTATGATATTTTTGATTGTTAAGTAATCTTAACTTATATTCAATTTTTTTTTAATTCTTGAAATGATTAATTCTTGGAAATTTTGATTTTTAAACAACTTGAATTTATTTTCAAATTGTTTAACTCTCAAAATTTTTAATTCTTGATACTTTCGAATTTTAATTAACTTGAAGTTATTTTCGGATTCTTTAACTCTCAAAAATTATCATTTCTTGAGATTTTTTTATTCTTAATTAATTTGACTCTAATTTCAAATTTAAATTAATTTGAACTTACTTTCAGATTTTTTATTTCTCAAAAATTTTCAAGTCCTTGAAGTTTTTGAATTTTAAAATATTTTGAATTTTTTCTAAGCCAATGGTTTCAAGAAGGTTTTTAGCTGAAGATTCCTCCGGACATCAAAGATGATTTGAATCTTTTGAAGAAGATGCATTTTTCATTGGAATTAATTTCTACCTACTGAAGAAAAATTTGTGGTACTTCCTCAAAGTTATATCCATAGGATCCCACTGGTTTTTCAAAAGCAGGAATGGAAGAAGTTTTAGTGGATGTAATTTTTCTTGAAGATTTTAGACAACTCTAGTGATTTAGTGATATACAAACACTTAGTGGATTTTCACAATGCCAAATCCAATACACTTAGTGGTTTGTACAAGAGCATATCTTTCAAGGAATCAACAGAGACTTTAGAAGAATGGAATCAGGGTGGTTTGAGAATGGACTAGACAGTTATACATCTCAGTCATGAATTGATGATGGAACCTCAGAACAGACATGAAGAGTTACTAACTCAGAAAGAGTACTAAAGTTGTATCCAGGGATCAGGCCTATCTATTCGAAGCAGAAACTCTTCAGGATATAGTTCAACTCAAGAGGTGGTTACAAGACATGATAGTTGTTGCTATGGAAAGTTATATGTGAAAAGTAACTATCAAGGTGTGCAACATGGAACAGAATTCTGACAGACAAGGATGAATAGGGATTCATTAAATGAGATGAAACAGAAGCATCAGTGCAGAATTTATCTTGCTGAAAGAAAGAGTTTGGATGGATCAGATGATGATGAGAAGAGCATAATTAATATCTTGCCTTCATAGCAATCTCTGAAGATGATTCACCTCATATGTCTCAGGTATCAATTCTTCGAACTAATGTAATATGTAATTCTCAGAAATTCAAAGCATGTTAAGATCTTAGCTTTTAATTGTTATATCCTTGGTTAGAAGATCTTAATATGTGTATGGATATTTGTTGAATTTGATTAATTGCAATAGTGAGTTAGAAATGTTCCTTAGACAATATCTTTTAATTCTTAATTGTTATATGTTAAGCATATAAGACCTCTGCTTAAGCTAGTTTAAGAATCCCCAGTAGGACAAGATTTGATTATTCATTCTGAATTGTTTGTTAAGGTTTAAAAAGTTTAAAAGATGGAATAATTACCTAGGGTGTCAGTAGAACATCAAGTTATTTGTAAAACTGACTTAGGTAATAGAGACTATATAATGTCATATAACAACATGATTGGATTGGATAGAATTAGTGATTGATTGTTAATTCTTCTTTTCCATGTACGTTTAGAAAATTATTGAATATCTGTAAATCTACTTGCTACCTGTTACACTGTGTGCATAGGTTAAAGTAGATAGTACTGAATTTTCTAAAATGCATAACATGCCTAATTTGCATAATTCTTATCTGTGATGTTATAATGTTGAATGTATGCCTTGTATTCTTATTGTCATGCTTGCTTATTTCAAATGTCATAAATGCATCTCATAGTATTTGCATTGATCATAGAAAAAGCATGTTTAAGAATAACAATAAGGCTCAGACTGCTAGTCCTCCTTATGTTAGGAAGGAACCATTATTCTCCTTGCTCAGTGACTATTTTGTCAATGACATTAAAAAGGAGAAATGGTCAGTCAAAGATAAGAATGAGCATGTTAAGGTTAAAACTGTTGTTAACTCTAATAAAAGAGAAATTTCTAATCCATCTGGACCCAAGTAAATTTGGGTACCAAGAACTTTTTATCCATTTGTGAATGTAGGGCTTAACATGTTAATCGATTATGCATTGTTAATGATTTATTCAAAGCATATCATCGAAGAAAGAACCCTGCTATCAAATATGAATGTGAAGACAGGCCAAGTGGTTATCCCTTGGAGACAACAGCAAGGGTATGACCCAGGGTTATGGCTATTCAATAGCTAGGAATGTTGTCAGTAATAAAGCATCTTTAGAAGATGAAGCGCCTAATATTCGAGGAGTAAGGGAAGATAACTTATTTGTAGTTGACATGGAATCTCAGTCAAAGGTGAAGTCAACAAGGTTTAATGTAAAGCTTCATCAAACAACAGCTTAGCTATGACATAAGAAGCTCTCTCACCTGAATGTCAAATCAAGAGATTCTTTCCTGGAAATCGAATCAGTAAAGGAGACTGCCTCATCTTGAATTAAAGTAAAATGAAATTATGATGCATGTCATAAAGGGAAGTCAAAGAAGCATCACACAGAAGTTCTACATCAAAGAAAAATATACTTTAGTGGTGATGACTGATGACTTCTCTCAACAAACAAGTTGTTGTTCAGACAATCTGAAGACAAGACACCACTGATGGTGATTGATCACATCTAGAAGATTGGCAGGAAGCAAAACTGACTATGGCAACTTGGAGACCAGATTACAGGACCTATCAATTAGTGTTCTGGATGATTTCTGTACCTTCAAGAGTATTAATACTGAAGCAGTCAATAGTTTGCTACTGGCATGATCAAACCCTGATCCATAAGAAATATAGGAAGACCCCACAAGTTATGAAGGAAATTGATTTGCAATGATAAATGAAAGTGAGCATCCTGGCAATCAGCTAATGCTCAAGAGGATAATTTCCTTGTTTACTCAATGGAGTCTACAGCCTATAAGGTGATTTATATTAATCAACAGAAGGTGATTGAAAGTCTTAGTGATGTTCAACAACATCTAGCTCCCAGCTGTCAATGGTGATGATTATTCAGATCTAACCAATGTCAAACATGAAGAATCTTCATGTAAACCCAGCAACGGCTTAGGGGGAGCAACAGAAGGATCATCTAGTCAACTCAACACCACATTGAAAATCATAGGACACTAGGAGAACATGTCTTCCAAGACAAAGAATGTTGACTCAATTAATTCTTTGTCCTAGTTCTTAGTGTTCCTAATGGTGGAAGTAAAAGACTAGCAGAGCTTCAAGTACCAATGATTAATTCTTCAGTTTTCTTTTGGAAGAAACTAAGAAAGCTACGAAGGCTCTGAAAGATCCAGATTGAGTGATTGTAATGCAATATGATCTCAATCAGTACAAAAGGCAGATTGAAGGGAAGCTAGTATCCAGACCAAACAACAAGGCTGTATTTGGTACAAGGATAACTAGAAGTCTACCTGGATGATGTCAAGGCATTGTTATGAGGAACAAAGCCAAACTGGATGCAAGGTTACTACCTGTTAAGATAGTATATCTGACAAGAAGCACCAGTGACAAGACTTGAGGATATCAGGTACCTGCTGCACATTCAAGATTTTGATGGACATCTAGACCTACTGAATCTTGATGCTAGAGGAATGTGAACAAGTGCATTCCTGGTTAGTGAGATAATGAAAGATCTCTACAGGTTAGTATCAACTGGTATCATCACTCAAGCAATCATGGAAGACATGGTATGACACCCTAACTATAATTTATCATTTGGTATCAATCTTTAATAATTGATATCATTTAGCAATTAGTGTCATATTTATAGAACTCTCTACGTCATTAGGCACAAATACAATGATATATATGTGCAATGATATCTTGATTATATTATATGTTGATTTATTAACTAAAAATTGGTATCAAGGTATTTGTTGTTTTGATGTTGGTAAAGTTGCAGTTCTTTTGAATTACTTCATGCAAGCCAAAACAATAATTCTATTTGGAGCACAAGTAAGTCAAAAGAATGATGGCAATAAAAATTAGTCAAGGATCTTATTGTTTCTTTTCAGAAGATTCTAGACCTGTCATGACTACCTACCAACAATCACTATAGCTGGATTTTGACCTATTAGTTTAGACCTAACAAGTTGGTAATAAAAAATCTTAAGATGGACTCGGATCTGAGGAAATGGTACCCTAGAGATATTTGATCCAACAAGTTCAGGATCTACTAATTAGAACTTAATCAGGCTATAGAGGAATCATCATCTCATTATCTTATTCAATTGCTAATAGATCACTTACACACATATTATATTCTCAATTATATGCAATTGTGCAAGGCCCCAAATGGAACCTAGAGAATCTATTCTTGTAGTTATTACAATTGATTTTCAGATGTCTTAAGTTGGACCCAGATCTGCGGAGATGGTACCCTGGAGACATCAGTTCTGACATGTTTTGATGCATAGAGACAGATCAAATGAGTTGTACGAAAGCAGAACGACACAAGGAATCAAATTCATCTCCAACAACTCTGTGGAACACTCAAGGCCAAGCATCTTGCATAAGGTATCAATTCTTTTGAGAGAGCATTTTTTTTAGTTAAGAATAACTTGCAAACACGTTTGCTAGATCACTTGATGAAATTAATTTTTCAAGATTGGTTTGTAAACTTGGGATTTTATTAAATGCTATATGATTGTAAATCCCATCTGTTAAGTAATTCTTAAGTAAGCTCACAAGTATTCAATTGTCTATATTGAAAGTACTTGTGAACTTATTTACATCCAGATCTCACACTGAGAATTATCTGTTGAATGATTGCCATGTGTATAATTGACATATATTATATTGGTGATTATTTGAGGATAATTTAAATACTTAAGTGCTAAAATCTAACTCACAGAGATTTAGTACTTATTTATTTATTATTTATTTTGATTAATTTGAGCTTTGGAACCTGAAGCAATTCAATATAAGTATTTGCTCTGTATCTCATATTTATTAAAATAAATATACAACATAACTAATTTGGACCTAATCTGTGTTGGTTTTCAATTAGCTGTGAGATGTTAATTTTAGTGAATTTATCAATGCTCCATTTTAAGATATTCACTATAATTAATATCATGGTTCCAACAATTGGTTGTATTGAAGTTTTGACGTATATCAGTTAATGATATTTAGTTAGAATTCTATTTACTAACTAATAACTAATTGTGAGATGTATTGGTATGAGTGAAATTACTTAGAACTCCTCTAAGTAATCATTATTATATCTTTTACAATTCACTCATACTACTATACATAATATGAAAATTATATAAGTAGAACTATGGATATTGTAATATCTAAAGTTACCATAGTTCAGTTACTTCGAATAATTTTTATGCTTATTTGCAAGCTTCTAATCACTTTGATAATAAATGTTATATACTATGGATCAAAGTGTATTGGACTTAGAATGTTATTTCTAAGATTGCAGACAAGATAGCTTTGGTAATCGAGTCTTATTTATAGAACCAAGGTTGTCTACCAGTAAACAGTTGTTAGGAGTTAACAATTGTTATTATCAAGGAGTTGCCTTGAAGTCATAAGTTTGAAATGTTATATCTTAAGAGCTTATGCATTTCTTGTCAACCAGTTCCCCATACTTATGAATGTTAGTGAATGATAGTCATAAGTAGTTAGATACTAATATTCATTTTGTCAATTGGTATTCAATGTAACAATTCAATCTTCAATGAATTGAATTTATCAAACAATTGGTATCATTGAATATTTAGTATTTAACAGTGATTATTTATATCATAATTAAATTATGACGTGAAGCAATTCAATGGTTTATTTGCTCATAATTTAATTTTGGTAAAGTAATCATAAACACAATTACTTGCATTCTAAAGTGTTTGATAAATACTAATAGTTGGTATCAAATAGTAAAATATTTGTTTAATAACAATTGTTAGTTGCTCTAATACTTTATTGCAAACTAATTGAGATATATATTAGCTCTGATGATATTATTTAGGATTTATTTTAAGTAAATGTTGCTTATCTACAAATCATCAGTGTTAGTGTATATTTAATAAAATCTTTCTTTCTTTCTTAATTACTGCGAAGTCAAGAGTTTGTGTCTTTTAAAAATAAAACGACATAGTTTTCATTAAAAGACATGATAATATATCGTTTTATGCATAATTGCAAACTCTTGCACATTAACAGTTTTTAAAAGAAAACTCAATCTTTCTACAGTTGTGATTGATTATATTGTAAAACTTTTTTAAGTCACAACATCATTTCTCTCACATGATATAATGCATATGCTCTCACTCAATGTTCTGGTATGATGTAAATGCATTTTATCTCTATATGCTCCACTGCTATGTGATGCAGGTTTAGTTCCTAGTGGAAGTTTTCTCACATTTGAAAGTCATAAGGTTGTAAACCCAACAACTTCTATCCCGGACTATAAATCCAAATCTAAACACATCCTAACTTACCCCTGAAGTGCAAGTAACCTATTGGACTAGAGGTCAATAAGGGAGTAACTGAAAGAGTTTGTCCTAAAATCCAATCATGCATGATGATTTAGGGATAAATTTCTTGTACTCTTATTTGATTGCATTAATATTAATAAAAGACTTGTTTGTTTTTATTACGGGCTTTATCTATTTAAAGTGTTTTAAATAAGATATTCCATGGTTTAAAGTAAAGCTTCTAGAATTATAATGAGATTATAATAGTGAGATCTAGAAGATGATAACTTTAGACTTAAACAGTTCCATCATAGGATAACTAATCGGAAGTTAGTGAATCCGCAAAGATTGGTACATACTATGCTTGCTCCTTTTAGGAGGATGTCTGTTCTCATAGGCATTTGTGTGGCGACACTATAGCTAGTATGTAGGTGCTTATTAGGGAATAAGTTCACTGAACATGACTCGATAAGTTGAACAACTAATGGAGTTTACTCACGTGTCGATAGTTGTTCACTGAGTGATAGTTGTACAAGTGTCCTTAGACTTGAGATCGTTAGAGTAATCTTGTATATAATGAACTATGCTTTGGTTTAGTCCTTAGTCTCAAGGACATCCATTAGGTCTATTCTGGGCATAGGAATTTGTGTATGGAGATAGTTAACGGTCAATAAAGGATCTACCCCTTCCAGTAAAGAAGTGAATATCCTATGTTATTCTTAGTATGCGAGTTCTGGAATCTCTGGCCAGAGTGTATGAAATTAGAAAGAAGTTTCTAATTTGCATTAATATGAACTTTGCATTATGAATAAGAAATCATATGATTAAATTTGATAGGCTTGACACAAGATCCATGCCTTGTATTTAATCGGGATATTGTAGGGTAGAAGGAATTGATTGTACGGTAACTAGCACTGACAGGTTCTTGGTATTCTAAGCAGTGAATTCATGTTATCCGGATAGTCGCGATATGTTGAGAAGCATCACTCACGATGTAGAATAAATATAATTAATCAGTTAATTATATTTAATGAATTTTAGAATTCATATAAATAATAAATAAAAAGTTTATTATTATTTATTTCTACTACCGGCTTAATATTGAACCTACAGGGTCACACCATAAAAAGATTAATTTATTGATGAAGGTATTTTGAGAGAGCAAGTTGTTTTTAATAATGATTAAAATAGTTTAATTATTATTTAAACAATTTGTGGGATTTATATATATTAATATATACATGATATATTAAATATACTAAACCTACATGAGCCCTATATAAAGAATGAGATGAGAGGTGTTTTAGGGTACACTTGTGGTTTTGTGAAAACCCTAGTAGCCTCCTTCTTCTTCATCTCTCTCTCTCTCAAAAAGATCAAACCTCCATTTTTATAAAAGCTTAGTTTTATAAAAAGCTTCGTCGAAGAATTAATCTTGGTGGATACCGGTAGAGTGCTTCACACTCTGAGGAGCAACTGCTAGCAACCATCAAAACCATAGATTATAAAGCTTCGATTTTTCAAGGTAAGGTTTCGATTCCTCCGCTATTTCATTTTATATGATTTTCTATATGCACGATACATGGTTTTTACGGAATAATTGTTATACCGCGCTTCCGCTCGTCCGTAAATTCCTTCAATGGCATCAGAGACAGGTTGTACATATAGAGATTCATATAAAAAAATTCAGATTTTTTTATGCATGTATGGATTTATTACGATTTTTGCAAGATTATTTAGATTTAATTATGAATTAATTCGAAATAATTTTTGCATGGGATTTTGACTACTGATCTGGGTTCTACAAGTGTTGTGGATGATCTGGGTATTTTTTTCATAATTTTGTGATGTATAGATTATTTTTTATGAATTTTTTAAAATTGTTTTAATTAAAATTCATATAATAATCATGCATGTGAATAATATGAAATAAAAATTGCACAAGGACCCCATAGTTACCTAGTAATTTTTGCTGCTGTTGATTTTCATAAATCATGTCCAAATATTTTTTTATTAATTTATTAATTAATTGTTAATTAATTTATTAATATTAAAATTATAAAGATAATAGTAAAAGTTATTACAATAGTTATTAGTGTAACTAGCATTTTGCCCGTACTTCGTACACGACTTCTTTTTTAATTTAAAATGATAATACCAAAAATTTAACAAATTTGATTGATTTCTTAAAACATCTTATTTAATTTAAATTGACAATATCAAAAATTTAACAAATTTGATTGATTTCTTAAAAAGATATTGTATGCAATTATATAAATAATCAATTATTAGCAAGATATTATATATAATTATATAAGTATTTAATAAAATAATGATATGCTAAAATTTATATAAAAAAGTAGCATACAATTCTATGTTAACAATGTTGAAAATTTATTTAATCCATCAAAATCTGCAATAAAAATAATAAATATTTTTACAAATATTGTTCTCTAATTGAAAACAATAATAAATTGTCTTCATTATTCAAATGCGGAAATGAAAATTCCTTCACCCCCAATGACTCCAAAACATTAAATGACTCCAAAACATTAAACCTCATATAATATCAAGAACATGTTATATTAACTATGAGACCTCATAGTTAATATAATGTGTAAATGTTGGAGAACAATGAGATCACATTTCAAGCAATTTTTAATTTTTTTTGTTAATTTTTTTATGAATGGATAGAGGGTAGAATTATAAGACTTTTGTGTGAAGATGCCCCTAGTGGGGCCCTTTAAAATAGTTTGAAATGTAGCGAATATGTGTGTTCTCACTGTTCTCATTTTAATTTTTTTTGTTAATTTTTTTATGAGTGGATAGAGGGTAGAATTATATGACTTTTTTTTGGTGAAGATGCCCCTAGCGGGGCCCTTTAAAATAGTTTGAAATTTAGTGAATATGTGTGTTCTCACTGTTCTCATTCTCACCTGAGCGTGACCATTAAACTGTATTAGTAAATTCATGTATGAAAAAACAGTGTATATATATTATTAATATAGATTCTTTTATTAAAAATAAGTAAATTATACAATTAAATAAGCAAGCCAAAATATTAGATAAATATTCTAGTAGATTTATTGTTTATGTTCAAATTAAGGTCTTTCACCATGGCTGACTTTATTATATTAAAAGTATGTTCTTATTGAAATGAATATAATAATTTGAATTTGAATATATTTTTAAACTACTTATTTTGATGGGTTGTTAATTTTTTTTGTGATCAACTTATAGGGGTAACCAAAAATAAAATTAATTGGAATACATAAACCCATTACCCACGTTATGATAAACAATACCTATAAAATGGAAGTTGCTTATGTGGTTCAGACTTGTTAATTACTTCAATTATACTTCATTAGCTTGATCATCATGTGGACCATCTTTCTTTTTATCACTTATGTTGCTGCTATGTAGTCTATCTGTAACTAACATCTTTCTTTTTATCACTTATGTTGTTGCTATGTAGTCTATCTGTAACTAAACATCTCTCTCTGCTTGTAATCTATATTTATAAATGCAAACTTCTTCTTGTATTGTATTTTGTTTTCAATATTTAAAATTATGTAGCTGGAGGAGAAGAGAAAGGCTGGAGGTACAATCGTAGTACTACAACATTACTTAAAATAAGTACAATATCATATTAGAATTTTTTGTTTCAATCTAAATTGGGTTGCTGTGTAATGACAAAAAGGGGCATTAAATAAATAAAGAAGATTAAAAAAACGAAGGATAATACTGTTTACCAAAAACACAGGTCTCCGCAAGAAGCTCACTTATTCACTTTTATCTTCAAATAATGTATGATTACAAATTATAACAATCACATTTTCCATAACCTATTCTCTCTCAAAAAGCCAACTAAACTGAAAAAGGGAAAAGTTAGTGCTTTTATATTTTAATATGGAGCTCAAGTGAAAGTGCTAAATATGAGATCATATATGAAGTGAAATTGAACGCGAGTAAAGAAGATATTTAGAGCATAAATAAGAGCAATGTTACCTGACCCAGAGGGTGAGGCTTGTGACATGGGTCTGAGCTTCTAAGTATGCTATTCCATAGTCCCTTCGGAGACATCCGATAAAAAGTATGTTATTCCATAAGACCTTCTGGTACGTAGCATGTCTACCCCACGAACATTAAGTTGAACAAATCCATAACGAACATAAACTTGCTTGAAAACAAAATAATGTCTATAAGTATCAAACTGAGTCCCAAGATTATTTACAAATAACATGGTCCGTACTATGTCAATGTTATTAACTGATAATCTTTCCAACTACCTTTGTTATTACAACATGTAAAATAAAAAATTGAAAGGCCAAGCAAATATTTTAAAGGTACCTTTCTGGTGTCCTGTATATTATTATAACATCGGGTAATTCATTAAAACTTTAATTCTTAAATTCCAAACCAAAATCAAAACCAAACAAATATTATCCTGTCTAATTTTTAATATTGTGAAATCAATAAAAACTTAACTCTTATGGCCAAACTGAAAACTGGAACCAAACATATATGACCCGTACGGAGGTCTAGTACACATACCTTAACCTACTTCAAGGGGTTGAGATGTTAATTTGGTGAAAAACCCACCTTTCAAATCTGAAAAGTGCAAACATGCATCAAAATCCAGGAGTGTGAAGATTTGAGCGGCTTGGACTTGAAGGTGAAAAATGACAGAGATAGATTTGAGTAATGACAAAACGGAGAATCAAAGAAATAAAGAAAGATAAAAAAAATAAAGGATAATACTATAGTAGAGGTTTAGATTTGAGTCGATCCAATTGGGTTACTCCAAATGTTGTGTAATGAAAAAAAAATAGTATACGTTTAGATTTGGGTCGATCCAATCTAATTTGGGTCGCTCCAAATGCTGTGTAATAGTAAAAAGGGGCATCAAAGAAATAAAGAAGATTAAGAAAATGAAGGATAATAGTATCGTTGACAGAATTCGAACCTTGAAATTTTAGTAAATAAATTTAATCATGTAACATATTTAATCATTAGATCTAACAGTTCTAATTTTAAATAAAATTCTAACGGATATTATTCGTTGTATACGAATTTTTATTATATTTTGTTAGTGGTTAGAAGATATGATGTCATATTTTTGGGTATGCAATTAGTAAATAAATTTAATCATGTAATATATTTAATCATTGAATCTACCAGTTCTAATTTTTAACTAAAAATCTAATGGATATTATCCGTTGTATACGAATTTTTGTTATATTTTGTTAGTGGTTAGAAGATATGAAGTCATATTTTTGGGTATGTATTAATTATTGCAATATTATGTTTTAAATTAAAAGTCAACGTGTTTTAATTAATAGGAAAAAAATTATTGATTGGAAGATATGATATTTTAGGTATTTATAAAATGTAATATCATCAATTATAAGTAAACATCTTTTAATTGAAAAAGACAATCAGCTAATTATCATTAATTATATTATTAATAAAAAAATGAAGAATAATAGTAGAGGTTTAGATTTGGGTTGATCCAATTGGATCGCTCCAAATGCTGATTAGAGAGAAAAAAATTATTGATTAGAAGATATGATATTTTAGTTATTTATAAAAGGTAATATCATATCAATTATAAGTAAACATCTTTTAATTGAAAAAGGCAATCGGCTAATTATCATTAATTATATTATTAATAAAAAAATGAAGGATAATAGTAGAGGTTTAGATCCCCTCGGATCTCCTTTATATATTTATATAATAGTTCTAATTTTTAATTAAAAATCTAACGGATATTATTCGTTGTATACAAATTTTTATTATATTTTGTTAGTGATATTTAATTCCCACTATTAATAAAATTTAAAATGCAATTGAGTTGTATATTTAGTTTTCTCCATTAGTAAAACTTTAAAATGCAATTTAGAGAAATTGATTATTTTAATATGTTTTACTTGAAAACAAAAATTGATTAGTTATTAGGAGAAATTTTATTTATATTTAAGTAAGGGTAATTATGTAAAAATAATAGGTACCGACCAACCAACCAACCAACCGACCGGCGCCATATAATTGGAAAACTATAGATTTTAGCTAAAGAAAATAGAAAAGGTAACATTTTTTTTAAAAAAATTGATTATTTTAATATGTTTTACTTGAAAAAGAAAATTGATTAGTTATTGGGAAATTGTTTATTTATAATTAAGTAAGGGCGTCATTTAATTGGAAAAAAGAGATTTTAGCTAAAGAAAATAGAAAATGTAACGTATTTTAGAAGGAAATTGATTATTTTAATATGTTTTACTTGAAAACATAAATTGATTAGTTATTAGGAGAAATTTTATTTATAATTAAGTAAGGGTAATTAAGTAAAAACAATAGGTACCGACCGACCGACCAACCAACTAACCGGCCGACCAAACTTTCAATGTTTTAAAATGCAATTTTAAAGGTAAGGATATTGAAATTGTATATTTAGTTTCCTCGATTAGTAAAAATTTAAAATGCAATTTAGATATTTACTTTACTTCATTAGTAAAGATTTTATAGGTAAAAAATAATGAAACTATATATTTAGTTTCCTCTATTAGTAAAGTTTTAAAATGGAATTGAGATTCTTTTAATCATTGGAATTATTAATTCAAAAATTTGAGAAATTTAACAAAATAGAACCGAGTTTTTTGACCGGCGCCACTTTACCTCCCCTCGTTTCTCCTTTATATAAGTATATAACAGTTCTAATTTTTAACTAAAAATCTAACGGATATTATTCGTTGTATACGAATTTTTATTATACAAGCTTAAAACCCGTGCGATGCACGAATTTTTTTAATATTATATGAATTTTTCATTAATTTAAATTAATTTTTTTAAAATATAAAGTTGGGAGGCTTAAATTTTTATATGAGATTTGATAATAATTATATAAATATTATCCGTGATATTTCTAGAAAATGAGGGATTTTAGTTAGAAAATATAGAAAAAAATATAGGTTTTACTTGAAAAGGGTAATCGGCTATTTTTAATTTTTATATAATTATTATTTTATTTCATTAAATAGAAATTGATACGTTTTAGATAAAAAAATGCAATCGGTTAATTATGAATATTATAATATTATTAGTTTATTGTATTAAACAGAACCGCCCGTGATAAAATCAGAAAAAAGTGAGATTTCAGTTTTAAAAAATAGAAAGGTAACGTGAAAATTAAAAAGATGACATAATTTATGTGAAAAAGGTAATTGATTAGTTTATAGTAATTATAATTTAATTATGTTATTTTACTAAATAAAATTGCTCATAGTTTTTAGAAAATGAGAAATTAATGTTGCCCCTGAAATTTCTAGAAAAAAAGGGAATTTAATTAGAAAAATATAAAAGATGATACATTTTAGTTGAAAAGGTAATCAGTTAATTATTAGTACTATAATATTATTATTTTATTTTTATTAAATAGAATCGCCCGTGATATAATTGGAAAAAGAGAGATTTTCGTAAGAGAAGAGAAAAAAGGTAACGTGTTTGAAAAAGGTAACCATCCATGATAAAATTGGAAAAAGAGAGATTTTAGTTAGAGAAAAGAGAAAAGGTAACGTATTTTGGCTCAAAAAGGTAATTAATTATTTAATACTAATTATAATATAATTATATTATTTTATTATACAAAATTGATCGTAATTTTTAAAAATGGAGAAATTTTAGTTAGATAAAATGTGAAAGATATTGTATTTTACCTAAGAAGTAAATTATTTAGTTATTGAAAAATAGAAAAGGTAATATGTTTAACCTGAAAAAGGAAATTGATTAATAAAGGAGATTTGGGTCGATCCATTCTAAATTGGGTCGCTCCAAATATTGTGTAATGACAAAAAGGGACATCAAAAAAATAAAGAAGATTAAAAATATAAAGGATAAAAGCTGTAATTTTCCTGTGTAATGACAAAAAAGGGCATCAAAGAAATAAAGAAGATTAAAAAAATGAAGGGTAAAAACAGTAATTTTTAAAATGCAATACTAGCAGACATTAAGAATATATTGATAAAGAATGGGAGTTACAATGTGTTTCATTAAAGTGCAACACAGTACAACGGTCGGCTGTCAGGAACTGAAAAAAAAAAAAAAAAAAAAAAAAATTTTGTTGAACACTGCTGTCGGGCGCGTAGAGCGCAAACGCGGGGAAAGGGGGTAACGCATTCGAGGAATGCGTTACATACCTGTTGCGCATTTGGCGCATGCGTTACAATGTTAAATTGTTTTAATTTGTTGTAACGCATTCATTAAATGCGTTACAGCCCTTCTGTCTCATTAAATTTGATTTTCTGGGAGTTTCGTAACTCCGTTTTGGGCGTGCAATATATTGTTGGATTCGTATTTCCGATACGGATCTAATGGAGTGGTCAAATATTTTTTATATAATATTTTTGAAATATTTATATTACCGGAAGTGTTTTAAAGCATATTTTAATTGTTTTAAATTGCTTTTAAATGCTATGATAAATCCATACATCATTATATCAATGTGTGACATGATATTGCTTGCATGCTTACTTATTTATTTATGTTTATATATGAGATATATGCCTAAGTTTACCATGCGATGATAGATCTAGGTGAACTTAAATCAACATAAGGCGTGCGCTAGAAAATCTAGAAATAGGAATCGTTTCTTGCCTTAATAATAATATTATGAATACAATCATGAGATTTTTGTGTTTTTGAAACACGTAATTAAATATGAATTTTCAATATTGAGAGAAAGGATGATTCTGTCAAAAACAGATTTTGATCTGTAAGAAAGGGGTATTAAGTGACGCCTCTTGACAATGCTCCCCCCGATCTGGGAATCATCCTATTATCTATTATTGATTTGAAATATTTAATTGAAGAAAAGAATCTCTTTATAATATGATTATGATTGTTAAATAATATTAGTTAATTAATAATGGCTGATAATTATTTATTTATGAAATAATAATTAGTTGGCAATTTTATTAATTGATTAAATGAGATTTAATTTATTATAAAATAATTAAGATATGATCTTAATATTATTAATTAGTTATTTAATTTATGAAATTATATTAAGGGAGAGATTAATTTTCTAAAGAGTTTAGAAATAGAATTAATAATTAAAAGAGTTTTAATTATTGGTTTATAACAAAGAAGATGAGATCTATGTATTATATATGTCAAGTTGTAATCCGCCATAGACACAAAAAGTTTTGTGTCGGTTATGGTCTTCCAACATGACAGAAAGTATTTCTTGTTTTCGGTGCATTGTCGTTTCGTGCTACAGCCGAGGACTTTGTTACCGATCAACATGAAAATACTTGTCTGTTACATTAGATGTGTACAAAATTAGATTTTAGTGGTCGTTACGTGCTACAGCCGTGGGCTATTGGAATCTAATTTAATTGTACAAAATGTTGGATTTGACTTGACTAATAATATTGAGATTTTTCGTGTTTTTGTTATAGATTTAGATTATCTATTAAACTTAAAACACGTTAGACTTATAGGTTTATACGAAAATGTTTCGTGACCTTAAAAAAAACCTCTTTTATAAATATCAAGTAGTAATTGGCCAATGACACAACGGGCTTGTGTCGGTCATAGCCTTCCAACATGGTAGAAAGTAGTTCTCATTTTTGAATCACTGTCGTTTCGTGCCACAGCCGAGGGCTTTGATTTCGAAATAAGAAATACTTGTCTATTACATAGAGATGTGTACAATGAATTAGAATCTAATGGTCGTTACGTGCCACAGCCGTGGGCTATTGGAGACTGATTCAATTGTACAGAATGTTGGGTTAGACTTGACTTAGAATATTGAGTTTGTCGTGCCACAGCCGTGACTCAATTATTCAAGAGGCTAAAGTTTTATTAGGGAATAACTTGAGATGTAATTGACAAGAGTTGTCTGCCTACTGAACATCACATGGCGTTTCGTGCCACAGCCGGGGTTGTGTGATGGAATGTAGGATCCCTATTCCCACTAGCATTTTGAATGCTTATTTATTCACTTAGGGGGTTGTATAAATTAGATAAACTAGTGGGAGCCACTTATGAATAAAGACCCGATTCATATAGTGTTTTAATAATTAAATTGAATATTTGCTAAGTGTTGTTATGTGTATATCATTTGCAGACTTAATATATATAGATATATACACTAGGTCTTCTACACAATCACTCCGTAGCATACTAGATGCTCACATATTGACTGATCCCAACTATGCTGACTGGCTTCGAAGCTTGAGAAAAGTTCTCAAGGGCTAAGAAGCTAGGATATGCTGTTTGTTTTCAATGTAACAAGACGAGGCACTGGAAGAGGAACTGCAAGGTTTACATTGCAGAGTTGAATAAGAAGAAGGGTAGTGAGACTGCCGCTTCTGGTTCAGGTATGTTCATGATTGAAGTAAACATGTCACTAAATCGAACTTCTACTTAGGTATTAGATACCGCCTTGGTTCTCACATTTGCAATTCGTTGCGAGGACTAAGGAGAAGTAGGCCTCTTGGGGAAGAGAAGGCGATTCTATGGATGGGCAATGGAGCAAGAGTTGCTGCCATAACTGTAGGGTCATTTGATTTACATATGCCTACAGGCAAGACTATTATTTTAAATAATTGTTATTTTGGTTCCCTCGATTGTGAGGAATATTATTTCTATTCCAATGTTAGACTTGGATGGATTTTCGTTTATTATTCAGAATATTAAACATCCAATCCTCAGAGATAATGTTCTTTATGGTAGTGGAACTTTAAATAACGGTCTGTATGTATGTGACATAGAATATGTTTTACTTCATATTAAAAAAAAAAAAGAAAAAAAGGATGATGAAAATCCTACCTACTTATGGCACTACAGACTTGGTCATATTAGTGAAAATAGACTTCGAACATTGCATAAGGGAAGGTTACTGGAACCCTTTGATTTTGAATCATATCCTACATGCATGCCTTGTCTATTGGGTAAAATGACCAAATCTCCATTTAGTGGACACGGAGAGAGCGCTAGAGAGTTGCTGGTATTGGTACACATAGATGTATGTGGACAAATGTCTACGCAAGCCATGGCAGGATTTTAATACTTCGTGACTTTCATAGATAATTGATCTAGATTTAGATATATGTATTTGATGAAATACAAATCTGAAGCCTTTGAAAAGTTCAAAGAATACAGTTATGAAGTAGAGAAATAAACCAAACATAGTATTAGAGCTCTTCGATCAGATCGAGGAGATGAATACTTGAGTGGTGTGTTTCTAGATTATCTCAAAGAAAATAGTATAGTCTCCCAGTGGACTCATCCGGACACTCCATAGTTGAGTGGAGTATCTGAAAGGAGAAATTGAACTTTGTTAGACAAGGTTCGATCCACGATGAGCTATGCAGATCTTCCAGTATCACTTTAGGGTTATGAATTGGAAACCTCGGCATATTTACTGAATAAGGTGCTTTCCAAATCTGTTCCTCAAACTCCATATGAGATATAGAAAGAAAGGAAACCGAGTCTTAAACACGTTAAGATTTGGGGATGTCCAGCTTATGTCAAGAAAGTTGACCATGATAAGCAGGAATCTCGATCCGTAAAATGTAGGTTTGTGGGATATCCTAAAGAGATTTTAGGGTATTACTGTTACACCGATCATAGGGTGTTTCTCTCCAGACATGCTACCTTCTTAGAATAAATAGTTTATCCTTGAAGGGAACAGTGGGAGCAAGATTGAACTTAAAGAAGTTCATGGAACACAAACTACTACGGTTCAAGAGGAAACTCCTGTTCAAACTAAACAACCTTATGTGACATAGTATTGACTCAGAGAAATGGCAGAGTGCCATGAAATCCGAAATGGATTCTATGTATGCCAACCAAGTATGGACCTTGGTTGAAGCACCTGAGGATGTTAGACTTATTGGGTGCTAAAGGGTATACAAGAGAAAGATTGGAGTAGATGGCTAGGTGGAGACCTACAAGGCTAGGCTCATGGCAAAATGATTCAGACAAAGGCAAAGGATTGACTTTGATGAAACTTTTTGCATGTAGCCCTACTCAAATCAATTCGGATTTTGCTTGCGATCCATATATGGATTGAAGCAAGCTTCTCGTAGATGGAACATCCATTTTGATGAGACAATCAAAGAGTTTGATTTTATCAAAAACATAGATGAACCATGTGTTTACAAGAAGGTTAGTGGGAGCGCGGTAACATTTCTTGTGTTGTATGTGGATGACATACTTCTTATAGGAAATGACATACCGATGCTACAATCAGTCAAAGTGTGGCTATCGAAGAACTTCACTATGAAGGACTTGAGAAAGACATCCTAGATTCTCGGTATGAAGATCTATAGAGATAGATCGAGAAGAATTATAGGTCTTACCCAAGGTACATACATCGAGAAAATGCTTAAAAGGTTTAGCATGGAAAACTCCAAGAGAGGTCTCATACCGATGAGCCATGGAGTATCCCTTTCCGAGAAGATGTCTCCTAAGACACGTAAGGAAAGAGAGCGTATGAGTAAGATTCCTTATGCTTCAGCAATAGGATCTATCATGTACGCGATGTTATGTACTAGGCATGATAATGCTCATTCAATTAGTTTGACGAGCAGATATCAGTCTGATCCAGGTGAAGACCACTGGAAAGCAGTGAAGAACATCCTTAAGTACTTGCGAAGGACTAAGGATATTTTTCTTGTTTTTGGTGGATCTGAGTTGAAAATAGAGGGTTATACTGACTCTAGTTTTCAATCAGAAAGTGATGATAGCAAATCCATGTTAGGGTACGTGTTTACTCTGAAGGGTGGAGCGATTAGTTGGAAGAGTTCCAAACAGCCTACACGGTTGACTCAACAGCGGAAGCAGAGTTTATAGTTGCAAGTGACGCTGCAAAACTGTTTTGTGGCGCTTTCTTTTGATTAAGGAAATCATTGAAAGTAGAGATGTCAACATTGAGAAAGTTGACATACATAACAACATAGCAGACCCACTCATTAAGCCGCAATCTCAGATTCACTTCGATCGTCATAATGAGTGAATGGGTATTAGATACCAGAGTGATTGGCTTTAGTACAAGTGGGAGATTGAAAGAGTTTGTCCTAAAATCCAATCATGCATGATGATTTAGGGATAAATTTCTTGTACTCTTATTTGATTGCATTAATATTAATAAAAGACTTGTTTGTTTTTATTACGGGCTTTATCTATTTAAAGTGTTTTAAATAAGATATTCCATGGTTTAAAGTAAAGCTTCTAGAATTATAATGAGATTATAATAGTGAGATCTAGAAGATGATAACTTTAGACTTAAACAGTTCCATCATAGGATAACTAATCGGAAGTTAGTGAATCCGCAAAGATTGGTACATACTATGCTTGCTCCTTTTAGGAGGATGTCTGTTCTCATAGGCATTTGTGTGGCGACACTATAGCTAGTATGTAGGTGCTTATTAGGGAATAAGTTCACTGAACATGACTCGATAAGTTGAACAACTAATGGAGTTTACTCACGTGTCGATAGTTGTTCACTGAGTGATAGTTGTACAAGTGTCCTTAGACTTGAGATCGTTAGAGTAATCTTGTATATAATGAACTATGCTTTGGTTTAGTCCTTAGTCTCAAGGACATCCATTAGGTCTATTCTGGGCATAGGAATTTGTGTATGGAGATAGTTAACGGTCAATAAAGGATCTACCCCTTCCAGTAAAGAAGTGAATATCCTATGTTATTCTTAGTATGCGAGTTCTGGAATCTCTGGCCAGAGTGTATGAAATTAGAAAGAAGTTTCTAATTTGCATTAATATGAACTTTGCATTATGAATAAGAAATCATATGATTAAATTTGATAGGCTTGACACAAGATCCATGCCTTGTATTTAATCGGGATATTGTAGGGTAGAAGGAATTGATTGTACGGTAACTAGCACTGACAGGTTCTTGGTATTCTAAGCAGTGAATTCATGTTATCCGGATAGTCGCGATATGTTGAGAAGCATCACTCACGATGTAGAATAAATATAATTAATCAGTTAATTATATTTAATGAATTTTAGAATTCATATAAATAATAAATAAAAAGTTTATTATTATTTATTTCTACTACCGGCTTAATATTGAACCTACAGGGTCACACCATAAAAAGATTAATTTATTGATGAAGGTATTTTGAGAGAGCAAGTTGTTTTTAATAATGATTAAAATAGTTTAATTATTATTTAAACAATTTGTGGGATTTATATATATTAATATATACATGATATATTAAATATACTAAACCTACATGAGCCCTATATAAAGAATGAGATGAGAGGTGTTTTAGGGTACACTTGTGGTTTTGTGAAAACCCTAGTAGCCTCCTTCTTCTTCATCTCTCTCTCTCTCAAAAAGATCAAACCTCCATTTTTATAAAAGCTTAGTTTTATAAAAAGCTTCGTCGAAGAATTAATCTTGGTGGATACCGGTAGAGTGCTTCACACTCTGAGGAGCAACTGCTAGCAACCATCAAAACCATAGATTATAAAGCTTCGATTTTTCAAGGTAAGGTTTCGATTCCTCCGCTATTTCATTTTATATGATTTTCTATATGCACGATACATGGTTTTTACGGAATAATTGTTATACCGCGCTTCCGCTCGTCCGTAAATTCCTTCAGTAACTACACTTGATGCAGCAAATAAGGATGTGAGGGATAGTAAACCCACAGCTCTACCTCTCAAGGAGAATAGTCGTATACAACTTGAGGTATCTGTAAGCTTGCCTGCATTCTCCCAAAAGAATGTAGAGTTGAAAATGGTGCTAAAACAGTCTCTGGATTCATTCTCTCAACGGGATGAGTCTATTGAAATTCGCCTGTCAGCCAGGGCATCTGTTGGTAAGTCACTACTTCATACACAAACTAAAATACTTTCTATGCACAAAGTGAGATTGCACACACTAAGGATGAATTGACGGAAACTTGTACTCCAACCATATTACGGTTAGGATTATAAGTTCAAGGTTCTTCAATGAACCAAGAGTCTTCACAGACCTCGAGAGAAGGTATTGATCTCAATGCAAAATTCAACAAGATCATTATTTAACTCCCCAGAGGAAACATCTCTGGATGCTACGGGTAACGGGTCCGACATAGGTGCGGATCAGCAACTTGTTGACTATGATTCAGATTCACCTGATGAGTTAAACAAGGAGATGTCTTCACCGACATTAGAAGGAAACATGATTTTAATTCTAAGTTTTGATTTCATTGTTTACCTTCTCAGAATTCAATTCTGAAACCCACAAAAGGGAAAATTTTATCAACTTGTAGATTATGACTCAGATTCGTCTGACGAGTCCAACGAGGATTGGGGATTTGCGAAACCCTATTGCACCACCAGTGACCTCTCTAGAAGGGGCTACGGTGATTTTTCCTTGCAGGTACACATGGATGTTGGAGCTATGAGAGATAAGAGTGATACACTAGTAAGCATGAGTGTAAACACTTGAGAGATAAGAGAAGATATCACTCATTTTAAGTGATATGAGTGGAGAGATGAGTTAAACACTGGTGAGGTACACGAAACAGAATCACACACTCACAGTGAGAAGAAAGAGAAACACCAAATCACATTCCCTATTCCCTAAACAAAGTTCACTTACAAAAGTTGGGAGATATAAGGAAATTGTCAAGAGATTTGATTGTCAGGATGATCAATAGTGAGGCCATTTTATAATATCTAAAGGGCAAAGTTGATCAGACTACATACTTCTATTCTGGAAGTCTTCACGGAAATTCCTTTAACACAAGCAAAGCTTCTTTTCCTTATTGCAGCAGACAATGTTATATGTATGAAGAATCTGTTGTACTAAAGGTAAGAGGTGAGTTATATTTGAATATTTGGTATTATCTAATCCAATTGGATGTTTGCTATAATTAAATGCTTGGAGGATTACTCAACTAAGGGGGAGAGATATATTGAAGAAGATATACTCAAAGATTACCTTAGTAAGAGATACTCAACTAAGGGGGAGAGTATAAGCTTACTTTAGTGAGGGGGAGATTTTCTATCTAAGGGGGAGAGATATGGAAAAGGATATACCTTAAAAAGGGGGAGTATTCACCGTTATAAGGAGGAGACATATCACCTTAGGTAGGGAGACATAAGGAAGAAGAGAAGTATGAATCGACAAAGAAGAATTCTTCAGTATATGGTTGTCAAGTCATATTCTTTACCACTGAAGAATTTCAAAGTATCTGCTGATAATGTTCAATGTTATATGTAAAGGGTTATCAGGCAGATATGTCAAGAAATGAAGATGAGTTACTTAATGAAGATCAGTTCAGTGTTAGAGGAACAATCATCTATCATTTAATCTTCTGAGATTCTGGAAATGTTATATCTAAACCAGAAAAAAAAAAAATTTAATGCATTATTTACTATAGTTCTTTAATGTTTTATCTTCTTCTTGTTTGTAGTTGAGTTATCCTCTAGGAATTTGTATGTTAATGTTTAACAAACAAATAGGGGGAGATTGAAAGTCATATGTTTACCCTATTTGTAAACATCGAGAATTCAACTCAACTCAAACAAGAATGTAATAGTAAATAGTATATGTACTGTCACAGGGATCTCAAATGTTCAACTATCAAAAGAAAGAAGACAAAGTCAATCTATAGTTTTGAGATATACTACACTTGAAGAAG
Source organism: Kitagawia praeruptora (assembly GCA_037693485.1). Lineage (NCBI taxonomy): Eukaryota > Viridiplantae > Streptophyta > Magnoliopsida > Apiales > Apiaceae > Kitagawia > Kitagawia praeruptora. Next base: position 157,040,453 of record CM075346.1, on the reverse strand, counting down.
TTCATTCAGTTGGTCAAGCGTCAGTGAAGTAATCAAGACAGTGGGTTCAATTTATAGTGACAAGAGTTTCCTACAGTGGCAGAATACATATTACAAAGGTTTGAAAAAGAGTGAAGAAAAGTAAGACATGAACCAGTTTTGAAAGTCAATATATGAAGAACAGTCATTGTGGTTAGTCACTCATGAACCAGACAGTACATCGAGTGTCAATATTAAACAGTGGTTGTTCGTCATTAACTTCAGTGGTTCAAGATATCAAGACTGGTATGAGAGAAAATCATTGTGCAAGCAAAAGAAGTGCTATATTAAATAACCACAAGGATTTTACTATCAAGTGAACTGACTGTGAGGAAAAAAAATTATCATAAAGAAATTCTAAGTGATATATTCTTAATGCTGAAACCCCGGTTAGAATTGTTGTATTTTTTGCTAAGCAAAAAGAGTCCGGTTTCACATCCTCAAGAGACTGTAGCTTACACCTGGACGGGTAATGAGAAAATAGAATTATCACAAGAATATGGAAAGTGATATATTCTTAATGCTGGAACCCCGGTTAGAATTGATATATTTTTTGTTAAGCAAAAGGAGTCCGGTTCCAGACGCTCAGGTAACCGCAGCTTAGAGCTTAAGGATTTATTTATATTAATAAATATTTTATTTATTTAGAAAATTATATTTATAAATATCTAATAATATAAGATATTTATTTTTATAATTTCTAAATTAAAATAATTATTTATTAATTAAAGATTATAAGTTGTGCGGGTTAAAAAGCATTTCTACGGAGCCCATCCCTAATAGGACAAAATAAGCCCCGGTTGATTGTAAATGGAATAGCAGGTCACAGGTTTATTTTTTGTTGATTTACCTTTGATCAATTGTCTTGGCGATTGTTTTGGCAGTATAAAGTTGATTGTCTTGGAAAGCTAGATTGTCTTGGCAGTACAAAGCTGATTGTCTTGGTAGTTCAGGAATGTCTTGGCGATTGTCTTGGCAAGGTTAAATTGATTGTCTTGGTGGTTTTGATTGTCTTGTTGAAGCAGCCGATTGTCTTTCATGTGTTAATGAGTTTGAAAAGAGGCAGGGACTTCATAAACTTATTAATATAAATCAACAGAGGCGGCTACAACAACACAACTTGACAACATAAAAACTTCACTTCTTCTTTTCCACACACAGACGGGAGAGAGAGAAAGAGATCAAGAGAGCAAGAGTTCTGTGCTACAAATAAATTCTTGTAAATTATTTCTGAGCTCTATTGTTAATCTAAACCGATAGAAATAATTTACTTGTAACCTTGGAACTATCTAGCGAGTTTTTACTCCTAGAACTTATCTCTCGAATTGCTTTTAGCATTCGATCTTTTTATTACAAATATAGAAAAGTTCATGTCGAATTTTCTATAGAATTTGTAATAATTAGTTTGGTCATCAAACCTTGTAATTTGTACCCGTGTATTTAGACACACCCCATCAAGTTAATATAAATTTTATATTTAACTTGAATATTGGCTTCGTTTTATTCCGCATCAATTTGTTCTTGATTTAATATTTTAAGAAAAGAGCAAATTCGATAAAACGGCATAGTTTGTATTCAACCCCCCTTCTACAAACTATTTTGGACCTAACACCACGTGCTCCTCATATGCTAGCAGTCCAACGTGTTCTTCGATATTTAAAATCTACTCCTTTTCAAGGACTGTTTTATTCTGCAAATTCTAGTCTTCAACTTGAAGCTTTTTGTGACAGTGACTGGGGTTCTATAATGGATTCATCTGGTATGCTTAAAAGCATTACTGGTATGTGTTTAATGCTTGGAACTTCACTTGTTGTCTGGCATTCAACTAAGCAAAAGGTTGTTTCCCGTTCTACAGCTGAGGCAGAACTTCGTGCTTTAGCAGATACTGCATGTGAAATATCTTGGTTCAACCTTTTACTTTCTGAACTTCAAATACCTCAATCTTTACCAGTAACAGTCCATAGTGATAACCAAGCTGCTCTTGACATTGCTGCAGACCCTGTGTTTCATCCAAAAACGAAGCATTTTGCTTTAAACTGTCATTTTGTTAGAGAACAAGTACAGTCACAGCTCATTTGTCCACAATATCTACCAAGTTCACATCAGCTAGCAGACATCTTTACTAAAGGCCTTGGACGACAAGCTCACTGGCACCTTCTTTCCAAATTGAATGTCACTCAATCACATTCAATTTGAGGGGGGAATCTTGCACTTATTATATAGTCTGTTTAGCTTATTACTCATTTAGCTGATAGTGTAGTGTGCTTATCATAACGGTTTTATCAAGTCTGCTACGAGTAGACTAGCTGTATATATTGATTGTCACAAACAACTCTGTACTTCACTTCATTTTCTAATCAATACAATTGTTCTCTTTCGTCTTCTTCAAGAATGTAGATGTATGGCTGTTGTACGTATAGATTGATCAGTAAAACAAGAGATTGTATCGAACTTAAGAGATTTTTCTCGCATGATTTTTCTCTTTTTATCTTTTTTTTTGAAATTTTGGTTATAAAGAAATTAAAATGGGATAGGTAAACTAGGCGGATATAGATATACAAATGGGATAGGTAAACTGAAGCATGCCTTTTGATATGGTACTGAGTTGGTTATCCTTCTCAGTGTGAATACTTTGTAAATAAGGTCCAATAAAATCATCCAACTTGACCACCCAGAGTGCCACAGCAGATTTAGTCCAAGTACACACCAAAGCATCTTCAGGCATAACGGACTGTACAAGACATTAGACCAAATATATTACTCCAGCATATAGATATACCATTTAACTTTAAGAAACTATATCCACTAATCAGCTATGTTGATTCCAACAACAGGAATTATAACTTGGGTTCCTACTAGTTTCTGCCAGTATATGAAACAAAATTTCAACTTCACTAATTCACCATTTCCTTTTCTCATGAAACATTACCATAATGAAGACCGAAATTAATTAGCACAAAGAGAACACTCAGTAAACATATCTCGAAGGATCGTCTCCTAATTTCCAAATGACACAGTAGTCCCACTCGTGTAGATGTAAACAACTCCAATTCAAGCTTTGAAACAGCTATAAAACTGAAACCCCAAATTAATTTATAGCAAAAATTAATTGAAAACCCAATGTTGTACCAAGTTGAACCCAATACTATACAAAAATTAAAGCTCACATATGCATATTTTTGGAATAACTTCAAACCGTAAAATGATATTCCCAATCGAACCCTAAAATATAATTCCTGAAATTGAAAATTCAAATCGTATAAGATGAGAAGCCAAACCTAAATTGAAGATGAGAGTTCCGAATTTGCAGTGAAAAGATGAGTTCCAAACGCGCCAAATCGAAGAAATCGAAGAAGAACACCAGTGCTGGAGAGAATAGCCCAATCCTAGAGAGAATAGTCGGAGAGAGAAGAAGCGAGTGAGAACAACTATAGAGAGAGAGAGCACCGATTGTGAGAGAGACAAAGTGATTGATTCCAATGAGAGAGATGCAGAACACCAAATCGATGAAGAGCGGTTGAGAGAGACTGAGAGAGTTCTGTAGTGTATAACGAAATGATGAATCCAACGAGCTGAGAATGGACACCACGAGTTGATATACAAGCTAACCACCAAGATCTAAGAGCTAATTAGGGTTAATTACTAATGAGAGAAAAGGGGGTTAGGGTTCTTGGGGAGAAAAGGGGGAATCGGATGTGAGTTTGTGAGAGGGTGTCGAAGGGGGAAATGAAAAAAGAAAGGGGGAAATGAAAAAAAGAAGGGGGGGGAATTTTGTTAAGGGGGGAAATGTTTCTAAGTTTAGAAGGAATTGTATCTCCGCGTGTTTTTTTATTTTTTTAAAAAGAGGTTGAGACATCGGTTTTAATTACAACTGATGTTTAAAACCTACTTTAACATCGGTTCTAGTAAAACTGATGTAAAACAATACTTTAACATCGGTCACCAATGCAACCGATGTTAAAGGGGTGATGTTGTATCTACTTTTTCTAGTAGTGATTATGTACTTTTTCAGTACTTTTAAAATCAGTATTTTTGCATCAATAAACTCCTATAAAAGATGCAGTTTGATCAATTTTCCCATTTTCATAGTCAAAAGTAATGATAACTGTTAAGTTATGATTTTCAAAATAAAATGATGTATAATATGTATTTTTTTATAATTTATAATTTTTGCATAAATATTTTAATTTAAGGAACATCTGTTCTCCTACTCCATGAAAGTGTGTAGGCGAAAGCTTATATGAAAAATGTAAACTTAATACCTACAAATATCCTTTATCCTTCAGTAATTTAGCCCCTAAACTAATTTTCTACTCTGTGGTAAAAAATTACAATGTAAAATATGAAAAAGAAAAATGACATACATTCTTGCAAATGAAAGATATTTATTTTAAATTTAAGATTAACTAGGCTAATATAAATATTAATATTAATATTTAATTACCAAGTATTGTTGGTTTAAACCAGTGTTCTAAAAATCGGCCTAGGCGGCCGATTAATCGGCGTCTAGGCGCTAGGCGGCCATTAAACGCCTAAAATCTGTAAAAAAATCGGTCATTAGGCGTTTTTTTTATTAAACTTTTTATTTTGTTGATAAAAAACTTAAACTTTATAATCTTCTTGTATTAGTCTACCATCCCACTAGCATGCATAAGATTGCAATCCAAGATGCGTGATTTTTCTCTTCTTTTTTTTTTTTTTTGCAATTTAATTTACTAAGAAAATATGTATTCTTAAGATTTAATTTTAGTCGGCTAATGATATATCAATGAAAATTTATTAAAAATATTCACAATTTAAATTTTTTACAGAAATACTTACGTAAGTGGTTGCGCAATTTCATTTATTGCTTGCATTTGAGATTGCATCTCATGTTGCACCATATTTAGAAAAAATAATAATTGTAACTTCGATATTTTTGAAAAAAGTACCATATCAATTATCATCCATTAGCACCAATAAATAAGAAGCTATAATTATAAAATTGGTTTTCATATTATTACAGATGTTTGATTAAATGAAGAGAGCAGGGATGCTTTGCTGGTGCCTGAAGAAGTTGTTGGGATCTACAGCAGACTTCACTTTGATCAGCTTCTTAAAATTATTCTTGAAGTACATTTTTCCCCATACACTAGCTTCTTTGTAACTTGAGTTTCCTGTTCCAAGATCAAGATCAAGATAATTCACATACGAAGTTCTCGGATTCTTGGTAACAAATGGAGTGTAATAGCTAAACAACTCATCGATCCATCGAAGTCGTTGGTTCACGTCGTTAGCGAGGTTTATTCCAATGTTGATCATGTACAAAACACCAGGTCTATGTGGGAAGGGAAGTGATGACTCTGAAAACTCATTCATTTTTCCACCAAATGGTGTGTACTGTATTAGTGCAACTTGTGTAGGAAGTTGGAGCATTCTGTCCCATACCCCGTTTAGGCCTTTCGATGAAATTGGTTGATCGACGAAACTAGATTTTCCTTTGTAAGGATACCTTGGAATGGCACTTCTGTTTAGTAGAATTTCAGGTGGGGTGTTGATCGAAAAGTTTGAGAAAAATGGGGCTGATTGTATCCAACTTAGCTCAACACAGTCTTGTCTCGTTAAGCCTAATTGTGGGAAGCTTTTTTGCATTATCGGAAGAAGCTCATTAATTCGTCCGAGGAATAAAGATTGGAATATAAATCTTACAGTTTTCTTGTCTTTTCGAGAACTTGAATTGCTCTGTATAGTGTCTACTACAACTCGAACATCAAGATCTCTGCTTTCAAAGTTAGGAGAGATTGTCTGCCATTCTTGGAAAAGTTTTGCACCATTTTGTTCCAAAGTTCTCGCGACTCCAAAAATGGTCACAAGTCTCGGGACAGGAACAAGTTTTATTTTCCAGCTAGTGACGATTCCATAGCTAGAAACTCCTCCTCCTCTTATGGCCCAAAATAAATCTTCTCCCATTGATTTTCTATTAAGAATTCTTCCATGAACGTCGATGAAACGAACATCAAGTGTATTATCAGCAGCAAGTCCGAATTTCCGTTTCATCATACCATACCCTCCACCACCTATAAATCCACTTACTCCAACTGTGGACCAAAGGCCAGCAGGAAACCCTAGTGTTCTACTTTTCTCCGAAATTCTATAGTACAGCTCACCTAAGGTTAAGCCTGCTCCAACCCACGCAACTGCATTTTTCGTATCAATTTTCACTGATCGAAAATTTATCAAATCGAGCAACATAAATGGTTCTGTTGCTCGATATGATTGACCCTCAAAATCATGACCACCGTCTCGAATCCTTATTTGGATGTTACTTTTTTTGGCACAGTAAATGACAGCTTGGATTTGAGATTCATCTACTGGTGTGACAATGACCAGAGGTTTCGGGGTAGATGGTGTAGCAAAACGCAAGTTATCGATTCTTGCTAGGAGGATGGAAGAGTAGGAGGAATTATTTGGGGTGTAAATAACATTTTTCGAACTTCTACAAGAATGCGAAAAACAGTGAAGAAAATCATCTGATGAAATTGCCAAAGTGATTTCCGAAAAGAGAAGAGCATGAAAGAAAGAAAACAAGATAAAACTTGTTATCTTCATGATCATTTTGAATATGAGATGAGTTGTGTAGTAATATGATGGTGCTTAATTGCTATTTATAGCAGATGAAGTCTACCTAATATTATTTGATATTGATTTTTCTCTATAAGAAACTTGTTTTCTTTTTTTCTTTTTTATAATTTGGTATTCGGGCTAGTTTTCGTGCAACTCGATTAATACGGAGGATTACTAGCACATTTGTACCCATCGAGCATAATAGTTCACTTAATTTCGTGCTTTCCAACGAATTCGAACCTATAATTTTGTCGATGGTAAGCCCTAAATCACGTCTAGGACACCGTGGTGGATGAAACTTGTTTTTGCAGTCTATTTGCATTACTCATTGCTCTTGATTTTGTTTAAAGTTTTAGACGGATGGTCACGTTTAGAAAGATGGATTTACTTTGCACAAAAAATTAGAAAACAACTAGTACTATTGAACAAATCACTGTCAAATTTGTAAGTACGTACAAGTAATAAAATTGCTATTAACTTCTCAACCAGGATGATAAATGTTTCCTCACTTTCCTGTATCACCCGGAGCATGTTACACATGCAAGACTACTATATCCATAGATGTAGAATAAAGTTTTTTTTGATGAAAATGCAGGGAAACTCATTTTTATGCATGGAAGTTCATTTATCGCGACATAATATATTATTAACAATCATTTATCGTGGATCTATCAGACTCGAAGATAATTATATTATTGTTGAGTGGCAGATACATTTTCTATTGTGCAGATAAATTTTCTATTGTAACATCAGTATGATCCTATTTGCTTTGATATATTGAACTGATTCTTCCTGAATTCAATCGGAAAAAATATTGAAAATCGCATACCGAGCACAAGTTTATAAAGTTATATATATACTACCAAAATTGGGTACCAAATGACACGGCACTAGTTATTTGTCATTTTGAAATATTTTTATTGGATGGCCCTGGCGGGTCCATTAAAACTATAACCAATCAAAAAATAACACATCATTTAGTAACAATTTTTTGGTATCCCATTTTGGAACCTCTAACATTTTTCATAAAAAAAAGCTCATAATTGTAAAATAATTTTTTTATTATTTAAATTTTCAGTAGCTAGTATTTACCTAATAAATAGCTTTGGAAAGGGAATGTAACAGGCTGGAAATATATATATATCTATAGTTTATTTATCTTGAAGCCAACTCAACAATGAATATCAAATTGTAAAGGTTTGTGTTTTTCATATTTTAATATAAAATCGAAAAGTAAAAAGTAATTTTCTATAAAATATAATTAAAATATCTAATAAACTAGATCCTTGAATCCTTCTATTTTGTTTCCTTATAATGAAACGCATACGAAAGGGAGTTTAAATGAACATAAAGTATTGACTAACAATATGAAAATTTGCTGGTAATTTGTGTCGTGAAAGAAATAATTTTGCAAAAGAAATAAGTCAAAGACATCTCATTGCTTTGCATTACTTCCGCTTCTTTACACTGCAGAGTGCATGTGTTTCTGGCACCCGATTTTGAAGTAAACATTGGATACGAATGATTATAATCTACGAAAATGCTAGGTATCTCGTTTCCTAAATAAAATTTAATTATTTATAATAATGGGGATATTTTTGCATTCACATCGATCATTTTAAATTCTCAATAAAAAAATTTCATTATGTCATATCATCCTTGTCCGGAACTATTTTTGGAAACAAATTTGAAATATATAATATTATTATTTTTATTCAAACGAGAATAAATGTTGATATAATTCTCGAAATTATATTTTACGAAGTTAATTAAGTACTGTACAATCCTACTTAATCCCGTTACTTTATATATGCAGGGACGGAGACAAGGGTCGCCACCCCAAGATAACCATAAAATTATTAGTAAAAGTTTTGAAAAAAAATTGTATATTCTCATTTTTTAATGTTAAAATAGTATAATTTTTTGTATTGCCCCCTCAAATATTATTAAATTTTACGAATATAGTAATAGAGTTTATGAGATTTATATAAATTTCAAATTAAAAATTTAAATTCAAATATATTTATAAATTTTTAAAAAATTATTGAAAAATTATTTTAATTTATATAAAAATAATTTATTAAATATTAATAAAAAAATTCGCCCCTTTCAAGCTCGATTTTCTAGTTCTGTTCCTATATATATGTACCAAATTTGATCAAAATTTATATTTAGAGTTTTATCAAAAAAAAATAAACAAAATTATGTTTAAAGCTATAAGTTCAAGTATTTCATAATTTTTAAATCTCGTTTATATACCAAATAATGGGGTGTTTGGAAGTTAGAGATTTGGGATGAAATTAGAGGTTTTGGGTAGATTAGAGGTTTGATGAAATCTCTAATGTGAATGTGAGTGTTTGGTTGTTAGAGGTTTGAGTTAGAGGTTTGGGATCAAAAAGCTCATTTTAGAAGTTTTTTCAATTAGAAGTTTGTTGTTTATCACAAAAAATTATTTAAAAAGCTATTTATCAAACATTTTTATTCAAAACAGCTAATTTAAATCCACTAATCAAAACAGTAGAGCCTATATAAACACATCTAGGGTATGATGTGAAGAAAATTAGGGAGTAATATTAGATCAGATAATATAGTTTAGAGTAGATTAGTATTATTATTAGTTGGAGATGTAGAGAAACACCATGACTCTTCTTTTGGGTGACAACATTGAAGTTTGAAGGTTTTGTTCTCTTAATCTTTTCTTTGTTCTTATTAGTTTAATTATGTTTTCTTGTTTTACTAGTTGTTTTACTTGTTTAATTATTAGCGAGTAGTTATTTCTAGGGCTTAAAGGGAAGCCATGTTTGCACTAATATTGGCATGATTTTCATAGTGGTTTGATTGGTTATGGTTAATTCTGATTGATATGTTTTAATCATTAATTTGTGTAATCGGCCGATATCATGGATTAATTATATGCAAATAGGGGTATGGATCGAGAGATTTACTTACTAGAGGCATACATACGATTAGCAGAATTGAATTTGAGTGCGAGAGCATCATTGGATTTCTGAGAGCGTTAATGCTTGGAAAAGATTAACTTGACTCTAATTACCTGATTGATTGAATTACTAAAAGTGGTTAATTGTGTTGAATGTTTCGAGAGTGTTAATGCTTGAGAGAGATTAACATACTCTAGTTATAGGATCACATTGATTGCTTTAGCTTAAGAGCCAATTGTGTAAGCATGGTGGACCTGATTGCCCTAGGTTTTAAATAATTTGTTTATCATCTGTTTAATTAATGTTAATTTAGTTTAATTAGTTAATTAATAATTTCACATATTCGTTTGTCCCTGAAACAATTATCGATAACTGAAAAGGAATTAGTAGAACCTGTCTCCTTGTGGATTCGACCCGCTTGCCATCTGTACTAGCAATAGACACCGTGCGCTTGCGGTTAGACATAATTTAACATATCAAGTTTTTGGCGCCGCTGCCGGGGAGACAGCGAGTTTCTATTGATTTTAATTTAGTTGTTTAGATTGTTTCCATTGTCTCATTGGAACTTTTGTTCCAATTGAGGCAGATTTTACTACGTTTTCTTGGCTTTGTTGAGTGTCTACAGGTTTGCAATGGGTGAAGTTGATACTTTTGCACTACTCTCTTCCATGTTGGAGGCACGCACTCAAGAAATTGCCTCATTCAACCCTACAGAGCCCATTATGCGTCCAATGAGTATTAATGAGATGTCACAAGTGGCCCCTAAAACTTACAACTTCTGTCCAATTTGTGGTGTCCAAGGTCATTATGGTTTGGAATGCTATTACAATGTCTATAATTCTCAGAGTGCTCAGTTGGGACAAATGAATTCTTTTGAAGAAGGATATGGGTACAATCAGTATTCAAACACTTTTGATCAAGAATACGTGAATCAACCAGATTTCTACTACCAGGACAATGGTGCTCAAAATTTTTCATATCATAATCAGCAACAGTTTGAGCAACAATATTATCAGTCATATGAGCAGCCGCCACAACAAGAATATCAATATCCTCCTCTACGAGAAGATCTACATGTTTCTCAATCCAGTGTAGATGTGCAAGCTGATCAGACAAATGAGATGTGGGATATCTTGAATACAATGCTAAAGAGTTTTGAAAAATTAGAAACTCAAAGTTTGGCGATTGAATCTCAAATTGTAGAGTTGGCTAACTCTTCTACTACAGGGCAGCTCGACTATTTACCATCATCATCTATCCGATCCGAAGAGGACCTGATTGCTATCAATCTCACAAGCGATCAGGAATATGATAGTTTCTCCATGTATGATGATGATGAGGCCATTGATAATGAGAAGGAGTATGCCACCGATGACGAGATCAATGATGTTGCTGCTACCAAGGACAATGTGACTGATGATGAGGCTACAAAGGAAAGCAATACAGAGATGGTTGTTGTTTCTCTTCCACAACCTGTGACTAAGCTACCATGTATTGATAAATTTGCTCTCGATCTAGCCTCTACTTACAAGGCTTCTTTGCTCAAGACTACTTATTTCAAGGTTGATGTGATAACAAATATTGTTCAAGATGATATTTCTCAAATTCTGGTTGAGGATCCATACAAAGTGGCTCATACGTTTCAAGCTCGAGAAGAGGGAGAAGATGGAAGTGTCGGCTTAATCTTTGATGTGATAAGCCAAGATGTCCGAATGACTCCAGTGAAAGTGAGGAGTGAAGAAAAACCACCACCAGAACCTCCACCTTATGTCAAGGGAGTTCAATATTTTCGTGGTGTTGAATTTTATCGCTGTTTTATCACAAAGTTTTCCAAAACTGCACAAGCACTCTCTCTATTGCTTATTAATGACATATTTTATTTTGCTGATGCTTGTTTGGAGACTTTTTGCAGGATAAAGACAACCACTAACACTCTTGATACTTTTAGGGGTGGCGAGTTTATGATCGAGAAATTGGATACTCCATTTCCATAAGAGTATTTTTGAGTAACGTCAAGCTATTGACGTTAAAGAAGCGCTTGGTGGGAGGCAACCCACGCATTAGGAAAAAAAAAAAAAATTTAGTGTTGTAAAAAAAAAAAAAAAAAAAAAATCGATTTTTTGAGTGAGTAACGCAGGTTGCGCCTGCGTTTCTGTCTGTGTAACGCAGGTTGCGCCTGCGTTACTGGTGTAGCCGCAGTCTGCGGGGGTGTCACGCAGCTTGCGCCTGCGTGACTGACTATGGCGCAGTCTGCTTCTCAATCGCGCAGCTTGCGCGTCGGTCAGGAGAGGGGAAAAAAATTCAGCCGCTGTACTGTGTTGCTGTGCGTGTTGTTGTTGTTTTATATATATAAAAAAAAAAAATTCTTTTCTTACCCCCATCCTATTTATACCCCTATTTTACACCTAATTCTTTTCCTATTTCAATTCCAAAACCTCCCATCTTTTCTTCAAAAATTCTAAACCTATTTCTATTCTAATTCTTATTTATTTATTATTATTATTATTATTATTATTATTATTATTTATTATTATTATTATTATTACTATTTATTTATTTTTATTTTTATTTTTATTTTCTTCTTTTTAATCCCTAAACCCTATTACCACCCAAAATTTTTTCCTTTTCACATTAAAATTCTTAAATCCATCCTATCATTCCATTATCTATTTATACCCATACATACACACCCAATTTATTATTTTCTTCCTCTACATCTCTAAAAAAATTCAAGTTTGGGGGAAAATTAGTACAAGTTCACCTCTTTGATTCGTAGTTGAGATTTTTCTTCTCTAATTTTTTTATTACGAATTTGTGTTCTTGTAAATTGGGGGTTTTGTAATATTCTTGTTAATTGGGTATTTTTGGTGTGATATTGCTTGGTGGTTTTTGGTAGGATATTTCTTGGTGGTTGTTGGTGAAGCTATTGTTGAATGCAGTTTTGGTTATTATGGCTCCTAAGCAAAGGAGGGATGGTTTTCACACCCGACACCTTGAATCCAGGGGAGTTTTCTTTCCTTTCTTTTTAGTGTAGTTTTATTTTGTTTTTAGTTGTAGTTTTGTATCTTGTTCATTAGTTCATTGAGGACAATGAACCGCTTAAGTGTGGGGAGGTGTTCTCAACGTAGTGTATATATATAAAAAAAAAATCCAAAAAAATTTAAAAAATCCAAAAAAAATTTAAAAATCCAAAAAAAAAAAAATTAAAAAATTAAAAATACCAAAAATAATTCTAGCCATGCAATTTGATTAGTTGTTGTATTTTGCTTGATACACCCATGCATGCGTAGAATTCTTGTGTTTATTGACGCTTTTGTATGAGAAGTGACGTGCTTTGTTCTTGTGCACACACTTACACTAGCAAGTTGAAGCTGGTAGACTTAATTGGATGTTGTAAGTGATTAGAATGACATGAATATGTGCAAGATGACTTGGTTTTCATGCTTTGAGTACAAGTAGGTGCGTTAGAGAGTCTTGTTACCTGGGATTGATTATGTTTTGTCACACCAAGTGAGTTTTGAGCCTATATGCATATCTTTTGCATGATTTTTCGTTTGCTTGAGTGTCCACATGTTGTTTACATTGCTAGCACTTACTTGAGATCTTTCTTGAAATGCATGATATTATTTGATGATGAGATGATAAAGGCAATAGGTTTAACCCTCGTATTTCCCATATTTCCACACCTTTTATACATGATCAATTAGTTAACCCTTTGAGCCTAATCCTATTCTTTCGGTGACACACCACATTACTTGCCATTATCCTTTTTATTCAATTGGCCTTATATTAAATTTGAACCTAAATTGTCAAAGGCTAGTATCGTGTTTAAGGGAGTAATAAGGTGTTCATAAAAGGGGGGTTATTGATGATCATACTTTTGGGGAATATTAATTTTGGGTTGATGCTTGCTAGTCGAAATTCATAAAAATATCTATGGATCATTGTGTTTATTCTTTAGCTCTCAAGAAAGAAGAAAAAAAAAATAGAAAAAAAAGAAAGAAAAAAAGAAAAAAAAAGAAAAAAAAAATGAATAAATTTGAGAGCATTCTTATGTTTGCATGATCCTTCTTCATTCGACTAGTCAAGTTATTATAAGGGATATTGAAAAATCCAAGTGTGGGGAAGTATTTGTTTTAATAGAAAGGGAATTGAATAATGATTATTGTTGGGTACTAGCTTTTGACATTAACCTGTTTTAGCTTTACTTGACATACCTGGTCCCTAGCCCACGCTACAACCCGAATAAAGACCTTTTGATTGTCGTCAGTGATGTATGTTGTGTTGAGAGTGAGATTGATTGCGAGTGTCAAGTTGTGTTTATGATTTTGTTGGAATTGAGTGATACACTTAACCTTGTTCTTGAGTGAATATTCGTTTTTGAGTGAAAGGTGAGTTATTACTTGTTTTGGCATAGGAGATCCCAGGTTTAGACTTAAAGATGTGTTTCTTGTGGGCTTAGCATGATTACCAACGATTTTTACACTTGACATGAATTTTTATGACCTTCTGCATGTTGGTTGAGTAGACTACGTGAATACTTGCACTTTCGACACCAAGACATCGTATGTTTGCTTTGATTCTTAAGTTGATGTGGCATGAGAGGACTTGTGTGTGTGGTGTTGTGTTAGCATTGATCTTTTGCATGGTTACATGAATTTTGTGGGTACATTCACTATAAACCCTCATGAGACAACACTCGTCCTACTAGGGCTGCCTAGGGGTTTAACGGCTTGTTGCATATGCTCAATGCAATCGTGTCATCTACGAAAGTGATGTTTGTTAGGACTTAGTTTTTATTTCACTTATTTGCCCGAGGACGTGCAAATGCTAAGTGTGGGGATGTTTGATAGAGTATATTTTTATATATATTTTAGATGATTTTATTCTCATATTTATTGTGTTTTGCATTGATTTGGATTTTTATTTAATAGATTTTATTGTTTTATTGTAGGAAATAAAGAATTCATAACTTGGAAGGATTTGGAGCAAAAATAGCTATTTTGGAGATAAAATAGGAGAAAATTCGTAATATTGGGCTACACGGGCTGCCTGCACTGTTTTGGCCATATCTTGAGTTCCAGAAGTCAGAATTTGACGATCTTACTGTCCACGCGAAGCTTGTGGAATTATCTTTAATTCAGAGGTGGTCCAGTAAGCAAAATCCAACTGGAAGAGCCCAGAAACAGAGGAGAAAAAGAAGTGACGAATTTTAATTAAGGAATCCTATTCAGTTATGGAATCCTACTTGTAATTGATTTAGAGTATTAAAATACTTTTATTGGGCAAGACTTTTAGAGCCTATATAAACACATCTAGGGTATGATGTGAAGAAAATTAGGGAGTAATATTAGATCAGATAATATAGTTTAGAGTAGATTAGTATTATTATTAGTTGGAGATGTAGAGAAACACCATGACTCTTCTTTTGGGTGACAACATTGAAGTTTGAAGGTTTTGTTCTCTTAATCTTTTCTTTGTTCTTATTAGTTTAATTATGTTTTCTTGTTTTACTAGTTGTTTTACTTGTTTAATTATTAGCGAGTAGTTATTTCTAGGGCTTAAAGGGAAGCCATGTTTGCACTAATATTGGCATGATTTTCATAGTGGTTTGATTGGTTATGGTTAATTCTGATTGATATGTTTTAATCATTAATTTGTGTAATCGGCCGATATCATGGATTAATTATATGCAAATAGGGGTATGGATCGAGAGATTTACTTACTAGAGGCATACATACGATTAGCAGAATTGAATTTGAGTGCGAGAGCATCATTGGATTTCTGAGAGCGTTAATGCTTGGAAAAGATTAACTTGACTCTAATTACCTGATTGATTGAATTACTAAAAGTGGTTAATTGTGTTGAATGTTTCGAGAGTGTTAATGCTTGAGAGAGATTAACATACTCTAGTTATAGGATCACATTGATTGCTTTAGCTTAAGAGCCAATTGTGTAAGCATGGTGGACCTGATTGCCCTAGGTTTTAAATAATTTGTTTATCATCTGTTTATTTAGTGTTAATTTAGTTTAATTAGTTAATTAATAATTTCACATATTCGTTTGTCCCTGAAACAATTATCGATAACTGAAAAGGAATTAGTAGAACCTGTCTCCTTGTGGATTCGACCCGCTTGCCATCTGTACTAGCAATAGACACCGTGCGCTTGCGGTTAGACATAATTTAACATATCAATCGATCCCTACCATATCTTCATGAGACCATGCAAATACATCCAAATTAGCTTTAAGAAACTCCACGAGCCTTCCCCTAAGATCGGGATTCAACTGCGATCCAATCTTCAAAACCTTCGTAGAATCCTTGGGATCAACAAGAACAGATAAGGTATCCTCTGCGGCCCCAGCTCGCTCCACATGCTCAGGGATGCGAGGGTCCAGGTCAATTTCAACATCTCGAGCCTGACTAGATTCTGCTTCATCTTGCCTCATGACTCCCGCTACCGAGTCAGGGGTCGCTCCAACATGTCCATACTCGTTCACAATTGTTGTTTCTCTTGTGATACCATTAGGCAGATCTACCAATGTTGATGTTTCCTTGCGAACCCATTTCCCCTTTCGGGCTCGCACAGCGGCCTGCTCTGGACTTTCCTCTTCATCGCTAGCTTCTTCAACAATTCCTTCTTGTAGAACCAACACAGGTTGCGAGGCCTCCATCATAATTGCCCCTGGTACTGGTTCTACCTGTATGCCCAAGTTGTCAAAATAATCATCAGGCAACTCTTCGATAGAAATTATGTTGCAACCAACTGAGGGTCATGATGCCGATTTGCGAGCCCTCCCATCGTCGTCGCTTTCCATAAAATTTCTTCCCTTTTCTGCTGACTTAAGGGCCTGATTATAGCATTCTCGAGACTCATGTTGAATTCCTCTAACACATCCCACGCCTTGCGGGGTGGGGAACTTCATCGAGAGGTGATAGATAGAAGTCACCACCCTCATTTCTTTCAAGATGGGCCGTCCCACAATAGCATTGTAAGCAGATGGTTGATCCACGACCATGAAATCAGCGACCTGCGTAGTGATGCAAGGCTCGTCCCCCAAAGTGATGGGAAGCCTGATGAGTCCTTTCACACTTACTGATGCCCCGGTGAATCCGTAGAGGTGGCCTACTGTAGGAATTAGATCTTTGTCTACATATCCCATTTTCTTGTAGACATCATACATCAAGACATTCACGGCACTTCCATTGTCCACCAACACTCTGTAAATATTCTGGGAACCAATGCGAACTCGAACCACTAGAGCATCAGAGTGAGGATGATGTACCCACTTTGCATCCTCTTCAGTGAACATTATATTCGTATCTTCCCCCTTGAAAAGCTTTGGGGGTCGTTCCTGCAAATGATGCACATTGGTGAGGGGTCGCTCTCTTGCCTCGCGAGCATATCTTTCCCTTGCCTTGTTGCTATCTCCTCCAATATGTGGCCCACCAATGATCACATGGATGCTATTGCCTCGCTCTTCTCTCTCCTTGCGAGGCTCTGCATTGTGGCCCTCATGAGGTACAGCATGATATCCTATTCCTGATTTTCCTGAGTTCTCTTGATGCTTTTTTACTTCGCGGACCGCCCACTCTGTTAACTTCCCTTCTCGAATCAAACGATCAATTTGTTCTTTAAGTTGCCAACAGTCCGCTGTATCGTGCCCCTTCTGTTCATGAAAATCACAATACTTTGCATTATTCCACGTTCCTTGTGGACCCATAGCACGAGGTTTCGTGAACATTCCTTTATTAGCGTTGACAGCATAGATATGATCAACTGACGCCACTAAGGGAACAAATTTGTCTTCATCTCTAGCCGGACGAGCACGAGGTGGGGATCGCCTTGAGGAGTCGCGATCCCTTCTTTTCGGGCTCGGGCTACGATCCTGTCTTCGCCTGGGGCTTCTAGAATCCTTTCTTTTTACCCCTTTGCCTTTGCTTCCATTGCTACCATTTCCGGCATTTTTCTTGAGATCTGCCAATGATTTCTCAACACGCTTAAAGGGCTCAGCGACCCGATGCAACTCCGAAAGTGTAACAGGGGTTTGCTCCTGTAATTTCTCCCAAAATTTAGTTCCCTCTCTGACCCCTGCGATAAGAAAGTTTTTTACGGCCTCATCATTTGCGCCTCGAACACGAGGGACCTCAACATTGAACCTTTTGAAATAATCATGCAAAGTCTCTCCTTCCTTTTGTTTTATGTTCGCTAATGTAGACACAGGAGGTGCGTAGAGCATTGAAGATTGGAACTGTTTGATGAAGATATCTACGAGCTGCTCCCAAGAATCTATAACAACCAGGGACCCTAGCTTCGAAAACCATTGTTGGGCACTCCCTCTTAGCGAGGCCGCGAACAACCTGCACCTCGCTAATAATGATACCTGGTATACATCCATCTCATTATTGAAGCGAATGACGAACTCGGCTGGATCCGTCTCCCCATTATAGGTCATGTCAGAGTGATGACCACGGAATACTACGGGTAGAGGGGCTGTACGAATTTCATGAGTGAAGGGCGAGGAGGAACCCATATTGCTGAAAATCCCCTTCTCGTCATTCATCGCATCCAATGCCTTTTTTAAATCTTCTAACTTGTAATCCCCAATTCTCGCCTCTTTGTCTCCATCCTTATTTCCTCCAGTGCTTGCATGATGAGATTGAGTCTTTTTTGGAGCACTAGATTCTTCCTGGTCATTCCTGCGATCCTTGTTCTTAGGGTCTTCTTCACGATGTTGGGATCGCTCACGCTCCCGATTGAAAGGGGGTCTGTCGTCGCGATGATGGGACCGCTCACGCTCTCTACGAGGAGAGGGGGGTCTGTCATTGCGACGATATGACCGCTCACGATCTTTTCGAGGAGATACGGGTTGATGAGAGCCCTTACTCTTATCTTTGGGACCTCCATCTTTGTTAGATTTGAGCTTTTCCAACTTGAGACGAAGATCGTGCTCACTAAGTTTCTTTCCAACACGGTCAAAGACACTAACGGACCGGCCTTCTGACGAGGCGGGCTTCGCTTTCGATCCCTCTTTATCAATCGTAGCTACTTGCTCCTCCCAATCAGGGTTCGTTCGATCTGTCACTACATCATCAAAGTCCCCAATTAGCTTCTTGGTGGGACCCTTGCTACTTTCTGCTTGGTGAGTTCGATCCCCTGTCCTTGTATTCCTCTTGAAGCCTCTTGAATTATGTCGCTTCTCCATCTTGGCCACTGAGGCCCTTACCTCGATCATTTGATCACCAAGGCCTTTCAAGAACGACATGACCTCGCCAGGCAAGGCTGTCTGTTGGACAACAGGGGGGGTTTGCTCCCTTTCAAATTCGTCCTCGAACTCTCCCTCGATTCCTTCTTTGTGCACTTCGTTCTCTGATGGGTTCTTCTTATGGGGGTCGTCCTTATTCCTCCTATGTGACCCCGGGGTCTCCCCCTCTCCGTTCCTCTTCTTGTGAGATTTAGTCATCGTTCTCCCAATCAATGACAAAGGCCCCTCCTTCTAGCGCCAAATGTTATAGGGAGAATATTGTATAACAATATTTATGGAGGTTGCTGGATTTACGGAGCAAAATACGAATATTTTGCTTATAAGAAGAATTGGGATTAGGGTTTGTGTTTATTGATGTGGCTGCTCTTGTATATTGATAATCAGTGGTTAACTGTTTTTTTTTCATGCTTTACAAGATGCCTACGTACCCTATTTATAGGGATCAAGCCATACGTAGTTCTCTTGGAGAAGAAGTTATCTAGATGGGCTAGGGTTTTTATGGGCTCGGCTTGGCCCAAATCCACTAGTCATCTCCTTGGGTTATTTTTCTACCCATTTACTCTGTTCATGACCCATAAAGGGGAACCCGCAGCTGACATAATCATCTTTAATGGCGATACTGACTAGATGACCTCGCATGCGACCTCGCTGGGTCTGGCCATGCGAGGCGATCCTCAATGCATGGAGATAACCTACTTATGCGACCTCGCTGGGCCTGACCATAAGCCTTCATAGTAACATACTAGGCCACGCTGGACCTCTAGGCCTCGCTAGACCTCGTGATGTGCGACCCCGATACTAGGGCTCGCTGGCGATCCCCCTTGCACGGAAATAATATGATGAATCCTCTTATGATGGCGAACTTTACTGACCCATTCTTCATTCCTAGGCCCATTATGTGAGATGTGCTAATATTCTAGCCCATTAGGCCTGTTTAGGACTTATGCCAAATTCAGGCATAACACGATTAATCCGGTAAATATATTTAAAATGATAAGTTTAATTGAAAATTAGACTAATATATTAAATATTATTATAATATCCGATTAATACTCCGATTAATCCTTCCGATTAATCCCCGATTACCCGATTAATCTTAAATCGGTACCTCAACCGATTTATACCGATTACCGATTTTTGCAACCGTGATAGAATGTCAAATAGTATATTAATCGAACCGGGAAGAGCAATTAAAATTAAATTATCATTATCAATAAGCACGGTGTTTACAGACTCTGTACACAACGCAAACTAAAGTTAATCAGCTCAAACAAGTAAATATAACTCGTTTAAACATGGCTTAATCAAGCCTTACTATAAATGAAATTTTACTTGAGCAATATTTAAACTCGAAAAGGTTTCCCTTACGTTACAACTTATAGTAACTATCTCAAATATGTACTCCCTAAAAATGAGTGGCTGTTTATAAATTTAAAAAGTCAGAAGTTGTTCAAGTTTGACAGTAAATTATACATTATTAATTTAGAATTTTATAAATTTAAAAACTGAATCTGATAGCAAGTTAAACATGCTTTTAAAAGATATTTTTTCCAAAATTTTTATGTTTAACACTGTTTTATCATTATCGATCAAAGTTGAATCAATTTGATTTTGAAATTTTATGAAACATCAGTTTTTATGTGATGATGAGGGAGTAGCACTTAAGCTTATTGAATTGCATATGTAGTGAGTATATGCAACATGTTCATCGAAATTATTGAATAAAGTGGACATCGAAGAGTAGTTCTGAGTCCTAGAACGTGACTTGATAAAATGGCGAAACAAGCTGGGGCTGATTTCACTCCGAAAATTAATTATAATCATACTTTGGAGTTTCGAGAGAATTATAAAAAGTGGTTAAATAAATAATAATATTTTAATAAATAAAAATATTGGTAGTAGGAGGGGGCTGACCTCTAAAAATTAATTATAATTATGTTTTGGAGTTTCGAGAAAATTATAAAAAGTGGTTAAATAACTAGTAATATTTTAATAAATGAGAATATTGGGGATAGGAGGGACTATCCTTGTTGACCTCCGAAAATTAAATATAATTATACTTTGGAATCTAGAGAAAATTATAAAGAGTGTTTTGAAGTAATGAAAGTTATTTTCTTTCTTGGCAAAAAAAGAAGAAAAAAAAGTGTTAAATAGATAGTAATATTTAAATGAGAATATCTGGGTGCACTAAGAACTCAAACTCTAATATTATGTTAAGTTACCAATTCTCTTCTTAACACGTCCAAGTTGCACACATATTTACATATTGTTTTTATAAATCATGTGGTTACAATTAGGGTATTTCTCCAAGCAAACTAGGGTTTGATTCCCTCCACACTGCATTTCAGTTATATTTTGTTAGGATAAATGTTATTTCCAGATTCTTTTTTATTTTAAGAACAATATTTGTAACATATGTTTGTTTTATTCACAAAATGTTGCATAGTATGATATAGCTCTGTAAATAAATGATGGTTCTGGAAATAAATATGCCTCCGTCGGTCCTTATAGCCTATAGGGACCATGAAGATACTGCATGCAACAAATACAGGGGAAGAAGTTAAGCAAGAAAAAGAAAATGATCGATGAGGGTTAGAAACAGCTGGGCCAAGAGATACAACAGGAGATCTATTCATTATTTTTAGAGGTGGGCTGCCTGCCAATCACAATTCAAGAGAGAAATCATTAGCGGATGGAATCAAGAAACTTTGGCAGCTCGAGGAAACACCATGTCAGAAGGCACGAGATTTAAGCTTCTTGTACAAGTTTCGGAACAAATTGTTGAATGTAGACAAGTGCTAAAATGAACGTATGCATATGCATATTACATGCCAGAGGAAGCATCTTCACAGGCAAAATTATTTGAGGTCGCGTAAAGCGAAGAATACTTGTAGCTCAATGGCCTCAAACATGAACCTTATGAAATTGGAATGGACCTTGTCGATCGGACTTATCTCATGACTATTTTGCAAACTTTTTGAAGGAATTTTGAATGGTCTATAGAAGGTCAGGGTCATGGCAATTCATTGGAACCCAGAAAAGGAGGAACCACCAGGCCACAAATTCACAACAGTGTTAATATCTAACCTCTCCAAAAGTTAGATGCTACTTGTTTTGTTCTAAGACAGAAGTTAGGCTTAACTTAATTTTGGGTTTCGGATAATATAACACAATATTGCTGGAATGACAAGAGATTAAGGGTTCGTTTGGATTGAGGGTTGAGAAGGGTTGGGTTGGGTCGGGTTCAAATTTAAAAATTCGTTTTTAAGAAAATTTTAAAAGTAAAGTGTTGGGTTTTGGATTTAATATGTAAACTATTTTAATTCTTTCGTAAACCACCAAAATCTAACACTTTACTTTTAAAATTTTCTCAAAAACGAATTTTTAAATTTGAACCCGACCCAACCCGATCCTTCTCAACCCCCAATCCAAACGGCCCCTAAATGTACCCTCAGGTCTGATATTTGCAGGAATATCAAAACAGAGAAACAACCAACAAATTAAATTGGTACAGTCCCTGTATTAAATTGCTTACCGTAAAGTTAAAACAATAAAAAAGTTGAATTGATTTCAAAAAAAATAAAAAAGTTGAATTCTTCATTTTTTGCAAATTTTAAAAAAAAACTGGGATCTGTAAAATTGAAAACCCAAATATATATACTATGTTAATTTCCTATAATAACTGAAATCACAAATCCAAACATGCCATCCAGTATTCCAGTTATATATGTCCTAATCTTTATTTTGGCAAAGGACATATGGTCATGAAACAGAGTAACACCTCCTCTGAAAGAAAAACCTACTTTCTGAATTGGTCCTTCCGCTCAAGTTCTTCATTTCTTTATTTCTAAACATGACATGAATCTTGCTTAATTTCTTCGTAAATGACTTCAATAGCCTATTCGCAGAATGTGGCTTTACAAGTTCCTGTTTCATAGAGACATGGTCTTTTTCCAAGTCAGTTAATCGCATTCTCATTCTACCAACTTCAAGTTTCAGTTCTCTATTTTCTCTTCTCACTGATGCATAGTTGTCTCTGGGAGACATGCACCCACTCGCTACACCACTGCCTGAACGCTGAGGAAACTGACTATGCATTGAGCCGAAAAAGAATTGATTATGCCCCCCATTCATAGCATTGCGAAGCCTGATTTGTTCAAAGTACAGAACTTGGACTGCTGTTTGCACTGGTAATCGTTCATTTTGAGCTGCATGGCTGCATGCTTCGTGAGATAGTTTCTCGCAGTCTATGGTTTTGCAGAGTCGATAACGCTCAGACTCCTTCATGTTTGGATGAACCTATCCAAGAGAAACACAAGTTCTTAGAAGCTTATTCTGTTTTAGTTGCATTTGTTTTTGTAATAGGATGATATACTATTAAGCCTTAAAATGCATGTTGAGAAATAAGCTGATACCACAAGGAACTTGTAAAGATTTCTTATTTATGGTACAATATTGGAATTGCTCACCTTGAGGAAGATATCTACTGCTCTGTACAGCTCGTCACTTGCTAGACGAGCATGGTCTGGGAGTAATTCTGCCAATGCTATAAACTTTGATGGAGTTAAATTTGAATCTAGTGCGACTTCTGCAAGATAGTTGTCTAATAATTTTGACACTTTAATGATCGCACTTTGTTTTGGAGATCCTGGGATATCAAAGTCATATGTCATATCATTTGCATATCTCACATGATTGTCGTCCTCATCATCCTCATCCAAATTTAGGAATATAGAAAAGATCCTCAAAATTGCTTCTGTGTCGTAGATGGGACTAAAACTGCTTCCATGTGAGTTTGCAGGAATTAGGATATCTTCAAGAATTGCTTGGTCCAGTTGCAATCCAATTCTCCTCTCCAGATCTGATCTGCAAGAAATAGTTGCTGATGCTGTTATTGCAGATTTTAACAGACTCGAAAGAAATGCCATTGGAACGGTGCTCTTCCTTGACTGTGTTGGTAATAAGCCAACTATTGCTTCAACAGCGACCCTTTGTTTCTTCTGCAGTTCTATGTTAGTTAAACTTCCTCTGACTGTTTGTGGATCCCTCAGAACAAGGCCTTGTAGAGATTTCTGAGCATAGTTTATCAAAATTTGGCTGATCATATCTTGGTTTAGACCCTTTGTTTTTACTGCAGTAAGAACTCTATGGAAGAAATCAAGACTTAGCACTGTCAGTGATTTTCCCCACCAGTCTGAACGATTTTCTGTTTCCATGCTCGGTATAGATTTTGTAGAGAAGTTGTGGTCTAATTTGGACAAGCCAGATGTGAGCTGCTCTTTACATACATTATTGGCTATTGCACTGATCAATCTACTGACCAGGTTGATCTCTTCTGACAACGGTCGTAGTGTTTCACAATGGTGAAGAACAGATATCGAGTTTGGTATGCTTGGGAGGACAGTCTCCTTTATATACATTTCAGTTCTGGGTATGAGGTTCTTATCTGAAAAATCATCAGTCATTTCCAAAAAATGAGCTGCACAACGTAGCATAGCAACATTTGAGAGACTTGTATCAATGTTTACTCCATAACAAAACTTGGCAACCAGCTCAAATGCCTCTGCTCCACCTGGAACTCCTGTCAAATTCAATCTACAAATTTTTGCATCCTTTGCTTCATGCAGAAGCTTTTGGATTCTTCCACTCCAAGAAATTAAAGGGAACTGCAAAAGAAAGAGTCATGGTCATATTATGTTGAAGTCTTGATTTAAGGTTCTAGCTTTTCCTTTATCGCTCTATCAATTTCTTGCAGTAATCATAACATTGTATATTTGTATTTTCTTGAACATACAAACTTGATTCACGCATATGGAAACAACCAATCTTAAACACAAGAACGGAAAAATAGAAAATCAGCAGGCAGTACAATGAAACATAGAAAAATTATCTGCTTACTTTGTGAAGAGCAAAACTTGATGTCCCAACTTCAACTGTAAGATCGCTAGAAACGTCAGAGATTGGCCTGCAGTAGGAGCAGTGACATGATTGGTATCACTTACATACATAATGTCCAAAAACAAGTAGAAAAAAAAAACAAATATCCTTGTAAATTGTATCTCTTTCCTATTAATAGTACTTGAAGAGCTTCAAGTAACATAACATAATTTGCAAGGAGTATAATACCATTCCACGAAATGTCTTGTGCTTGCACTTGCACGAAGAGTCCTTCTCCCTGACATGCTTGGCTTCAGTTCGGCAACTGTAGCAACTCCCATATTTTCTTCTAGCAAGAAAACCAACAAAAGTTAAACTCTGAAAACTTGAATATCCATCTCATTACATACAAAAAGTTTGATTCTATAACCAACTGCATCAACACCTAATATCGGACTTTTGTGTATGTGAACTTCCCCTTTTGGCTTTCTCTGTGTTTTGTGCGAGAACTTTGTGCAGGAGAAGAAGAAGAAGAAAATAAAAGGAAGAGTATGCAGAATGTCACATGATCCATGCAAGATTAAAGGGTAGTGATTAAACTTTAATTGAGTGGTGTAATTAATTATACTAATTACACACATAAAGTCAAGGTTATTATTATGCAGGTGGACCTTGGGTTGCTTTTCGGTGAAAGGTGGAGAGTGGCTTTTTCACTACAAAGTTTAGTTTTTGTTCTCTAGATATAGCATGATTCAAGATGAGTTGCAGACTTGCAGTGCTTTTGGGGTATGTAATAATGTATACCTACTGAAAATTACTCAACATAAAGTTAACTCCATTAAAATCCATATAATTATGTGTGAACAATGATCATTAAAGTTAAAATTAAGCACTCGTGGTTCTATTACATTACTCCATTCTCTGTTTCGAAAAGTTACTAAACGTAAACCACCGTCAACCATCAAGATTTTGCAGGCTTTTTTTTTTGACGAAAGCAATTGTATTAACTTCAAACAACCAAATTACAGCCAGGACAAGTCCCTGAATGAAGCCAAGATCACAGATACATTTATATATTTTTTGAAATCAAACTGCAGCCTGCAGGGGCCTCTTTGGCTATAAAATCGAGAAGGAAGGGTCAAGGGTGGTGTGGATATCGGTTTACACACATATGGTTACAGTGTTGGCTGCGGAAAAGTTGTTAAATTCAAATATGAACAAATTTTATAGCGAAACCCGAATATTTAACGTTGAGTAAACAAATACTTGAGAGGTACTCATGAACTTGCTAGTAATGCATATAATGCTGTACCCGTGGAATAAAAGTTTAAAGCCATCAAGTAGAAATGTTGGCTGCATAAATTCGTTTTGAGTGCATATACAAAGGCTATAATGGTGTCAGATTATCTGAAACAAATAGTTGGTATGAACGAAAGATCACACAGATAACCATGTTCTTCCTTCTCAGGTACCACTAAACCTCAGAGACTGAAATTTAAACCTCAGAGACTGAATTTTTTTGTTTATTTATTAAGTTTAAAAATACATTATACATATCTTTATGTTTCAAAGCAAGATTTTAAGTTGCAATTTTTTTTTTTGCAGGATACTTCAAAGATCAAAGTTTTGTTATCTACGCTAAACCAGAAGTCAAGGGAAAGATTAGATAATTCATGTATGCAATTGTTAAATTCTTATGTAGCTGTGTCACTGTGTGCATGCTTATTTAATTCAAATTTCAAAAGTTATCGACATATCCTTTCAAAAAAAAAAAAAAGTTATCGACATAAATTTGATATAGGTACAAACTTTATGAGGACTACCTTTATGCACAGATCCATGGCCACTTTCTGAATCATTGCTTGTAATACATTACACATTTCATAATCTTTCCCAGTTTAGAGACTTATTTTCATACGAGTATTTCATTTTTGCTAAACATCCTAGGTGTGCAGTACTCCCGCGGGGACATAGGCTGTAAAGGATACACCAGGTGATGTACAAATTAAAATAGGCTATATGTGCTAGCCAAATATATAGGTTTCTAAAGATTGACAACATAAGTACACAGCAAACTAGATTATGCATCTTAATCTAATGCAAAAAATGAACTTGATGAGGACACACCTTAAAGAAAGCAGAGAGTTGCTTAAATATTTAGCATGAAAATCCTTCTCCACATTTTCTTATAGTGCCTTATACCTTGGATTATTGCTTGGAAGAATTTGATAGAGGGGTTGCTAATCTGTCCCTAAAATCAATATATTTCTTCGAAAATAACAATTTTGTCCGTTCATTAAGGTTTAACTTAATTATGACTTTCATAAACATCTATTTTGATTCTTGTATATGTTAAGATGACAACTCTGCTGAGACATGATTTCTCGTCATGATATTAGTTTTGGCATATCCTCGACAAGAACAAGTACATAGCATATTTGCGCAACCTAATGAAATGGCATATCGGAAACAACCCCCATGAAGTTCTCTTGGATGCTCTAATAGAATGCTCTAATGAAATGGCATATCGGAAACAACCCCCATGAAGTTCTCTTGAATGCTCTAATAGATGCGCAACCTAACAAGTACATACGGTACAGAATGCTCTAATAGATGTAGCGAAATAAATGATGGCTTAAAGAAACTAAAACACTGCTTAGTGCTTACTGTGCTGAAGTAAGTGATTGCTGCAAACTTAAACACAACATACTTTGGTGAAAACGATAACAATACAGTAGATAAATGGACTTCAGAGTAAATGTTTTACAAAATGCAAAATAACAACTCATGCCCAGATTTACAAGGAAACTAAAAGCTCCAGGAATATTATTAAAAATAAGTAAAAGATGCCCAGAATGGACCTACTTTCTCACTTGTTGCTGCCCCAAAGGTGAGGTGAAACTAGACCAATGTCCAACAGAGCCCATGTTGCTGCCCCGAAGCTATGGTGAAACTAGGCTCTCAACATAAGTACACACCTCCTTATTTTCTGAACCAGTGTCAAACAGAACCTTAAATGTATTATTCTTAGATTTGTATAGTAGTATCTGTGACTTTGAAGACAGCACAATGTCTCCGTTCACACAAATGCAGAGTGGTTCTACAAAACAACCTGTTGGTAGTCCATTCCCGTATGAGATGGTGTACAATTTTATCCAAGATTCTTCCACACCACAATTATTCATTACCCAGATATCAGCACGGGCCTCTGTGACGTTATAACATACAGAAAGGCTATGGCCAAGAGTGCTGAAGGTCGCATAGTATGTACCTTCTGTGTATTTTGGCTGCAAAACTTCTCGATAGGTTCCCGTTTTTATATCAAGACAAATAACAGTATCGCGTTTAGTATTATCCATGTGCATAACGAGATCAACAACACAATAAAAAGCTCCCTTCGCGTACACTATACACTTCATATCATCAAAAGGTAATTCTCCAATCTTTCTCCAGCAATCAGATTTAGAGCTATAAACACACATTAAACATTGGTAATCCCAACACATCCCAAATACTTTAAAATCATTGTCCGATTCATCATAGCAAAAATAATATGAGGCCGTTATAGGAAAACATATGGGCAATCTTCTTGATTTTCTAGTGGACGGGTTCCACAAGTATACATCATCTTCACACGTTAGTAAGCAAACCAACCCATTACAATAACCCACTACAGAAGTCCAAGATTTCTTGTTAGGAGAGATAATTTCAGTAATATCAGGCACGGGTTCATTAAGCAGAGAATACACCGAGCAAATCTTAAAGATTGGCCTAGCGTATATGTCTATGAAGAGATGATGGTGAGTAAAGTGAGGGTCATTTGTTGATTTCGAAAGGTGAGTTTTGACGAAATCATCACTAGAAATCATAGACAGCCATGATTTACAAACAGACATGCAACGGAGAAGAGGTTTCACCGGAAGCTTTAAAAGTGTGTAGTGTATGATATCTTGCGGAAGGCTGGGGTTAGGATTTCGATTTTTCTTGGTTGCCATTGGACTCAAATTTGGTTGCAAAACCTTTTTCAGATATTATATTTAAACAACATATGTAGAATTTGTGTTTGGATTCAACTATGAAAGCACAAAAGATAGTATAATCTAGAATCAGTGGTGATCATGTATCAATAGAAACTTATCTTTTCAGAG
Source organism: Kitagawia praeruptora (assembly GCA_037693485.1). Taxonomy (NCBI): domain Eukaryota; kingdom Viridiplantae; phylum Streptophyta; class Magnoliopsida; order Apiales; family Apiaceae; genus Kitagawia; species Kitagawia praeruptora. Next base: position 157,011,601 of record CM075346.1, on the reverse strand, counting down.
ATTGATTTCTATTGGAATACAAGTACTACTTGATAAATGCTACTGAATACTAAACTACTCCTAATCTCCTATTACCATCCAACCTAGAATATTTCCAAAAAATGTGTTGTTTTTTTAACAGAAAGTTGATCATTGACTTGAACCAAGTCTGCAGCAATTCAGAAGGGGCATATCCCCTCCCAACACACAACCTGGACAAAATCTAGCTCGCGAGCTAAATAAACCGCTTCTTTGTTTACAGATCGCTTAACAAATTCTATCGGACCCAATTGTTGTATGTATATTTGATAATTCTCAGAAAAAGATATTAAGCAATCAAAATTTTTTCCTATACTTTATATTGCAAAATTTTTTTGTGGTACGGATAGAGATGTATTTTAGGAATTATTCTACATCGCGGATTTTTTACGATAGGTACCAAATTTTTTTAAAATCAAAATCGATGAATTATTGTTCTAATGGTTGAAAAATCATATGTTATGCCAGGACCGAGCTCCTTAGATCACATGTTACGAACCAATTTTTTTAAATCAAAATCGATAAATTATTGTTCTAATGGTTGAAAAATCATATGTTATGTCAGGACCGAGCTCCTTAGATCACATGTTACGAAGAGAATGTGGCATATTTTAATGGTGATAATTTGCTTAAAGCTGGACCTGGTATATTTGCTCAAGTTCCGATCGAGTTGAGTTATTTGGTATATTAATTTATTCAATCTCAGACTTTATATGTGTTATGGGGTGGAGTGTTTTCATTGGGCTGTGCAGCCATTTGATTTGTGCTCATTCTCATGAATAAGATTATTACTGCTGGATTGAAGTTCGGTTTATGTTTGTACTCCAAATTGATCAATGGACCAAATTAAGCAAACTTCATGTTTTTCTTGTACCTGCCCAATTTGTATGGGCTGAAGGACAGAAATAACCGAATTCTGGTTGTTTGTTACATGAATACCATTTCTCTGAAACGTGACCATAAATATCAGACTGTTACGCATTTAAAAATGGGATAATACATATTACGCATTTATGGAATGTGTAATAAGACCTATTACGCATTTTTTGTTGGGGTAAATCTGTACTACGCATTTCTGTACCAGCTTAATTGATATTTCTATTTTTATAAATAATTTGTTACGCGTCTCTGGATTAGGTAAAAGAACTATTACGCATTGTTTATACGAGTAAAACGATAACTTATCACGATTCACCTAACCCTATATTCTAATACTATTAGGTATACACACACGTATTCCAACGGCGATCGTCTCCTTCAGCCCTCTTTTACAACTATACATACACATAGTAAAGGAGGGCTGAATAATAGAATTGGTCATGAATTTTATCACCTTCGTTTTCTCTACATTCGTGGTAGTCTTTTTATGTACAAGCCTGGCATTGTATCTGTATGTATATTCTCATTTGTCACTATCTTCACTCTATTTTACTTTATTTTTTAGGTGTTACTTTTTCTGTATTACGCATTTGCCAGTAACTTAATAAAAGGGTATTATTGGCCATATATCCGAAATGTGTTAATTCGGTAACAGAAGTTAAAAAAACTATGGTAAAAATGTCATTTTTTCATTTGTATGCATGGGTTGTTCCTCAGAGCATATATAAATTATTTGTAACCGAGGCTAATAATGTTTACAATGATAGGAAAAACAAAAATTACTCTTTAAGCTTGCAATTATTTGTAAACTTGCGCGGTGCATTCTTTATTATTAGTCATCAACATATATGCCCACGTCTGATCCGGAGATCCGAAAAGTAACAATACGTGTACGTCACATCTGATTATCAACATCTTGACCTTGGTTTCATAAGGTTCAAAAAACTTCTCAAGTGGATTTATTTTCCTAATTTTCGGATGATCAGCCTTAAACTGAACATTAAATTCAACTGCTCCATGGTTAGTTGTAATTTTGTCTCCAATGGTTCTTACAATCGTTTAGATCTACTAACCCTCCCAGTGCAAAGTGAACCGTAGTGTTTTCTGTTGGAAAATAATCTTAAACTTAACTCTTTGATAATTGTTTTATTTGATTATGTTTTTGTTTGTTAAATAAATTTGTTCAGCTGTCAATAGTTGTGTGTCAAGGCAGCTAGACTAGGTCGTGTGAAGTTGAGATTTATTAGGAGATGAAGTGAGTTTAGCGGGCTTAGTTGAAGTCCATTAGAGTAATGGAGTTGTGATATGAGTCAGTTGGTTAGTTGAGTGTGTTTCTAGCAACAACCTCGGAGCATTGCTGTTATTTATATGCGTGTAATGTTCTCATTTTATTTCAATACAAGTAGTTTATCTTTCCAGTATAAGTATATACACATCCTCTGCATTCTAGTTTGCACATACAAGTCATATTACTTTCTACATTTTCTGGCCTCATATCGAATCCTTTGAGCCTAGCCATCCAGAGTGCTTCCTCTTTGCTTTGGTGAAAAACTGATATTGCACTGTCTGAGAACTCCAAAGATGGTCCATTATTGTGCATGCTCACGTTAATGTTTAAATGGGCAGAAATAGGATTTGAGAGGTTGAAGTTGGAAACTGTAAAGGACTCTATCTTGACAGTTGGAATCTCGGCGTATAAGATCTTTTCTTGTTCCATATGCAAAATAAATTAAGAACACTAAAACGAAGGGAAAGATGCCAATGAATATGGCTAGAGAGATAGCGCAGGAGAGGCCGGGCACAACAATTTTTTGATGTGTCGGGTCGTGATCGAGAGATCGGCAGGGAAAGATCATCATGGGTAACCGTCTTGGTTCTAATTTCTAAATAGATGATTTTAGGCAGAATAATGACGAATAAAGATTGGATGTGTGTGTATATATAACCCCCAATAAAATCAAAGTTTGAAGTGGTTTCGATTTTTGGTTGGAGGATACTATTACGTGATAAGGGAACATGACCTATACGAGATCTCATTGTTTCCTTTTTGTATTTACGATCTTCCCTTGATCATTGATATACTATTTTTTTCAAGTTTATATATGTGTGTATACTACCTTATTAATTAAGGAATATATTCCAAAATATATATTAAATTAAAATAAAGATATCGAAAGTGCCTAATGACTAATGTATCAAGTGCCTCCTGAACAACTCGGCACGACTCAGGTCCTGCTTGCAGACCTTCTCCATCTCTCGATAGACGAGTTTGCCTCATCCAATAACAATATGAGAGCATTCTTTAACACAACACGAGCAATTGCAATACTTTGTTTCTGTCCTGGGGTCAGATCCACGCCTCTCATCCCAACATGTGTGTCATAACCATGAGGTAAACTGCTTATAAAATGGTGATCATTAGCTATTCATGAGGTAAATGTACCATCTGGGGACTGAAATGCATGAATTACAGAAACACTCGGTAGAGAGGATGATTTGGCCATTTTGGGCGATGATGGTTCTTGGAAGCTATGACTTGCTGAAGAATCTTTGTCAATTTGGAATGATGTAGCCTCTTTGTAGTTTCTCTTGGGCTTCCTGAAAGAACATTAGACATGATGAATATGAAATTTATATGAACAACTGCTCTTGGGCAGATAAGCAGAATAAAAGTTTCCTCAACTTTAATACCTCGGTAATTTTGAAGCTTCTTCACATTTCAGAAGCTCTGCATGCAATTGTAAGCCATCCAAAGCTATCAATTCATCATGGGTACCCATTTCAACTAGTTAAACTTCTTCCATCACAGCTATGTTGATTTTTTGTTAAACTAAGCCGTCAGCAATTATTATGGTTGATTGGCCTAACATGAGAAGATCTAAAGCCTCCTGAGCAGATCTTTCTGCTTCAAAATCAAGCCCACCAGTAACCTCATCAAGAAGGAGAATAGATGGACTTGAAATAACTTCTATGGCAACCAAGAGTTTTATTTTTTGTTCTTCTGTCAATGCCAATCCAGCCCTATCGACCTGAAACCCAAGATTTCAGATATAAAAACATAACCACAGAGGGATACTGGGAGAGAGGAGTGCTAAATTACGAAACAGTAAGAAGCCAATTTAGATGCCTACCTGTGTCTGGTATCCTCTTTCGAGTAAGCTGATGAATGTATGAGCATGCACTATTTTGGCTGCTTCTTCTATCTGATCCATTGTAGCATCCCGCCCATAAGCAATGTTCTCTCTAATTCTCAGCCTCACAACACCAGGAATTGGTGTTTAAGCATAAGATTAAACTTGCAGCTCAGAAATGATTGTACAGAACAATTTATTGAAAATGTTATCATAAATAATCTTGAGATGCATTGTGAAAAATCTCAAACCCCCTGATTACTAGTATAATATTATGATCATAATTCCCCTCATAGTATCCAAATTTCTAGCCCTAGTAACAGCCACTCCAACATTCTTGTATTATAGTCAAGGGAGATTGGGGGCGCCCACGATACATATATAAAATCAGAAACTCTGATATGCCCATGAAACCTTGACTTATGCTTATTGGGAACACTCTAAAGTTTTTCTTTTTAGGCTTTTTGCACAATCTTAAATTCTTATAGAACAGGCTTTATGTAAAATAATGTTTATCCATTACTATCATAGTAAAACATCAAGCAATCCACTATAACTTACGCTAAAAAAATTAAGTAAATAACTTTACCTACATCAGCACTGAACACATACTATAACTAAATAATCATCATGCATAAGCATTACATATATATAATACATATAACTTATTCAAGTTCAGGGGTGAGCCACCCATAGGCGTATTACATATATATGATACATATAACTTCTTCGAAGTTCAGGGTGAGCCACCCATAGGCTCGCCTATCGGTGGCTCCTCCCCATCATAATATAATATTGTCAATATAGACAGAAAGTTGTGTAGCACTACATCTGAATGGAAAGATGACTTGCTTGATCTTCAAATTCAGGGCTTGTAAAATTTACAGCAAGGTTCTTCATCATCATCAGTATCTGTAAAATAGACAGCCAACAGCTTTCATATTCTTTTTTCTGGGTCAAGTTTATGTGCATGTTTGTCATGATTTGCTAAATAAAAGTTCAGTTACAAAAGCAACTTTGGAGAAGAACAAGGAAGCCTTCGATGATCTTCAAGGTAATGTGCTGCATCTAAGAGTTGTGCTAAGGCCAATAGTTTTATTGGTTTAACTAACCTAAATTAAAAAAGATAATCATGTGGCTATTATTGACCAGCATTTTTCTCCATCGGTTATATCCTTATCTCCACCCCATTTTTTGGAAATAATACGACTCTGTTTTAATATATGTTTCATGTATGAATATGATTGAAGTCAGGGAAACTTGAGTTAAGAAGCGGATTTTGAAGTTTAAATACAACACAACCCCCTATAGCTATTCGTTTGTCAGCACACGATTGTAGACAAGCAAAGTCAAATATTTGAAAGATAGTAATACCTAGTGTAGTATCACTTACCACAATTTATCATGTTTTAATCCAAAGCAGAAGTTTTATTAACATATCTGCAAATATGAAAATCTATATACATCAAAACGGTAGATAGACGACGCTTTGCTACTGCAGAACATATGAAACAGATTTGAAATGTATGCCAATGTACTGAGATGTGTTGTGGTTCTTTGGGTAAGATCAATTTTTAAAAAAAAATAATTAATAGCACTCACTTTTTCAACTTCTCCATTGTCCAGACAATTAAGAGTGAAGACTCTCTCGGGTATTCACTATGTGAAAGCACGTTGAGAACTACATCGAGTAGCACTTTGCTGTAGCTAATGATTATAATTTAAAGAATATGACTTGATTTGCTGAAGATCTACCTGAATTTTTGCATGCAGATACCAAGAGATCAATTACTAGTCAATAGTCATAGAATAAAACACACCGTCTCAATATTCGTTGAGCCCATCATCATTAGCCTCTCCATGTGACCACTTGGATTTGAATCAAAGATGCTACTAATGAAGCTGTAAACTTGAGCAAAATCTGGCATAATGCAATGGAAGAAAATATAAACATATAAGTAGAACAAAAGGAATACAAGACTAAAGGAATAAAGTTAATGCAAAGGTTACATGCATTAATAAGCAAGTAAATGAGACATTGAACATAATATATAACAAAACTGACAAAGAAAAATGAATGAATATAATGGAACAGTATTTGTGAGGCATGCGACACAAAAACAGGGGCCGACTACTCAGAATATAAGAATTTTAGTTCAGAAATATATTATGCACCACTGCAACAGTTTGACAGTTTGAAAACAATTTTAAAAACACAAAAACAAAGCAGAAGCAGGGGATCGGTGTGAGGACTTGAAGCGCCATGTTCAGTTTCTTAAACTTGTCATCTTTAAGACACTATTCAGTTTACACAAACAAGCACCATTCAACTCCAAAATCTGAACTTTTAACAAAAAAAATGCTACGTCTAAAAGCACCCATGATCCTGTTAATGCAAACCCATTTGATTTTTCACGCGAAATTATATATGATTACAATGAAATCTGGAATCCTCACAAGCCCCTGGTTCAAACCAGCGTGCCAAACACAACACCAGGAATTGGTGTTTAAGCAAAAGATAGTGGCCCACAAAAAACTTGTTGCCAACAGAAATTGAACAATTAACCTCAAACTCTTCACACTCCATAATACACTTGGCACCACCACCACCAAGTCAAACTCCATGGGGTTCCTGATTTCTTTTACCTGCTTGATAGGTGTGAAGAATCCGCTCTACATTTTATTCTTTTATTACAACAAAGATTGTCAGCTTCCCTTCCTCACCAACTGAAGAAATGAAGTCGCTAGAAGATTGCAATTGGAGAGCGAATGGACTGCAATGAAACACATTACACATTTCGAAAATACAAAATAACCATCTCTTCCTGTGACAACTACAGCTAACTGCATAAAAAATGGGGACAAAGCACATTAATAATGCTGGTGTCAAGAAGATTATACATCTACCTATATAGCCCACTCCAAGCCCTATGACTAGACACAGACAAATCCTAGCCCTCATATCTCAGTTTGCAAAAGGTCATAATCCTAGGCAGCCAAAATTGGCATTTTTGTCGTCTACATTGTCAAATTTTGAAAGACATGTGATAGTAAAACTTGATCAAAGGATAGGAAAAAAGAAATTTACTGCACAATCACAACTGGTAAATATTGCAGAACCACTTGAAGCAAATTTGTGTTCTGATAAGCCTGGAAGAAAACATAACACAAGTCATGACTAAACAATACAATCATAGCAACAGAGCAATTAACATAATACGTAACTAACAAATATGAAAAAATAAAAATATTCAATGGACATTGTATCGTTATTCTAGCATTGATGTAGTACGGATAATTTGTTTTAACTATAAAATCTGTAAAGTTCAACGTATAGGACATTAAATAAATTAGTATGCATGCATGTACTCTCTGAAGACATATACACATACCATTACAAGTGAATTTGACATAAACATCAAATATTAGGATCCTGGTAAGATTATCGAAGAAAACTTTAGAACTATCAATAGTCCCAGCAGTACACATTTTACATAATGTAGACGACTACAACTACAACCAATTAAACAACTACAACTACAACTACAACAACCATGGAGGTAGGACATCCCCTACCTCCATTTTTTTTGAAAAATAAACACGAACAAGTCAATCTATCATGCACTCATTCCGGCTACTCTAGTGACGCTATTGTTGTCAACTTCGTAGTAGGTATCGGAACCAATCGGGGGAACCCTACTACTTATCACAAGCCCTCTACTCATCAAGACCTCTTCTTCGTTATCCAATATCAAATTGGGCTTTTGGTTCATTCCAATCCTATTAAAAACCTCACTTAAAGCAAGACAAATGTTTGTGATAACCATTTGGTCGTAGGCAAATTTCATCCTCGATGCGACTTTATCCGACTCTTTAAAATTCTTTGAATGATGATGATAAACCTCATAATTAACTGTAGCCCCCACCAAAGATAACAGCAAAGCAATCATGGTTGCAATGTGCTTAAGTGATTTGTAATAAAAGACGTTGTAGCGCAATGGATGATCCATTTTGTAATAGAAGCAGTTACACAAGCACTTAGACAGAGGCTTTAGTGGGGCGGCATTGTCGTCCCAATGATCGAGCGCAATGTATAAGCTTTGCAAGAAAATGCACAAAGCCATTAATCCATAGTAGTAGAATTCTCTCAATCTCCTCTCATTATGGTTTTCATTAGGATTAGGATTGATCAAAATTGAGGTCGCTCTTTTGGTTAGAATGAGAGAGACCTCAAGAACACTCCTGTTATGCCCGAATCTCGGCATATATCCTAAACAGGCTCAAACGACTATACAAGGGGCCCACCTCTCTTAATGGGCTCAACCACCTCTCTTAATTGGCTCAATTATATACTAATGGGCTTAAATATTGAAGAATGATCAACAAGGCGTGAGGCCCGATCAGGGATCACCTTGCCTTTATCTCATCATATTATTTGAAGACAATCTCTCGAAGACATGATCCCGCCCTAAGGGTCGCCTCACTATGACCTCCTGCTACTACTCAAGGCATCTCACGCTAGGCCTCTACGCCTCTCACGCTAGGCCTCTGCGCCTCTCATGCTAGGCCTCTGCGCCTCTAACGCCGCTCAGCCTCGAGGTCGCATCTACCGAGGTCGCAACCCGGGGATCGCTATCTCACTCTTTTTTGGAAGGCTCATGGCCTGACCCCTCGAGGTCGCATGAGTAGCTGGACACTAAGGTTCGCTTCGCATGGCCAGATCCCTCGAGGTTGCATACAAGGCCCTTGTTACTTCTCTACTAGCCAACTCTATCCGTGCGAGACCATAGGCTTCCTCCTTTTGGGCCATGGATCATGGATAGGGTTGATGACTCACTGCCATGTCAGCCCTAAACGAGTGGGCTTGGACTATGGCTTATCTCTTAAAACCCTATCCCGCCTTGGTAACTTCTTCTCCAAGAACTACGTATGGCTTGATCCCTATAAATAGGGTACGTAGGCACCTTGTTTGGATACGCCTCAGCTCACCCCTGACTATCTATCAACAAGATCAGCCACAAAAAATCACCAATCTCCTCCCATGTTCTTCGTGTTCATAGCAAAATATCCGTATTTTGCTCCATAAATCCAGCAACCTCCAATTTCGTGTTGTAACGAAATTCTCCCTACAACAATTGGCGCTAGAAGGAGGGCCCTAATCATTAATTTGGGGGAACGATGACTAACTCGAACAAGAAGAACGGAGAGGCCAAGGAGCGAGAACCCGGGGTAGCATATGACCCCGGGCTGCGACCCCCAAGGAGCGAGACCTCGGGGTAGCACATGACCCTGGACTGCGACCTCATAGGAGCGAGGCCATGCTTGCACCTAGCGTGAAAGGCCGAGGCCGGGCTAGCGTAGCGAGGCCGGGTTCGAGAAGGATAAATGATAGAGGCCAAGGCAAGGGTCAAGGTTCTAAGTGACCTCATCTCTTCATCGAGATCGTGAGCGGTCCCATCGTCGTGACGACAGACCCCCTCTCCTTGTGGAGATCGTGAGTGGTCCCATCATCGTGACGACAGACCCCCATCTCCTCGTCGAGATCGTGAGGCCTCTATATGATGTAGCTAATGAGGCCCCTATATGAAGTAACTATCGAGATCTTGAGATGCATTCTAGCGAGATGCCTCCTAGCGAGATGCCTCATAGTGAGATGTCTTTTAATGAGATACTTCTACATGAGATGCTTCTTCTTGGTGAAATACCTCTACGTCGAGGAGAGGGGGGATGCTCCTGATCCTTGTCGGGGAGAGGGGGGACGCCCCTGATCCTCGCAGGTAATGAGGAGGTCATCTACTATCTCAAAACACGGGGAAGAGCAAGCAACAAATAACGAGGTTGACCCCGAGGCTCTCATCATTAACCGCGAGCTCGCACTAGAGATAAAAGGATAGAAACCAAAGTAGTTAAAGATCAAAATGAGCTCAAGACCTCAATATCTTATTACATGTGCAACAAAGGGAAGCCTATTATGACATTGAAGAAGCTAAGTGTTCTCGTTTAGCCTGGCAAAGGCCCCTGGATAGCATGAGCAGGCCAAGTGCACCGGGATAGCGTGATGAGGCCAAGGGCCTCGGGATAGCATGACGAGGCCAAGGGCCTCGGGATAGGATGACGAGGCCAAGTGCCCCGGGATAGCGTGATGAGGCCAAGGGCCTCGGGATAGCATGACGAGGCCAAGGGCCCCGGGATAGCGATGATGAGTCAAAGTGCCCCGGGATAGCGTGATGAGGCCAAAGGCCCCGGGATAGCATGACGAGGCCAAGTGCCCCGGGATAGCGATGATGAGGCCAAGTGCCACGGGATAGCGTGATGAGAACAAGGGCCTCGGGATAGCATGACGAGGCCAAGAGCCTCGGGATAGAGATGGTGGGGCCAAGTGCCTTGGCACAACAATGAAGAGTATAAGTGCTCTGGGATAGCGTTGAAAAAGTCAAGTATGCTTGTAGCGGGATCACACCTAATTCTCTTCATTACAAATGGTATCAACCTTTAATAATACAAGAAGGATGCTGAAACATGTTGATTCCTCATCACGTCTATAATGATAATGAGTACTCGGGGGGTAGTGGCATTACATAAACACCTCTTCCAACAAGACATTTAAAAAATTACAAGTCCAGCCTCAAGTCCAGCCTCTAGCAACGCGACATCTTGTGATGCGAGGCCTCTCGGCCCATAGGTGATGATGGATAAGTCTATACTATGCGGAACTATCTCAACTCATATGCTAAAGTCAATCTTTCAGCGATCAGGATCATTTGAAGACCCCATCAGCTGTCCTAAAACACTTGGAAAAATTTAACAAATATGAAGAGGCACTATGGAGGAATCTATACATGCAACATGAGTCCCTTGTGCAAGCAAATTCGAGGCCTATGGTACTTTGCAATATTATAAACATCAAATAAAGGAGCATCAATAAAGCAAGCCAAACCAGGTTCAAGGAGCATCCAAATGAGTAAAAGAAATTAAGTCTACAAGTGCGAGGCAAATAAAGGGAGTGCCCGCATCTCCACCGAGTCTAGCAGATAAAGGCATAAAAGGAAATCATGGGGATCTATTTGTCGCTTCCTCATTCATCTCCATCTTGAGGTTATCAGCAAACTTCCCAATTTCTTCACCCAACCGGAGGAGGCCTCTCAACATGTGAGGTTGCGAGGAGGAGGCCTCTAAACATATGAGTTTTTGAGGAGGAGGCCTCTCAACATATGAGGCTGCGAGGAGGAGGCCTCTCAACATATGAGGTTGCGAGGACGAGGCCTCTCAACATATGAGTTTGCGAGGAGGAGGCCTCTCAACATATGAGGCTGCGAGGAGGAGGCCTCTCAACATATGAGGCTGCGAGGAGGAGGCCTCTCAATATATAAGGTTGCAAGGAGGCCTCGCAACATAGGAGGCTATGAGGAGTCCTCTCATTATATCAGAAAGAGAAGACCTCTCCACGTATGGGGCTATGGGGAGTCCTCTCAACTTATGAGGAGTCCTCAACATAAAGGGAGTCTTTTCATCATATAAGGAGTCCTCTCATCATAATAACAAGGAGTAAGCTCGGAGGAGAGTCCCCTCATAATATTCTAGGAAGAGCTTGAAGACATAAGTGAAAGCATGAGCTCATATATCAGCTAAACAGAAGACATATTTAACAATTTATGACCGCGAGGCCCTATGAGGTCGCCTCTCAAGATCCCGGCAGGACCATATTGTGCTTGGAAGAACCCTTCGAGGTCACCATCACTAACATATAAATGGTTTCGCATCAACTGGAAGGCGTCACTTTACTTGATTCCACATTGCATTCATAATGGCAATATGGAATCAGGGGTTAGTTGTTATGCCCGAATCTCGGCATATATCCTAAACAGGCTCAAATGACTATACAAGGGGCTCACCTCTCTTAATGGGCTCAACCACCTCTATTAATGGGCTCAATTATCTACTAATGGGCTTAAATATTGAAGAAGGATCAACAAGGCATGGGGCCCGGTCAGGGATCACCTCGCCTTTATCTCATCATATTATTTGAAGACAATCTCTCGAAGACATGATCCCGCCCTAGGGGTCGCCTCACTATGACCTCCTGCTACTACTCAATGCGTCTCACGCTAGGCCTCTGCGCCTCTCACGCTAGGCCTCTGCGCCTCTCACGCTAGGCCTCTATGCCTTTAACGCCGCTCAGCCTCGAGGTCGCATCTACCGGGGTCGCAACCCGGGGATCGCTATCTCACTCTTTTCTGGAAGGCTCATGGCCTGACCCCTCGAGGTCGCATGAGTAGCTGGACACTAGGGTTCGCTTCGCATGGCCAGATCCCTCGAGGTCGCATACAAGGCCCTTGTTACTTCTCTACTACCCAACTCTATCCGTGCGAGACCATAGGCTTCCTCCTTTTGGGCCATGGATCATGGATAGGGTTGATGACTCACTACCACGTCAGCCCTAAACGAGTGGGCTTGGACTATGGCTTATCTCTTAAAACCCTAGCCCGCCTAGGTAACTTCTTCTCCAAGAACTAAGTATGGCTTGATCCCTATAAATAGGGTACGTAGGCACCTTGTTTGGATACGCCTCAGCTCACCCCTGACTATCTATCAACAAGATCAGCCACAAAAAATCACCAATCTCCTCCCATGTTCTTCGTGTTCATAGCAAAATATCCGTATTTTGCTCCATAAATCCAACAACCTCCAATTTCATGTTGTAACGAAATTCTCCCTATAACAACTCCTAACAACTCTCTTGTTATTACTTAAAAAGTTGTAGACACATGTCCACAAGGGGAGAAAAACATTAGTACGAACACATGTCCAGAAGGGGAGAAAAACATTATTACTTAAAAAATTGGAGACACATGTCCAGAAGAGGAGAAAAACAACAAAGGAAGCCATGGAAGAAAAATTTGCAGGAGGGAAGAAAATGATCGAAGAAAGAAAATGAAGATAACCGGTGAATGAAAATGTAATGAAAACGTACCTTTATATAGGGAGCATTCATGAGCATCCATTGTTGTTGAATCAAATCAGAAAACAAATGAAGTAAGAATAGTAAATGAGATTAGATAAGAAAAAGAAGAAAACACAGATAAATGGAAAGAATTGTTGCAGGAGAGAATGGAAAGGGATGAGGAGAAAGGATGGATCAAATCACCAAACAAATTAAGCAATAATTTTAAAGAAGATTAGATAAGAAAAAGAAGAAAATACAGATAAATGGGAAAGAATTGTTGCAGGAGAGAAAGGATGGATGGGATGAGGAGGAATAGTGTGAAGAAGAGATTTGCAGAGAAAAGTTCAGAGGAAAGAAAGAGATGAAGGAATAGTAGGAATAGCGTAGGTACTATTATATGTATATTAGGGTCTTACTCTACTACAAACCAAAATTAAAATAAAAATTAGAAACCAACTTAAACTTAAATATTTGTAGTCATTATTGGTTCTGTTACATCTCCGATCATTATTTATTCCTACTACCACCTTCAACCACCATTGATTCCAGCCACCACCTTCAACCATCATTGATTCCAACCACCACCTTCAACCACCATTAATTCCGACCATCACTGCCAATCACCATTAATTTCGATGCCTTTTTGTTTGCCACTCTTTGATCTATATCTCTCTGTACTTCATAAGTTCGATTTTCACCAACCGACTCCAAAAAAATGAAGATAACCGGTGAATGAAAATGTAATGAAAACGTACCTTTATATAGGGAGCATTCATGAGCATCCATTGTTGTTGAATCAAATCAGAAAACAAATGAAGTAAGAATAGTAAATGATATTATATAAGAAAAAGAAGAAAACACGGATAAATGGAAAGAATTGTTGCAGGAGAGAAAGGAAAGGGATGAGGAGAAAGGATGGATCAAATCACCAAACAAATTAAGCAATAATTTTAAAGAAGATTAGATAAGAAAAAGAAGAAAATACAGATAAATGGGAAAGAATTGTTGCAGGAGAGAAAGGATGGATGGGATGAGGAGGAATAGTGTGAAGAAGAGATTTGCAGAGAAAAGTTCAGAGGAAAGAAAGAGATGAAGGAATAGTAGGAATAGCGTAGGTACTATTATATGTATATTAGGGTCTTACTCTACTACAAACCAAAATTAAAATAAAAATTAGAAACCAACTTAAACTTAAATATTTGTAGTCATTATTGGTTCTGTTACATCTCCGATCATTATTTATTCCTACTACCACCTTCAACCACCATTGATTCCAGCCACCACCTTCAACCATCATTGATTCCAACCACCACCTTCAACCACCATTAATTCCGACCATCACTGCCAATCACCATTAATTTCGATGCCTTTTTGTTTACCACTCTTTGATCTATATCTCTCTGTACTTCATAAGTTCGATTTTCACCAACCGACTCCAAAAAAATGAAGATAATTGGTGAATGAAAATGTAATGAAAACGTACCTTTATATAGGGAGCATTCATGAGCATCCATTGTTGTTGAATCAAATCAGAAAACAAATGAAGTAAGAATTGTAAATGAGATTAGATAAGAAAAAGAAGAAAACACGGATAAATGGAAAGAATTGTTGCAGGAGAGAAAGGAAAGGGATGAGGAGAAAGGATGGATCAAATCACCAAACAAATTAAGCAATAATTGTAAAGAAGATTAGATAAGAAAAAGAAGAAAATACAGATAAATGGGAAAGAATTGTTGCAGTAGAGAAAGGATGGATGGGATGAGGAGGAATAGTGTGAAGAAGAGATTTGCAGAGAAAAGTTCAGAGGAAAGAAAGAGATGAAGGAATAGTAGGAATAGCGTAGGTACTATTATATGTATATTAGGGTCTTACTCTACTACAAACCAAAATTAAAATAAAAATTAGAAACCAACTTAAACTTAAATATTTTTAGTCATTATTGGTTCTGTTACATCTCCGATCATTATTTATTCCTACTACCACCTTCAACCACCATTGATTCCAGCCACCACCTTCAACCATCATTGATTCCAACCACCACCTTCAACCACCATTAATTCTGACCATCACTGCCAATCACCATTAATTTCGATGCCTTTTTGTTTACCACTCTTTGATCTATATCTCTCTGTACTTCATAAGTTCGATTTTCACCAACCGACTCCAAAAAAATGAAGATAATTGGTGAATGAAAATGTAATGAAAACGTACCTTTATATAGGGAGCATTCATGAGCATCCATTGTTGTTGAATCAAATCAGAAAACAAATGAAGTAAGAATTGTAAATGAGATTAGATAAGAAAAAGAAGAAAACACGGATAAATGGAAAGAATTGTTGCAGGAGAGAAAGGAAAGGGATGAGGAGAAAGGATGGATCAAATCACCAAACAAATTAAGCAATAATTGTAAAGAAGATTAGATAAGAAAAAGAAGAAAATACAGATAAATGGGAAAGAATTGTTGCAGTAGAGAAAGGATGGATGGGATGAGGAGGAATAGTGTGAAGAAGAGATTTGCAGAGAAAAGTTCAGAGGAAAGAAAGAGATGAAGGAATAGTAGGAATAGCGTAGGTACTATTATATGTATATTAGGGTCTTACTCTACTACAAACCAAAATTAAAATAAAAATTAGAAACCAACTTAAACTTAAATATTTTTAGTCATTATTGGTTCTGTTACATCTCCGATCATTATTTATTCCTACTACCACCTTCAACCACCATTGATTCCAGCCACCACCTTCAACCATCATTGATTCCAACCACCACCTTCAACCACCATTAATTCCGACCATCACTGCCAATCACCATTAATTTCGATGCCTTTTTGTTTACCACTCTTTGATCTATATCTCTCTGTACTTCATAAGTTCGATTTTCACCAACCGACTCCAAAAAAATGAAGATAATTGGTGAATGAAAATGTAATGAAAACGTACCTTTATATAGGGAGCATTCATGAGCATTCATTGTTGTTGAATCAAATCAGAAAACAAATGAAGTAAGAATTGTAAATGAGATTAGATAAGAAAAAGAAGAAAACACGGATAAATGGAAAGAATTGTTGCAGGAGAGAAAGGAAAGGGATGAGGAGAAAGGATGGATCAAATCACCAAACAAATTAAGCAATAATTGTAAAGAAGATTAGATAAGAAAAAGAAGAAAATACAGATAAATGGGAAAGAATTGTTGCAGTAGAGAAAGGATGGATGGGATGAGGAGGAATAGTGTGAAGAAGAGATTTGCAGAGAAAAGTTCAGAGGAAAGAAAGAGATGAAGGAATAGTAGGAATAGCGTAGGTACTATTATATGTATATTAGGGTCTTACTCTACTACAAACCAAAATTAAAATAAAAATTAGAAACCAACTTAAACTTAAATATTTTTAGTCATTATTGGTTCTGTTACATCTCCGATCATTATTTATTCCTACTACCACCTTCAACCACCATTGATTCCAGCCACCACCTTCAACCATCATTGATTCCAACCACCATTAATTCCGACCATCACTGCCAATCACCATTAATTTCGATGCCTTTTTGTTTACCACTCTTTGATCTATATCTCTCTGTACTTCATAAGTTCGATTTTCACCAACCGACTCCAAAAAAATGAAGATAACCGGTGAATGAAAATGTAATGAAAACGTACCTTTATATAGGGAGCATTCATGAGCATCCATTGTTGTTGAATCAAATCAGAAAACAAATGAAGTAAGAATAGTAAATGAGATTAGATAAGAAAAAGAAGAAAACACGGATAAATGGAAAGAATTGTTGCAGGAGAGAAAGGAAAGGGATGAGGAGAAAGGATGGATCAAATCACCAAACAAATTAAGCAATAATTTTAAAGAAGATTAGATAAGAAAAAGAAGAAAATACAGATAAATGGGAAAGAATTGTTGCAGGAGAGAAAGGATGGATGGGATGAGGAGGAATAGTGTGAAGAAGAGATTTGCAGAGAAAAGTTCAGAGGAAAGAAAGAGATGAAGGAATAGTAGGAATAGCGTAGGTACTATTATATGTATATTAGGGTCTTACTCTACTACAAACCAAAATTAAAATAAAAATTAGAAACCAACTTAAACTTAAATATTTGTAGTCATTATTGGTTCTGTTACATCTCCGATCATTATTTATTCCTACTACCACCTTCAACCACCATTGATTCCAGCCACCACCTTCAACCATCATTGATTCCAACCACCACCTTCAACCACCATTAATTCCGACCATCACTGCCAATCACCATTAATTTCGATGCCTTTTTGTTTACCACTCTTTGATCTATATCTCTCTGTACTTCATAAGTTCGATTTTCACCAACCGACTCCAAAAAAATGAAGATAATTGGTGAATGAAAATGTAATGAAAATGTACCTTTATATAGGGAGCATTCATGAGCATCCATTGTTGTTGAATCAAATCAGAAAACAAATGAAGTAAGAATTGTAAATGAGATTAGATAAGAAAATGAAGAAAACACGGATAAATGGAAAGAATTGTTGCAGGAGAGAAAGGAAAGGGATGAGGAGAAAGGATGGATCAAATCACCAAACAAATTAAGCAATAATTGTAAAGAAGATTAGATAAGAAAAAGAAGAAAATACAGATAAATGGGAAAGAATTGTTGCAGTAGAGAAAGGATGGATGGGATGAGGAGGAATAGTGTGAAGAAGAGATTTGCAGAGAAAAGTTCAGAGGAAAGAAAGAGATGAAGGAATAGTAGGAATAGCGTAGGTACTATTATATGTATATTAGGGTCTTACTCTACTACAAACCAAAATTAAAATAAAAATTAGAAACCAACTTAAACTTAAATATTTTTAGTCATTATTGGTTCTGTTACATCTCCGATCATTATTTATTCCTACTACCACCTTCAACCACCATTGATTCCAGCCACCACCTTCAACCATCATTGATTCCAACCACCACCTTCAACCACCATTAATTCCGACCATCACTGCCAATCACCATTAATTTCGATGCCTTTTTGTTTACCACTCTTTGATCTTTATCTCTCTGTACTTCATAAGTTCGATTTTCACCAACCGACTCCAAAAAAATGAAGATAATTGGTGAATGAAAATGTAATGAAAACGTACCTTTATATAGGGAGCATTCATGAGCATCCATTGTTGTTGAATCAAATCAGAAAACAAATGAAGTAAGAATTGTAAATGAGATTAGATAAGAAAAAGAAGAAAACACGGATAAATGGAAAGAATTGTTGCAGGAGAGAAAGGAAAGGGATGAGGAGAAAGGATGGATCAAATCACCAAACAAATTAAGCAATAATTTTAAAGAAGATTAGATAAGAAAAAGAAGAAAATACAGATAAATGGGAAAGAATTGTTGCAGGAGAGAAAGGATGGATGGGATGAGGAGGAATAGTGTGAAGAAGAGATTTGCAGAGAAAAGTTCAGAGGAAAGAAAGAGATGAAGGAATAGTAGGAATAGCGTAGGTACTATTATATGTATATTAGGGTCTTACTCTACTACAAACCAAAATTAAAATAAAAATTAGAAACCAACTTAAACTTAAATATTTGTAGTCATTATTGGTTCTGTTACATCTCCGATCATTATTTATTCCTACTACCACCTTCAACCACCATTGATTCCAGCCACCACCTTCAACCATCATTGATTCCAACCACCACCTTCAACCACCATTAATTCCGACCATCACTGCCAATCACCATTAATTTCGATGCCTTTTTGTTTACCACTCTTTGATCTATATCTCTCTGTACTTCATAAGTTCGATTTTCACCAACCGACTCCAAAAAAATGAAGATAATTGGTGAATGAAAATGTAATGAAAACGTACCTTTATATAGGGAGCATTCATGAGCATCCATTGTTGTTGAATCAAATCAGAAAACAAATGAAGTAAGAATAGTAAATGAGATTAGATAAGAAAAAGAAGAAAACACGGATAAATGGAAAGAATTGTTGCAGGAGAGAAAGGAAAGGGATGAGGAGAAAGGATGGATCAAATCACCAAACAAATTAAGCAATAATTGTAAAGAAGATTAGATAAGAAAAAGAAGAAAATACAGATAAATGGGAAAGAATTGTTGCAGTAGAGAAAGGATGGATGGGATGAGGAGGAATAGTGTGAAGAAGAGATTTGCAGAGAAAAGTTCAGAGGAAAGAAAGAGATGAAGGAATAGTAGGAATAGCGTAGGTACTATTATATGTATATTAGGGTCTTACTCTACTACAAACCAAAATTAAAATAAAAATTAGAAACCAACTTAAACTTAAATATTTTTAGTCATTATTGGTTCTGTTACATCTCCGATCATTATTTATTCCTACTACCACCTTCAACCACCATTGATTCCAGCCACCACCTTCAACCATCATTGATTCCAACCACCACCTTCAACCACCATTAATTCCGACCATCACTGCCAATCACCATTAATTTCGATGCCTTTTTGTTTACCACTCTTTGATCTATATCTCTCTGTACTTCATAAGTTCGATTTTCACCAACCGACTCCAAAAAAATGAAGATAACCGGTGAATGAAAATGTAATGAAAACGTACCTTTATATAGGGAGCATTCATGAGCATCCATTGTTGTTGAATCAAATCAGAAAACAAATGAAGTAAGAATTGTAAATGAGATTAGATAAGAAAAAGAAGAAAACACGGATAAATGGAAAGAATTGTTGCAGGAGAGAAAGGAAAGGGATGAGGAGAAAGGATGGATCAAATCACCAAACAAATTAAGCAATAATTGTAAAGAAGATTAGATAAGAAAAAGAAGAAAATACAGATAAATGGGAAAGAATTGTTGCAGTAGAGAAAGGATGGATGGGATGAGGAGGAATAGTGTGAAGAAGAGATTTGCAGAGAAAAGTTCAGAGGAAAGAAAGAGATGAAGGAATAGTAGGAATAGCGTAGTGATAGAGTATATTTTTATATATATTTTAGATGATTTTATTCTCATATTTATTGTGTTTTGCATTGATTTGGATTTTTATTTAATAGATTTTATTGTTTTATTGTAGAAAATAAAGAATTCATAACTTGGAAGGATTTGGAGCAAAAAGAGCTATTTTGGAGATAAAATAGGAGAAAATTCGTAATATTGGGCTATACGGGCTGTCTGCACTGTTTTGGCCATATCTTGAGTTCCAGAATTCAGAATTTGATGAAATTACTGTCCACGCGAAGCTTAGGGAATTATCTTTAATTCAGAGGTGGTCCAATAAGCAAAATCCAACTGGAAGAGGCCCAGAAACAGAGGAGAAAAAGAAGTGACGAATTTTAATTAAGGAATCCTATTCAGTTATGGAATCCTACTTGTAATTGATTTAGAGTATTAAAATACTTTTATTGGGCAAGACTTTTAGAGCCTATATAAACACATCTAGGGTATTATATTTGAGAGGGAAGAAGAGGGAGATACATACGTGCTCCTACTCTTAGGAGCTAGGGTTTTGGAGAGGAGACCATGAATTTCATTCTTGTGACAGGATTGATGATTGCAGGTTTTCTTATCTGAATTTCTTCTCAATTCTTATTAGTTTAATTATGTTTTCTTGCTTTACTAGTTGTTTTACTTGTTTAATTATTAGCGAGTAGTTATTTCTAGGGCTTAAAGGGAAGCCATGTTTGCACTAATATTGGCATGATTTTCATAGTGGTTTGATTGGTTATGGTTAATTCTGATTGATATGTTTTAATCATTAATTTGTGTAATTGGCCAATATCATGGATTAATTATATGCAAATAGGGGTATGGATCGAGAGATTTACTTACTAGAGGCACACATACGATTAGCAGAATTGAATTTGAGTGCGAAAGCATCATTGGATTTCTGAGAGCGTTAATTCTTGAAAGAGATTAACTTGACTCTAATTACCTGATTGATTGAATTACTAAAAGTGGTTAATTGTGTTGAATGTTTCGAGAGTGTTAATGCTTGAAAGAGATTAACATACTCTAGTTATAGGATCACATTGATTGCTTTAGCTTAAGAGCCAATTGTGTAAGCATGGTGGACCTGATTGCCCTAGGTTTTAAATAATTTGTTTATCATCTGTTTAATTAGTGTTAATTTAGTTTAATTAGTTACTTAATATTCTCCAATATTCGTTTGACCCTTGAAACAATTAGCGATAACTGAAAAGGAATTAGTAGAACCTGTCTCCTTGTGGATTCGACCCGCTTGCCATCTGTACTAGCAATAGACACCGTGCGCTTGCGGTTAGGTATAATTTGACATATCAAGTTTTTGGCGCCGCTGCCGGGGAGACAGCGAGTTTTTATTGATTTTAATTTAGTTGTTTAGATTGTTTCCATTGTCTCGTTGGAACTTTTGTTCCAATTGAGGCAGATTTTACTACGTTTTCTTGGTTTTGTTGAGTGTCTACAGGTTTGCAATGGGTGAAGTTGATACTTTTGCACTACTCTCTTCCATGTTGGAGGCACGCACTCAAGAAATTGCCTCATTCAACTCTACAGAGCCCATTATGCGTCCAATGAGTATTAATGAGATGTCACAAGTGGCCCCTAAAACTTACAACTTCTGTCCAATTTGTGGTGTCCAGGGTCATTATGGTTTGGAATGCTATTACAATGTCTATAATTCTCAGAGTGCTCAGTTGGGACAAATGAATTCTTTTGAAGAAGGATATGGGTACAATCAGTATTCAAACACTTTTGATCAAGAATGCGTGAATCAACCAGATTTCTACTACCAGGACAATGGTGCTCAAAATTTTTCATATCATAATCAGCAACAGTTTGAGCAACAATATTATCAGTCATATGAGCAGCCGCCACAGCAAGAATATCAATATCCTCCTCTACAAGAAAATCTACATGTTTTTCAATCCAGTGTAGATGTGCAAGCTGATCAGACAAATGAGATGTGGGATATCTTGAATAAATTGCTAAAGAGTTCTGAAGAACAAGCCGAGAAGATCAAAGGATTAGAAACTCAAAGTTTGGCGATTGAATCTCAAATTGCACAGTTGGCTAACTCTTCTACTACAGGCCATCTCGACTATTTACCATCATCATCTATCCGATCCGAAGAGGACCTGACTGCTATCAATCTCACAAGCGATCAGGAATATGATAGTTTCTCCATGTATGTTGATGATGAGGCCATTGATAAAGAGAAGGAGCATGCCACCGATGACAAGATCAATGATGTTGCTGCTACCAAGGACAATGTGACTGAGGATGAGGCTACAAAGGAAAGCAATACAGAGATGGTTGTTGTTTGTCTTCCACAACCTGTGCCTAAGCTACCATGTATTGATAAATTTGCTCTCGATCTGGCCTCTACTTACAAGGCTTCTTTGCTCAAGAACACTTATTTCAAGGTTGATGTGATAACAAATATTGTCCAAGACGATATTTCTCAAATTCTGGTTGAGGAACCATACAAAGTGGCTCATACGTTTCAAGCTCGAGAAGAGGGAGAAGATGGAAGTGTCTTATTAGCCAATGATGTGATAAGCCAAGATGTCCGAATGACTCCAGTGAAAGTGAGGAGTGAAGAAAAGCCACCACCAGAACCTCCACCTTATGTCAAGGGAGTTCAATATTTTCGTGGTGTTGAATTTTATCGCTGTTTTATCACAAAGTTTTCCAAAACTGCACAAGCACTCTCTCTATTGCTTATTAATGACATATTTTATTTTACTGATGCTTGTTTGGAGACTTTCTGCAGGATAAAGAAAACCACTAACACTCTTGATACTTTTTGTGGTGGCGAGTTTATGATCGAGAAATTGGATATTACGCCTTTACCGGAGTATTTTTGAGGAGGTCAAGCTAATGACTCTAAATAAGCGCTTCTTGGGAGGCAACCCAAGATTTCATTGGAGGATCGGTGCACTTCATGCTTTTGCATAGGATATTTCTTGGTGGTTGTTGGTGGTGCGTGGGTGGCTCCTAAGCAAATGAGGGATGGTTTTCACACCCGACACCTTGATTCCAGGGGAGTTTTCTTTCTTTTCTTTTCTTTTTAGTATAGTTTTATTTTGTTTTTAGTTGTAGTTTTGTATCTTGTTCTTTAGTTCATTGGGGACAATGAACCGCTTAAGTGTGGGGAGGTGTTCTCAACGTAGTGTATATATATAAAAAAAAAAAAAAAAATCCAAAAAAATTAAAAAAATTGAAAAATACCAAAAATAATTCTAGCCATGCAATTTGATTAGTTGTTGTATTTTGCTTGATACACCCATGCATGCGTAGAATTCTTGTGTTTATTGACGCTTTTGTATGAGAAGTGACGTGCTTTGTTCTTGTGCACACACTTACACTAGCAAGTTGAAGCTGGTAGACTTAATTGGATGTTGTAAGTGATTAGAATGACATGAATATGTGCAAGATGACTTGGTTTTCATGCTTTGAGTACAAGTAGGTGCGTTAGAGAGTCTTGTTACCTGGGATTGATTATGTTTTGTCACACCAAGTGAGTTTTGAGCCTATATGCATATCTTTTGCATGATTTTTCGTTTGCTTGAGTGTCCACATGTTGTTTACATTGCTAGCACTTACTTGAGATCTTTCTTGAAATGCATGACATTACTTGATGATAAGATGATAAAGGCACTTAGGTTTAACCTCGTATTTCCCATAGTTCCACACCTTTTATACATGATCAATTAGTTAACCCGTTGAGCTTAATCCTATTCTTTCAGTGACACACCACATTACTTGCCATTATCCTTTTTATTCTATTGGCCTTATATTGAATTTGAACCTAAATTGTCAAAGGCTAGTATCGTGCTTAAGGGAGTAATAAGGTGTTCATAAAAGGGGGGTTATTGATGATCATACTTTTGGGGAATATTGATTTTGGGTTGATGCTTGCTAGTCGATATCATAAAAATATCTATGGATCATTGTGTTTATTCCTTAGCTCTCAAAAGAAAAAAAAAGAAAAAAAAAAGAAAAAAAAAAGAAAAAAAAAGAAAAAAAAACAGAAAAAAAAAAGAAAAAAAAATAAATAAATTTGAGAGCATTCTTAGGTTTGTATGATCCTGCTTCATTCGACTAGTCAAGTTATTATGTAAGGGTTATTGAAAAATCCAAGTGTGGGGAAGTATTTGTTTTAATAGAAAGGGAATTGAATAATGATTATTGTTGGGTACTAGCTTTTGACATTTAACCTGTTTTAGCTTTTCTTGACATACCATGTCCCTAGCCCACATTACAACCCGAATAAAGACCTTTTGATTGTCATCAATGATGTATGTTGTGTTGAGAGTGAGATTGATTGCGAGTGTCAAGTTGTGTTTATGATTTTGTTGGAATTGAGTGATACACTTAACCTTGTTCTTGAGTGAATATTCATTTTTGAGTGAAAGGTGAGTTATTACTTGTTTTGGCATAGGAGATCCCAGGTTTAGACTTAAAGATGTACTTCTTGTGGGCTTAGCATGATTACCAACGATTTTTACACTTGACATGAATTTTTATGACCTTTTGCATGTTGGTTGAGTAGACTACGTGAATACTTGCACTTTTGACACCAAGACATCGTATGTTTGCTTTGATTCTTAAGTTGATGTGGCATGAGAGGACTTGTGTGTGTGGTGTTGTGTTAGCATTGATCTTTTGCATGGTTAGATGAATTTTGTGGGTACATTCACTATAAACCCTCACGAGACAACACTCGTCCTACTAGGGCTGCCTAGGGGTTTAACGGCTTGTTGCATATGCTCAATGCAATCGTGTCATCTACGAAAGTGATGTTTGTTAGGACTTAGTTTTTATTTCACTTATTTGCCCGAGGACGTGCAAATGCTAAGTGTGGGGATGTTTGATAGAGTATATTTTTATATATATTTTAGATGATTTTATTCTCATATTTATTGTGTTTTGCATTGATTTGGATTTTTATTTAATAGATTTTATTGTTTTATTGTAGGAAATAAAGAATTCATAACTTGGAAGGATTTGGAGCAAAAAGAGCTATTTTGGAGATAAAATAGGAGAAAATTCGTAATATTGGGCTATACGGGCTGCCTGCACTGTTTTGGCCATATCTTGAGTTCCAGAAGTCAGAATTTGATGAAATTATTGTCCACGCGAAGCTTAGGGAATTATCTTTAATTCAGAGGTGGTCCAATAAGCAAAATCCAACTGGAAGAGGCCCAGAAACAGAGGAGAAAAAGAAGTGACGAATTTTAATTAAGGAATCCTATTCAGTTATGGAATCCTACTTGTAATTGATTTAGAGTATTAAAATACTTTTATTGGGCAAGACTTTTAGAGCCTATATAAACACATCTAGGGTATTATATTTGAGAGGGAAGAAGAGGGAGATACATACGTGCTCCTACTCTTAGGAGCTAGGGTTTTGGAGAGGAGACCATGAATTTCATTCTTGTGACAGGATTGATGATTGCAGGTTTTCTTATCTGAATTTCTTCTCAATTCTTATTAGTTTAATTATGTTTTCTTGCTTTACTAGTTGTTTTACTTGTTTAATTATTAGCGAGTAGTTATTTCTAGGGCTTAAAGGGAAGCCATGTTTGCACTAATATTGGCATGATTTTCATAGTGGTTTGATTGGTTATGGTTAATTCTGATTGATATGTTTTAATCATTAATTTGTGTAATTGGCCAATATCATGGATTAATTATATGCAAATAGGGGTATGGATCGAGAGATTTACTTACTAGAGGCACACATACGATTAGCAGAATTGAATTTGAGTGCGAAAGCATCATTGGATTTCTGAGAGCGTTAATTCTTGAAAGAGATTAACTTGACTCTAATTACCTGATTGATTGAATTACTAAAAGTGGTTAATTGTGTTGAATGTTTCGAGAGTGTTAATGCTTGAAAGAGATTAACATACTCTAGTTATAGGATCACATTGATTGCTTTAGCTTAAGAGCCAATTGTGTAAGCATGGTGGACCTGATTGCCCTAGGTTTTAAATAATTTGTTTATCATCTGTTTAATTAGTGTTAATTTAGTTTAATTAGTTACTTAATATTCTCCAATATTCGTTTGACCCTTGAAACAATTAGCGATAACTGAAAAGGAATTAGTAGAACCTGTCTCCTTGTGGATTCGACCCGCTTGCCATCTGTACTAGCAATAGACACCGTGCGCTTGCGGTTAGGTATAATTTGACATATCACGTAGGTACTATTATATGTATATTAGGGTCTTACTCTACTACAAACCAAAATTAAAATAAAAATTAGAAACCAACTTAAACTTAAATATTTTTAGTCATTATTGGTTCTGTTACATCTCCGATCATTATTTATTCCTACTACCACCTTCAACCACCATTGATTCCAGCCACCACCTTCAACCATCATTGATTCCAACCACCACCTTCAACCACCATTAATTCCGACCATCACTGCCAATCACCATTAATTTCGATGCCTTTTTGTTTACCACTCTTTGATCTATATCTCTCTGTACTTCATAAGTTCGATTTTCACCAACCGACTCCAAAAAAATGAAGATAATTGGTGAATGAAAATGTAATGAAAATGTACCTTTATATAGGGAGCATTCATGAGCATCCATTGTTGTTGAATCAAATCAGAAAACAAATGAAGTAAGAATTGTAAATGAGATTAGATAAGAAAAAGAAGAAAACACGGATAAATGGAAAGAATTGTTGCAGGAGAGAAAGGAAAGGGATGAGGAGAAAGGATGGATCAAATCACCAAACAAATTAAGCAATAATTGTAAAGAAGATTAGATAAGAAAAAGAAGAAAATACAGATAAATGGGAAAGAATTGTTGCAGTAGAGAAAGGATGGATGGGATGAGGAGGAATAGTGTGAAGAAGAGATTTGCAGAGAAAAGTTCAGAGGAAAGAAAGAGATGAAGGAATAGTAGGAATAGCGTAGGTACTATTATATGTATATTAGGGTCTTACTCTACTACAAACCAAAATTAAAATAAAAATTAGAAACCAACTTAAACTTAAATATTTTTAGTCATTATTGGTTCTGTTACATCTCCGATCATTATTTATTCCAGCCACCACCTTCAACCACCATTGATTCCAGCCACCACCTTCAACCATCATTGATTCCAACCACCACCTTCAACCACCATTAATTCCGACCATCACTGCCAATCACCATTAATTTCGATGCCTTTTTGTTTACCACTCTTTGATCTTTATCTCTCTGTACTTCATAAGTTCGATTTTCACCAACCGACTCCAAAAAAATGAAGATAATTGGTGAATGAAAATGTAATGAAAACGTACCTTTATATAGGGAGCATTCATGAGCATCCATTGTTGTTGAATCAAATCAGAAAACAAATGAAGTAAGAATTGTAAATGAGATTAGATAAGAAAAAGAAGAAAACACGGATAAATGGAAAGAATTGTTGCAGGAGAGAAAGGAAAGGGATGAGGAGAAAGGATGGATCAAATCACCAAACAAATTAAGCAATAATTGTAAAGAAGATTAGATAAGAAAAAGAAGAAAATACAGATAAATGGGAAAGAATTGTTGCAGTAGAGAAAGGATGGATGGGATGAGGAGGAATAGTGTGAAGAAGAGATTTGCAGAGAAAAGTTCAGAGGAAAGAAAGAGATGAAGGAATAGTAGGAATAGCGTAGGTACTATTATATGTATATTAGGGTCTTACTCTACTACAAACCAAAATTAAAATAAAAATTAGAAACCAACTTAAACTTAAATATTTTTAGTCATTATTGGTTCTGTTACATCTCCGATCATTATTTATTCCTACTACCACCTTCAACCACCATTGATTCCAGCCACCACCTTCAACCATCATTGATTCCAACCACCACCTTCAACCACCATTAATTCCGACCATCACTGCCAATCACCATTAATTTCGATGCCTTTTTGTTTACCACTCTTTGATCTATATCTCTCTGTACTTCATAAGTTCGATTTTCACCAACCGACTCCAAAAAAATGAAGATAATTGGTGAATGAAAATGTAATGAAAACGTACCTTTATATAGGGAGCATTCATGAGCATTCATTGTTGTTGAATCAAATCAGAAAACAAATGAAGTAAGAATTGTAAATGAGATTAGATAAGAAAAAGAAGAAAACACGGATAAATGGAAAGAATTGTTGCAGGAGAGAAAGGAAAGGGATGAGGAGAAAGGATGGATCAAATCACCAAACAAATTAAGCAATAATTGTAAAGAATATTAGATAAGAAAAAGAAGAAAATACAGATAAATGGGAAAGAATTGTTGCAGTAGAGAAAGGATGGATGGGATGAGGAGGAATAGTGTGAAGAAGAGATTTGCAGAGAAAAGTTCAGAGGAAAGAAAGAGATGAAGGAATAGTAGGAATAGCGTAGGTACTATGTATATTAGGGTCTTACTCTACTACAAACCAAAATTAAAATAAAAATTAGAAACCAACTTAAACTTAAATATTTTTAGTCATTATTGGTTCTGTTACATCTCCGATCATTATTTATTCCTACTACCACCTTCAACCACCATTGATTCCAGCCACCACCTTCAACCATCATTGATTCCAACCACCACCTTCAACCACCATTAATTCCGACCATCACTGCCAATCACCATTAATTTCGATGCCTTTTTGTTTACCACTCTTTGATCTATATCTCTCTGTACTTCATAAGTTCGATTTTCACCAACCGACTCCAAAAAAATGAAGATAATTGGTGAATGAAAATGTAATGAAAACGTACCTTTATATAGGGAGCATTCATGAGCATTCATTGTTGTTGAATCAAATCAGAAAACAAATGAAGTAAGAATTGTAAATGAGATTAGATAAGAAAAAGAAGAAAACACGGATAAATGGAAAGAATTGTTGCAGGAGAGAAAGGAAAGGGATGAGGAGAAAGGATGGATCAAATCACCAAACAAATTAAGCAATAATTGTAAAGAATATTAGATAAGAAAAAGAAGAAAATACAGATAAATGGGAAAGAATTGTTGCAGTAGAGAAAGGATGGATGGGATGAGGAGGAATAGTGTGAAGAAGAGATTTGCAGAGAAAAGTTCAGAGGAAAGAAAGAGATGAAGGAATAGTAGGAATAGCGTAGGTACTATGTATATTAGGGTCTTACTCTACTACAAACCAAAATTAAAATAAAAATTAGAAACCAACTTAAACTTAAATATTTTTAGTCATTATTGGTTCTGTTACATCTCCGATCATTATTTATTCCTACTACCACCTTCAACCACCATTGATTCCAGCCACCACCTTCAACCATCATTGATTCCAACCACCATTAATTCCGACCATCACTGCCAATCACCATTAATTTCGATGCCTTTTTGTTTACCACTCTTTGATCTATATCTCTCTGTACTTCATAAGTTCGATTTTCACCAACCGACTCCAAAAAAATGAAGATAACCGGTGAATGAAAATGTAATGAAAACGTACCTTTATATAGGGAGCATTCATGAGCATCCATTGTTGTTGAATCAAATCAGAAAACAAATGAAGTAAGAATAGTAAATGAGATTAGATAAGAAAAAGAAGAAAACACGGATAAATGGAAAGAATTGTTGCAGGAGAGAAAGGAAAGGGATGAGGAGAAAGGATGGATCAAATCACCAAACAAATTAAGCAATAATTTTAAAGAAGATTAGATAAGAAAAAGAAGAAAATACAGATAAATGGGAAAGAATTGTTGCAGGAGAGAAAGGATGGATGGGATGAGGAGGAATAGTGTGAAGAAGAGATTTGCAGAGAAAAGTTCAGAGGAAAGAAAGAGATGAAGGAATAGTAGGAATAGCGTAGGTACTATTATATGTATATTAGGGTCTTACTCTACTACAAACCAAAATTAAAATAAAAATTAGAAACCAACTTAAACTTAAATATTTGTAGTCATTATTGGTTCTGTTACATCTCCGATCATTATTTATTCCTACTACCACCTTCAGCCACCATTGATTCCAGCCACCACCTTCAACCATCATTGATTCCAACCACCATTAATTCCGACCATCACTGCCAATCACCATTAATTTCGATGCCTTTTTGTTTACCACTCTTTGATCTATATCTCTCTGTACTTCATAAGTTCGATTTTCACCAACCGACTCCAAAAAAATGAAGATAATTGGTGAATGAAAATGTAATGAAAATGTACCTTTATATAGGGAGCATTCATGAGCATCCATTGTTGTTGAATCAAATCAGAAAACAAATGAAGTAAGAATAGTAAATGAGATTAGATAAGAAAAAGAAGAAAACACGGATAAATGGAAAGAATTGTTGCAGGAGAGAAAGGAAAGGGATGAGGAGAAAGGATGGATCAAATCACCAAACAAATTAAGCAATAATTGTAAAGAAGATTAGATAAGAAAAAGAAGAAAATACAGATAAATGGGAAAGAATTGTTGCAGTAGAGAAAGGATGGATGGGATGAGGAGGAATAGTGTGAAGAAGAGATTTGCAGAGAAAAGTTCAGAGGAAAGAAAGAGATGAAGGAATAGTAGGAATAGCGTAGGTACTATTATATGTATATTAGGGTCTTACTCTACTACAAACGAAAATTAAAATAAAAATTAGAAACCAACTTAAACTTAAATATTTTTAGTCATTATTGGTTCTGTTACATCTCCGATCATTATTTATTCCTACTACCACCTTCAACCACCATTGATTCCAGCCACCACCTTCAACCATCATTGATTCCAACCACCACCTTCAACCACCATTAATTCCGACCATCACTGCCAATCACCATTAATTTCGATGCCTTTTTGTTTACCACTCTTTGATCTATATCTCTCTGTACTTCATAAGTTCGATTTTCACCAACCGACTCCAAAAAAATGAAGATAATTGGTGAATGAAAATGTAATGAAAATGTACCTTTATATAGGGAGCATTCATGAGCATCCATTGTTGTTGAATCAAATCAGAAAACAAATGAAGTAAGAATTGTAAATGAGATTAGATAAGAAAAAGAAGAAAACACGGATAAATGGAAAGAATTGTTGCAGGAGAGAAAGGAAAGGGATGAGGAGAAAGGATGGATCAAATCACCAAACAAATTAAGCAATAATTGTAAAGAAGATTAGATAAGAAAAAGAAGAAAATACAGATAAATGGGAAAGAATTGTTGCAGTAGAGAAAGGATGGATGGGATGACGAGGAATAGTGTGAAGAAGAGATTTGCAGAGAAAAGTTCAGAGGAAAGAAAGAGATGAAGGAATAGTAGGAATAGCGTAGGTACTATTATATGTATATTAGGGTCTTACTCTACTACAAACCAAAATTAAAATAAAAATTAGAAACCAACTTAAACTTAAATATTTTTAGTCATTATTGGTTCTGTTACATCTCCGATCATTATTTATTCCAGCCACCACCTTCAACCACCATTGATTCCAGCCACCACCTTCAACCATCATTGATTCCAACCACCACCTTCAACCACCATTAATTCCGACCATCACTGCCAATCACCATTAATTTCGATGCCTTTTTGTTTACCACTCTTTGATCTTTATCTCTCTGTACTTCATAAGTTCGATTTTCACCAACCGACTCCAAAAAAATGAAGATAATTGGTGAATGAAAATGTAATGAAAACGTACCTTTATATAGGGAGCATTCATGAGCATCCATTGTTGTTGAATCAAATCAGAAAACAAATGAAGTAAGAATTGTAAATGAGATTAGATAAGAAAAAGAAGAAAACACGGATAAATGGAAAGAATTGTTGCAGGAGAGAAAGGAAAGGGATGAGGAGAAAGGATGGATCAAATCACCAAACAAATTAAGCAATAATTGTAAAGAAGATTAGATAAGAAAAAGAAGAAAATACAGATAAATGGGAAAGAATTGTTGCAGTAGAGAAAGGATGGATGGGATGAGGAGGAATAGTGTGAAGAAGAGATTTGCAGAGAAAAGTTCAGAGGAAAGAAAGAGATGAAGGAATAGTAGGAATAGCGTAGGTACTATTATATGTATATTAGGGTCTTACTCTACTACAAACCAAAATTAAAATAAAAATTAGAAACCAACTTAAACTTAAATATTTTTAGTCATTATTGGTTCTGTTACATCTCCGATCATTATTTATTCCTACTACCACCTTCAACCACCATTGATTCCAGCCACCACCTTCAACCATCATTGATTCCAACCACCACCTTCAACCACCATTAATTCCGACCATCACTGCCAATCACCATTAATTTCGATGCCTTTTTGTTTACCACTCTTTGATCTATATCTCTCTGTACTTCATAAGTTCGATTTTCACCAACCGACTCCAAAAAAATGAAGATAATTGGTGAATGAAAATGTAATGAAAACGTACCTTTATATAGGGAGCATTCATGAGCATTCATTGTTGTTGAATCAAATCAGAAAACAAATGAAGTAAGAATTGTAAATGAGATTAGATAAGAAAAAGAAGAAAACACGGATAAATGGAAAGAATTGTTGCAGGAGAGAAAGGAAAGGGATGAGGAGAAAGGATGGATCAAATCACCAAACAAATTAAGCAATAATTGTAAAGAATATTAGATAAGAAAAAGAAGAAAATACAGATAAATGGGAAAGAATTGTTGCAGTAGAGAAAGGATGGATGGGATGAGGAGGAATAGTGTGAAGAAGAGATTTGCAGAGAAAAGTTCAGAGGAAAGAAAGAGATGAAGGAATAGTAGGAATAGCGTAGGTACTATTATATGTATATTAGGGTCTTACTCTACTACAAACCAAAATTAAAATAAAAATTAGAAACCAACTTAAACTTAAATATTTTTAGTCATTATTGGTTCTGTTACATCTCCGATCATTATTTATTCCTACTACCACCTTCAACCACCATTGATTCCAGCCACCACCTTCAACCATCATTGATTCCAACCACCATTAATTCCGACCATCACTGCCAATCACCATTAATTTCGATGCCTTTTTGTTTACCACTCTTTGATCTATATCTCTCTGTACTTCATAAGTTCGATTTTCACCAACCGACTCCAAAAAAATGAAGATAACCGGTGAATGAAAATGTAATGAAAACGTACCTTTATATAGGGAGCATTCATGAGCATCCATTGTTGTTGAATCAAATCAGAAAACAAATGAAGTAAGAATAGTAAATGAGATTAGATAAGAAAAAGAAGAAAACACGGATAAATGGAAAGAATTGTTGCAGGAGAGAAAGGAAAGGGATGAGGAGAAAGGATGGATCAAATCACCAAACAAATTAAGCAATAATTTTAAAGAAGATTAGATAAGAAAAAGAAGAAAATACAGATAAATGGGAAAGAATTGTTGCAGGAGAGAAAGGATGGATGGGATGAGGAGGAATAGTGTGAAGAAGAGATTTGCAGAGAAAAGTTCAGAGGAAAGAAAGAGATGAAGGAATAGTAGGAATAGCGTAGGTACTATTATATGTATATTAGGGTCTTACTCTACTACAAACCAAAATTAAAATAAAAATTAGAAACCAACTTAAACTTAAATATTTGTAGTCATTATTGGTTCTGTTACATCTCCGATCATTATTTATTCCTACTACCACCTTCAACCACCATTGATTCCAGCCACCACCTTCAACCATCATTGATTCCAACCACCACCTTCAACCACCATTAATTCCGACCATCACTGCCAATCACCATTAATTTCGATGCCTTTTTGTTTACCACTCTTTGATCTATATCTCTCTGTACTTCATAAGTTCGATTTTCACCAACCGACTCCAAAAAAATGAAGATAATTGGTGAATGAAAATGTAATGAAAATGTACCTTTATATAGGGAGCATTCATGAGCATCCATTGTTGTTGAATCAAATCAGAAAACAAATGAAGTAAGAATAGTAAATGAGATTAGATAAGAAAAAGAAGAAAACACGGATAAATGGAAAGAATTGTTGCAGGAGAGAAAGGAAAGGGATGAGGAGAAAGGATGGATCAAATCACCAAACAAATTAAGCAATAATTGTAAAGAAGATTAGATAAGAAAAAGAAGAAAATACAGATAAATGGGAAAGAATTGTTGCAGTAGAGAAAGGATGGATGGGATGAGGAGGAATAGTGTGAAGAAGAGATTTGCAGAGAAAAGTTCAGAGGAAAGAAAGAGATGAAGGAATAGTAGGAATAGCGTAGGTACTATTATATGTATATTAGGGTCTTACTCTACTACAAACCAAAATTAAAATAAAAATTAGAAACCAACTTAAACTTAAATATTTTTAGTCATTATTGGTTCTGTTACATCTCCGATCATTATTTATTCCTACTACCACCTTCAACCACCATTGATTCCAGCCACCACCTTCAACCATCATTGATTCCAACCACCACCTTCAACCACCATTAATTCCGACCATCACTGCCAATCACCATTAATTTCGATGCCTTTTTGTTTACCACTCTTTGATCTATATCTCTCTGTACTTCATAAGTTCGATTTTCACCAACCGACTCCAAAAAAATGAAGATAATTGGTGAATGAAAATGTAATGAAAATGTACCTTTATATAGGGAGCATTCATGAGCATCCATTGTTGTTGAATCAAATCAGAAAACAAATGAAGTAAGAATTGTAAATGAGATTAGATAAGAAAAAGAAGAAAACACGGATAAATGGAAAGAATTGTTGCAGGAGAGAAAGGAAAGGGATGAGGAGAAAGGATGGATCAAATCACCAAACAAATTAAGCAATAATTGTAAAGAAGATTAGATAAGAAAAAGAAGAAAATACAGATAAATGGGAAAGAATTGTTGCAGTAGAGAAAGGATGGATGGGATGACGAGGAATAGTGTGAAGAAGAGATTTGCAGAGAAAAGTTCAGAGGAAAGAAAGAGATGAAGGAATAGTAGGAATAGCGTAGGTACTATTATATGTATATTAGGGTCTTACTCTACTACAAACCAAAATTAAAATAAAAATTAGAAACCAACTTAAACTTAAATATTTTTAGTCATTATTGGTTCTGTTACATCTCCGATCATTATTTATTCCTACTACCACCTTCAACCACCATTGATTCCAGCCACCACCTTCAACCATCATTGATTCCAACCACCACCTTCAACCACCATTAATTCCGACCATCACTGCCAATCACCATTAATTTCGATGCCTTTTTGTTTACCACTCTTTGATCTATATCTCTCTGTACTTCATAAGTTCGATTTTCACCAACCGACTCCAAAAAAATGAAGATAATTGGTGAATGAAAATGTAATGAAAACGTACCTTTATATAGGGAGCATTCATGAGCATCCATTGTTGTTGAATCAAATCAGAAAACAAATAAAGTAAGAATTGTAAATGAGATTAGATAAGAAAAAGAAGAAAACACGGATAAATGGAAAGAATTGTTGCAGGAGAGAAAGGAAAGGGATGAGGAGAAAGGATGGATCAAATCACCAAACAAATTAAGCAATAATTGTAAAGAAGATTAGATAAGAAAAAGAAGAAAATACAGATAAATGGGAAAGAATTGTTGCAGTAGAGAAAGGATGGATGGGATGAGGAGGAATAGTGTGAAGAAGAGATTTGCAGAGAAAAGTTCAGAGGAAAGAAAGAGATGAAGGAATAGTAGGAATAGCGTAGGTACTATTATATGTATATTAGGGTCTCACTCTACTACAAACCAAAATTAAAATAAAAATTAGAAACCAACTTAAACTTAAATATTTTTAGTCATTATTGGTTCTGTTACATCTCCAATCATTATTTATTCCTACTACCACCTTCAACCACCATTGATTCCAGCCACCACCTTCAACCATCATTGATTCCAACCACCACCTTCAACCACCATTAATTCCGACCATCACTGCCAATCACCATTAATTTCGATGCCTTTTTGTTTACCACTCTTTGATCTATATCTCTCTGTACTTCATAAGTTCGATTTTCACCAACCGACTCCAAAAAAATGAAGATAATTGGTGAATGAAAATGTAATGAAAACGTACCTTTATATAGGGAGCATTCATGAGCATCCATTGTTGTTGAATCAAATCAGAAAACAAATAAAGTAAGAATTGTAAATGAGATTAGATAAGAAAAAGAAGAAAACACGGATAAATGGAAAGAATTGTTGCAGGAGAGAAAGGAAAGGGATGAGGAGAAAGGATGGATCAAATCACCAAACAAATTAAGCAATAATTGTAAAGAAGATTAGATAAGAAAAAGAAGAAAATACAGATAAATGGGAAAGAATTGTTGCAGTAGAGAAAGGATGGATGGGATGAGGAGGAATAGTGTGAAGAAGAGATTTGCAGAGAAAAGTTCAGAGGAAAGAAAGAGATGAAGGAATAGTAGGAATAGCGTAGGTACTATTATATGTATATTAGGGTCTCACTCTACTACAAACCAAAATTAAAATAAAATTAGAAACCAACTTAAACTTAAATATTTTTAGTCATTATTGGTTCTGTTACATCTCCGATCATTATTTATTCCTACTACCACCTTCAACCACCATTGATTCCAGCCACCACCTTCAACCATCATTGATTCCAACCACCATTAATTCCGACCATCACTGCCAATCACCATTAATTTCGATGCCTTTTTGTTTACCACTCTTTGATCTATATCTCTCTGTACTTCATAAGTTCGATTTTCACCAACCGACTCCAAAAAAATGAAGATAACCGGTGAATGAAAATGTAATGAAAACGTACCTTTATATAGGGAGCATTCATGAGCATCCATTGTTGTTGAATCAAATCAGAAAACAAATGAAGTAAGAATAGTAAATGAGATTAGATAAGAAAAAGAAGAAAACACGGATAAATGGAAAGAATTGTTGCAGGAGAGAAAGGAAAGGGATGAGGAGAAAGGATGGATCAAATCACCAAACAAATTAAGCAATAATTTTAAAGAAGATTAGATAAGAAAAAGAAGAAAATACAGATAAATGGGAAAGAATTGTTGCAGTAGAGAAAGGATGGATGGGATGAGGAGGAATAGTGTGAAGAAGAGATTTGCAGAGAAAAGTTCAGAGGAAAGAAAGAGATGAAGGAATAGTAGGAATAGCGTAGGTACTATTATATGTATATTAGGGTCTCACTCTACTACAAACCAAAATTAAAATAAAAATTAGAAACCAACTTAAACTTAAATATTTTTAGTCATTATTGGTTCTGTTACATCTCCAATCATTATTTATTCCTACTACCACCTTCAACCACCATTGATTCCAGCCACCACCTTCAACCATCATTGATTCCAACCACCACCTTCAACCACCATTAATTCCGACCATCACTGCCAATCACCATTAATTTCGATGTCTTTTTGTTTACCACTCTTTGATCTATATCTCTCTGTACTTCATAAGTTCGATTTTCACCAACCGACTCCAAAAAAATGAAGATAATTGGTGAATGAAAATGTAATGAAAACGTACCTTTATATAGGGAGCATTCATGAGCATCCATTGTTGTTGAATCAAATCAGAAAACAAATAAAGTAAGAATTGTAAATGAGATTAGATAAGAAAAAGAAGAAAACACGGATAAATGGAAAGAATTGTTGCAGGAGAGAAAGGAAAGGGATGAGGAGAAAGGATGGATCAAATCACCAAACAAATTAAGCAATAATTGTAAAGAAGATTAGATAAGAAAAAGAAGAAAATACAGATAAATGGGAAAGAATTGTTGCAGTAGAGAAAGGATGGATGGGATGAGGAGGAATAGTGTGAAGAAGAGATTTGCAGAGAAAAGTTCAGAGGAAAGAAAGAGATGAAGGAATAGTAGGAATAGCGTAGGTACTATTATATGTATATTAGGGTCTCACTCTACTACAAACCAAAATTAAAATAAAATTAGAAACCAACTTAAACTTAAAT
Source organism: Kitagawia praeruptora (assembly GCA_037693485.1). NCBI lineage: Eukaryota > Viridiplantae > Streptophyta > Magnoliopsida > Apiales > Apiaceae > Kitagawia > Kitagawia praeruptora. The sequence goes on along the minus strand of CM075346.1, from coordinate 156,973,813 downwards.
ATTTTTAGTCATTATTGGTTCTGTTACATCTCCGATCATTATTTATTCCTACTACCACCTTCAACCACCATTGATTCCAGCCACCACCTTCAACCATCATTGATTCCAACCACCATTAATTCCGACCATCACTGCCAATCACCATTAATTTCGATGCCTTTTTGTTTACCACTCTTTGATCTATATCTCTCTGTACTTCATAAGTTCGATTTTCACCAACCGACTCCAAAAAAATGAAGATAACCGGTGAATGAAAATGTAATGAAAACGTACCTTTATATAGGGAGCATTCATGAGCATCCATGGTTGTTGAATCAAATCAGAAAACAAATGAAGTAAGAATAGTAAATGAGATTAGATAAGAAAAAGAAGAAAACACGGATAAATGGAAAGAATTGTTGCAGGAGAGAAAGGAAAGGGATGAGGAGAAAGGATGGATCAAATCACCAAACAAATTAAGCAATAATTTTAAAGAAGATTAGATAAGAAAAAGAAGAAAATACAGATAAATGGGAAAGAATTGTTGCAGGAGAGAAAGGATGGATGGGATGAGGAGGAATAGTGTGAAGAAGAGATTTGCAGAGAAACGTTCAGAGGAAAGAAAGAGATGAAGGAATAGTAGGAATAGCGTAGGTACTATTATATGTATATTAGGGTCTTACTCTACTACAAACCAAAATTAAAATAAAAATTAGAAACCAACTTAAACTTAAATATTTGTAGTCATTATTGGTTCTGTTACATCTCCGATCATTATTTATTCCTACTACCACCTTCAACCACCATTGATTCCAGCCACCACCTTCAACCATCATTGATTCCAACCACCACCTTCAACCACCATTAATTCCGACCATCACTGCCAATCACCATTAATTTCGATGCCTTTTTGTTTACCACTCTTTGATCTATATCTCTCTGTACTTCATAAGTTCGATTTTCACCAACCGACTCCAAAAAAATGAAGATAATTGGTGAATGAAAATGTAATGAAAACGTACCTTTATATAGGGAGCATTCATGAGCATCCATTGTTGTTGAATCAAATCAGAAAACAAATGAAGTAAGAATAGTAAATGAGATTAGATAAGAAAAAGAAGAAAACACGGATAAATGGAAAGAATTGTTGCAGGAGAGAAAGGAAAGGGATGAGGAGAAAGGATGGATCAAATCACCAAACAAATTAAGCAATAATTGTAAAGAAGATTAGATAAGAAAAAGAAGAAAATACAGATAAATGGGAAAGAATTGTTGCAGTAGAGAAAGGATGGATGGGATGAGGAGGAATAGTGTGAAGAAGAGATTTGCAGAGAAAAGTTCAGAGGAAAGAAAGAGATGAAGGAATAGTAGGAATAGCGTAGGTACTATTATATGTATATTAGGGTCTTACTCTACTACAAACCAAAATTAAAATAAAAATTAGAAACCAACTTAAACTTAAATATTTTTAGTCATTATTGGTTCTGTTACATCTCCGATCATTATTTATTCCTACTACCACCTTCAACCACCATTGATTCCAGCCACCACCTTCAACCATCATTGATTCCAACCACCACCTTCAACCACCATTAATTCTGACCATCACTGCCAATCACCATTAATTTCGATGCCTTTTTGTTTACCACTCTTTGATCTATATCTCTCTGTACTTCATAAGTTCGATTTTCACCAACCGACTCCAAAAAAATGAAGATAATTGGTGAATGATAATGTAATGAAAACGTACCTTTATATAGGGAGCATTCATGAGCATCCATTGTTGTTGAATCAAATCAGAAAACAAATGAAGTAAGAATTGTAAATGAGATTAGATAAGAAAAAGAAGAAAACACGGATAAATGGAAAGAATTGTTGCAGGAGAGAAAGGAAAGGGATGAGGAGAAAGGATGGATCAAATCACCAAACAAATTAAGCAATAATTGTAAAGAAGATTAGATAAGAAAAAGAAGAAAATACAGATAAATGGGAAAGAATTGTTGCAGTAGAGAAAGGATGGATGGGATGAGGAGGAATAGTGTGAAGAAGAGATTTGCAGAGAAAAGTTCAGAGGAAAGAAAGAGATGAAGGAATAGTAGGAATAGCGTAGGTACTATTATATGTATATGAGGGTCTTACTCTACTACAAACCAAAATTAAAATAAAAATTAGAAACCAACTTAAACTTAAATATTTTTAGTCATTATTGGTTCTGTTACATCTCCGATCATTATTTATTCCTACTTCCACCTTCAACCACCATTGATTCCAGCCACCACCTTCAACCATCATTGATTCCAACCACCACCTTCAACCACCATTAATTCCGACCATCACTGCCAATCACCATTAATTTCGATGCCTTTTTGTTTACCACTCTTTGATCTATATCTCTCTGTACTTCATAAGTTTGATTTTCACCAACCGACTCCAAAAAAATGAAGATAATTGGTGAATGAAAATGTAATGAAAACGTACCTTTATATAGGGAGCATTCATGAGCATCCATTGTTGTTGAATCAAATCAGAAAACAAATGAAGTAAGAATTGTAAATGAGATTAGATAAGAAAAAGAAGAAAACACGGATAAATGGAAAGAATTGTTGCAGGAGAGAAAGGAAAGGGATGAGGAGAAAGGATGGATCAAATCACCAAACAAATTAAGCAATAATTGTAAAGAAGATTAGATAAGAAAAAGAAGAAAATATAGATAAATGGGAAAGAATTGTTGCAGTAGAGAAAGGATGGATGGGATGAGGAGGAATAGTGTGAAGAAGAGATTTGCAGAGAAAAGTTCAGAGGAAAGAAAGAGATGAAGGAATAGTAGGAATAGCGTAGGTACTATTATATGTATATTAGGGTCTTACTCTACTACAAACCAAAATTAAAATAAAAATTAGAAACCAACTTAAACTTAAATATTTTTAGTCATTATTGGTTCTGTTACATCTCCGATCATTATTTATTCCTACTACCACCTTCAACCACCATTGATTCCAGCCACCACCTTCAACCATCATTGATTCCAACCACCACCTTCAACCACCATTAATTCCGACCATCACTGCCAATCACCATTAATTTCGATGCCTTTTTGTTTACCACTCTTTGATCTATATCTCTCTGTACTTCATAAGTTCGATTTTCACCAACCGACTCCAAAAAAATGAAGATAATTGGTGAATGAAAATGTAATGAAAACGTACCTTTATATAGGGAGCATTCTGATAAGTGGATGTATATCCACTTGGAACATTCTAAATCGGCTTAAATTGTTTGTCTTGGGCTCAAGTTTCTTGTAGTTTTGATGTGTTTTGTTTAGTTGTGCAGATTTACAAGGATTTTGATTATGGTGGATGTTTTTGTCGTTTTTGGAGATTTAATTTATTAAAATTCGGATTTAGTGGGCTGCACGCGTGAGATTCACTGTTTGGGCCATATCTTGAGTTCTATAAGTCTGTTTTCAGCCCGTAAGCAGTCCACGCGAAGATAACGAGATTTATTACTTAGATTATTTGTGTTTTTTTTCATATTTTGTTTTTATCATGGTTTCACTTGATCCCATGATGACGAGAGGTTCGATTATGAACTAATCGTTGTCATGGGATTCTAACGGATTTATTTATGGAGCTTTAGTATCTTGATTGCTTTAAAGATCTGTGTGTGGTGTATATCTGATATCCTCGTATGGTTATGCTTAATTGATAGATGCGTCATGAACATCTAATTTGTTAATCTCTTGTGAAGTGAAAGTGGATCTTGAGATTTAGAACTTGCCATGCTAGCATAGGTTCATAATTGTTATCAATATGATTGTGGTGTGAGATGAGAATACTTATACTGCCCTGTGTGATCTTTATGGATAACTTGTTCTTCAACCGTTATGTTTTCAAATCTTATAGAGATGTAGGGTCTAAGCATAATTGGTGTCTATTCATCTTCTATCTCTTTTGTGGATGTATGTTTAGTTTGGTATACGTATACTGAGAAGTAGCGTGTACTTGTTTCGTGTTATCCGATCAGATATCATAACCATTGCATATAGTGATTAAAGGCGTCAGATCTAAGCAAAGTATTTAATGAAGTTAGGATCCCATGGTTTTTCTTGCAGAAGTAATTAGATTTCAATTCTTGTTAGTTAGTTAATTCGTAGTTTTGTTAATTTGCTTCTTAGTTTAATTTAGTTAGTTAAAACCTTAATTTATTAATTGTCTTAGCAGTGAATTAAGATCATACACTGTTGCATAGGTGCGTTTACTGAATTAAAACCATAACCAGATCCCTGTGGGAACGAATTTGGACTTAACCTTATATATTACTTGTGACCACGTGCGCTTGCGTGATTTAGTGTAAACAAGTTTTTGGCGCCGCTGCCGGGGATCATCGGTGTTTTATTTTTGGTTTATGTGCTTGTCAATAGTGGTCGTTAGAGTTCACTGACTCGGATTGTTTCTTATATATAGTTGTTTAGTTTTATGTGTTGCAGGTAGCAATGGGAGAACCAGCAGCAGCAACGAAAGCATTGATGTATTATTCTCAACCAAAGATCAATGATATCCAATTTAGCATTGTCAAGCCAGCTATTGCAGCTAATACTTTCGAAATCAAGCCTAGCATAATTCAGATGGTGCAGAATTCGGTTCAGTTTGGGGGTGCTCCGATTGAAGATCCTAACATGCACATCCGGAATTTCACTGAGATCTGCGATACTTTCAAGATCAACGGGGTGTCGGAAGATGCTATCAAATTGAGACTTTTCCCATTTTCTTTACGGGATAAAGCTAAAGGCTGGTTGTACTCTCTACCAGCAGGTTCTATTTTGACATGGGAGGATCTTGATCAGAAATTTCTCACTAAATTTTTCCCCATGGCAAAGACCGTAGCAATCAGGAACGCTATTACTCAATTTTCACAGCAGTCTGAAGAATCTTTGTGCGAGGCTTGGGAGCGATATAAGGAGATGCTAAGGAAGTGTCCACATCATGGGATTCCTGAGTGGATGGTGATTAACTGCTTTTATAATGGCTTGGGTGCACAGTCAAGACCCATGTTAGATGTAGCATCAGGTGGAGCTTTATGGGCTAAGAGCTATGCGGAAGCTTATGAGCTAATTGAGATGATGGCTGCGAATGAATACCAGAATCCAATTCAGAGATTATCACAAGGCAAATTAGCAGGAATTATGGAAGTTAATACAGTCACAGCTCTAGCAGCTCAGCTAGAGGCACTTAATAGGAAATTGGATTTTATGTTAAAGCATGGGGTGCCTCAAGTTGCTAGTGTTTGTGAGCTATGTGAGGGCGCACATGAGACGACTCAATGTGCCATATCTATTGAATCGGTGCAGTTTGTGAGCAATTTCCAACAACCAGCTCCAGCCACCTATCATCCCAATTTCGGCTGGAGCGACAGTCAAGGTTTTCAGCAGCAAAAGTTTCATGGGAATGATGGTCAATCTACATTGGAGAATCAGATTGGGCAAATTGCAAGTGCCTTTCTCAACGGACCGCAGGGAAGTAACACAGAGGTGAATCGAGGAAAACAAGATGGCATGGAGCAGGTTAATGTCATAACACTCAGATCTGGAAAAGTCACGAACGATCAGAATTCAGCAATTGAGGATGAAGAAGGAATTCATGATCAGGATCCTATAGAAAAAGAAGAAAATTCTATTTTGTCAAAATCTGTGGGGGATAGTGATGAGGAGGAAGAGTGTGAGTCACTAGGCTTGGCTGATCTTTGGGATTCTAAGGTGCTGATTGATGAGGTGGTTTCATGGTCAAATCTTGAGGATAGTGCAATTGAGTCTTTTCTTGAGGAAGACAAATTCCAAGAGGAGGTGAGCATTCGCAAGCCATGTGAAGAATTTGATCATGTTAGGATGGTGGATGATTTGGAAAGGGCACTATTTGGGACAGACACTGATGAGCTGCAAAAATTTCAAGAATTGGTATGTGCGTACCAAGAGGTTGATGATCATGAGAAAGATGCAGGTCTTCTACTTGTCTCAGAGTTTAAAGATGGAGGTAGCGCATTAGAGCCAATGGAGGAAGTTCTTTTTGAGGAACCAAAGGCTTCAGTAACTTACATTTACCCTCCTCCATTATATTCAAGCGAAGCCCGTGTGTTGTTCTACAAATTGACAGATTTTGGGTCAACAGATGAAGGCATTGGAAGAGGACATAGTTGTCATATGAATAGGCCAAGCGAGAAGAAGGAGCAAAAAGTGTGCCGCCGAGATGATGATGAAGTATTGCGAAGAGAGGACCAGGCGAACTATTATCATCCTTAATGGAGGCTTGGTAGTAATGTCAAGCTATTGACGTTAAAGAAGCGCTTGGTGGGAGGCAACCCGCATTAGTATAGGAAAAAAAATAAATTTGAGTGTTGTATTCAAAAAAAAAAAAAAATCGAAAAATCGAAAAAAAAAAATCGAGCCGCCAATCTCACGCGTTGTAGCGCCAAATCTGCGACTTATCCCATCAAAGCTACTGTCCAGGTAATTAGTTTATGTACGAGTATTACTTTTGTCTTATTTTTGTTTTTTCAAAAAAAAAAAAAAATCGGAAAAAAAATTTTAGTAGCAAACTTACGCGCCATGTCGCGCAAAGCAGGCCATGTCGAGGCTAAGTTTCTGTCCATCCATCCAGGTTAGTTGTTAATCCAGGTTTTGTCCATCCTGTTTACTTGTTATGTACGTGTATATATATATGTTTTATTATATATTAAATTTAATTCATCTCCTAAATCAATTCCAACCCCTTTTCTAATTATTTTCTCCACCTAAAATCCTAATTCTAACCCCATATTAATTCCAAATTATTTCCAATTCATCTTCTATTTTATTTTTTTTATTTGAGGGATTAGTAGTTGTTGTTGTATTATTTGTTCATGTAGGATTTCATGTTTTGCATATTAGTAGTAGTAAATTATGCATATATGTTCGTGTTATCTACGTTTGTTTCATATAGGACATTCTGTTTTTATTTATTTATTTTTTTTATATTATGTGAGTTCATAATAGTTTGCATTTGCACCCATGCTTGATAGGAATTTTGTGTTGTTGACGCTTTTGATTGAGAAGTGATATGCTTTGTTCTTGTGCACACACATACACTAGTAAGTTGAAGCTAGTAGACTTATTGAATGTTGTAAGTAATTAGAAGGACATGAATATGTGCAAGATGATTTAGTTTTCATGCTTTGAATACAAGTTGGTGCGTTAGAGAGATGTTGCTTGGGATTGAGTATGTTTTTCCACCAAGTGAGTTTTTGAGCCATATTGCATTATTTGCAATTTATTCGTTTGCTTGAGTGTCCACGGATTGTTTGCATTGCTAGCAGTTGTTTGAGGTCTTTCTTGAAACGCATGACATTATTTGACGATTAAAATGATAAAGGCATTTAAGAATAACCGCATATTTTCCCATATTACCACACCATGTTTATATGATCAATTAGTTAACCCGTTGAGCTTAATCCTATTTTTTCAGTGACATACCACATTACTTGCCTAGACCTTTTTCTTGTATTGGTCTTACATTAATTTGAACCCACATTGTCAAAGGCTAGTAGAGTGCTTAAGGGAGTAATAAGGTGTGTAAGGAGGGGTTTATGCTTTGGTCTTACTTTTGGGGGGAAATATTGAGATTGGGTTTGGTTGTTTACTTGATAGTCGGCATATGTAATAAATTCGTGGGATCATTGTTATTGTTTGTGTTATATTTAGCTCTCGAAAAAAAAAAGGAAAAAAAAGAAAAAAAAAAGAGAAAAAAAATATGGAAAAAAAAAAGAAAAAAAAATATAGTATGAGAGCATGTTTTTTTGTTTGTTGCGATCCTATTTCAGTCGACTAGTCGAGTGTTTGTTTAGTAAAAATTATGTGGGGGGAAATATGGTGTTGTGTATGATTTATTATGGTACTTACTAGCTTTTGACACTTCACCTGTTTTGGCTTATTTGACATACCTTGTCCCTAGCCCCGTTACAACCCAATTAAAGACCTTTTGATTATCGTCATTGATGTATGTTGTGTTAAGAGTTAGATTGATACCAAATGTCAAGCATGCTTATGATTTTGTTGGAATTGAGTGATACACTTACCCTTGTTCTTGAGTGAATATTCTTTTGTGAGTGGATTGTGAGTGTTTGCTTGTTTTTGCGTATGAGATCCCGAGTGTTGTCTCAAAGATGTGCTCTTGTAGGCTTAGCATGTTTACTAACTTATTCTTACATTTGACATGGACTTGTGAGAACTTATGCATGTTCATTGAGTAGACTATGTGAATACTTGCACTTTCGACACCAAGACATTGCGTATTTACTTTGATTCTTAAGTTGATGTGGCATGAGAGGATTTGAAGGTATGGTAGACTAGATTAATTGCATTTTCATTTAGTTGCATTCATGCATTGCATTGCATTGGATTTTGTGGGTACATTCGCTATAGGCCCTCACGAGACCTTACTCGTCCACTAGGGCTGCCTAGGGGTTTAAAGAGCTTGTTGCATATGCCAAATGCAACCGTGATCACCTACGGAAGTGGTACTAGTTAGTTAGTTGTAATTGTTTATGCTTGAGGACAAGCATCGGTTTAAGTTTGGGGGTGTGATAAGTGGATGTATATCCACTTGGAACATTCTAAATCGGCTTAAATTGATTGTCTTGGGCTCAAGTTTCTTGTAGTTTTGATGTGTTTTGTTTAGTTGTGCAGATTTACAAGGATTTTGATTATGGTGGATGTTTTTGTCGTTTTTGGAGATTTAATTTATTAAAATTCGGATTTAGTGGGCTGCACGCGTGAGATTCACTGTTTGGGCCATATCTTGAGTTCTATAAGTCTGTTTTCAGCCCGTAAGCAGTCCACACGAAGATAACGAGATTCTCTATCATTCTAAGGTGGTCCAGAGGTCCAATTACGTTTGGAACGTTCCAGAAAATCTGAAGAAAAGACAGCTGCGAATTTCCCTTTAAATCAGAATCAGTTTAGGAAACGTACTTCTATTATAATTCTGATTTGGTATTTTCTTGTTGGGCAAGATGTCTAGAGCCTATATAAACACATCCAACCCTTGTAAATTAGATCATTAAGATCAAGATCATTAGGAGTAGAACTATTACATATCAATTACTTAGATTATTTGTGTTTTTTTCATATTTTGTTTTTATCATGGTTTCACTTGATCCCATGATGACGAGAGGTTCGATTATGAACTAATCGTTGTCATGGGATTCTAACGGATTTATTTATGGAGCTTTAGTATCTTGATTGCTTTAAAGATCTATGTGTGGTGTATATCTGATATCCTCGTATGGTTATGCTTAATTGATAGATGCGTCATGAACATCTAATTTGTTAATCTCTTGTGAAGTGAAAGTGGATCTTGAGATTTAGAACTTGCCATGCTAGCATAGGTTCATAATTGTTATCAATATGATTGTGGTGTGAGATGAGAATACTTATACTGCCCTGTGTGATCTTTATGGATAACTTGTTCTTCAACCGTTATGTTTTCAAATCTTATAGAGATGTAGGGTCTAAGCATAATTGGTGTCTATTCATCTTCTATCTCTTTTGTGGATGTATGTTTAGTTTGGTATACGTATACTGAAAAGTAGCGTGTACTTGTTTCGTGTTATCCGATCAGATATCATAACCATTGCATATAGTGATTAAAGGCGTCAGATCTAAGCAAAGTATTTAATGAAGTTAGGATCCCATGGTTTTTCTTGCAGAAGTAATTAGATTTCAATTCTTGTTAGTTAGTTAATTCGTAGTTTTGTTAATTTGCTTCTTAGTTTAATTTAGTTAGTTAAAACCTTAATTTATTAATTGTCTTAGCAGTGAATTAAGATCATACACTGTTGCATAGGTGCGTTTACTGAATTAAAACCATAACCAGATCCCTGTGGGAACGAATTTGGACTTAACCTTATATATTACTTGTGACCACGTGCGCTTGCGTGATTTAGTGTAAACACATTCATGAGCATCCATTGTTGTTGAATCAAATCAGAAAACAAATGAAGTAAGAATTGTAAATGAGATTAGATAAGAAAAAGAAGAAAACACGGATAAATGGAAAGAATTGTTGCAGGAGAGAAAGGAAAGGGATGAGGAGAAAGGATGGATCAAATCACCAAACAAATTAAGCAATAATTGTAAAGAAGATTAGATAAGAAAAAGAAGAAAATACAGATAAATGGGAAAGAATTGTTGCAGTAGAGAAAGGATGGATGGGATGAGGAGGAATAGTGTGAAGAAGAGATTTGCAGAGAAAAGTTCAGAGGAAAGAAAGAGATGAAGGAATAGTAGGAATAGCGTAGGTACTATTATATGTATATTAGGGTCTTACTCTACTACAAACCAAAATTAAAATAAAAATTAGAAACCAACTTAAACTTAAATATTTTTAGTCATTATTGGTTCTGTTACATCTCCGATCATTATTTATTCCTACTACCACCTTCAACCACCATTGATTCCAGCCACCACCTTCAACCATCATTGATTCCAACCACCACCTTCAACCACCATTAATTCCGACCATCACTGCCAATCACCATTAATTTCGATGCCTTTTTGTTTACCACTCTTTGATCTATATCTCTCTGTACTTCATAAGTTCGATTTTCACCAACCGACTCCAAAAAAATGAAGATAATTGGTGAATGAAAATGTAATGAAAACGTACCTTTATATAGGGAGCATTCATGAGCATCCATTGTTGTTGAATCAAATCAGAAAACAAATGAAGTAAGAATAGTAAATGAGATTAGATAAGAAAAAGAAGAAAACACGGATAAATGGAAAGAATTGTTGCAGGAGAGAAAGGAAAGGGATGAGGAGAAAGGATGGATCAAATCACCAAACAAATTAAGCAATAATTGTAAAGAAGATTAGATAAGAAAAAGAAGAAAATACAGATAAATGGGAAAGAATTGTTGCAGTAGAGAAAGGATGGATGGGATGAGGAGGAATAGTGTGAAGAAGAGATTTGCAGAGAAAAGTTCAAAGGAAAGAAAGAGATGAAGGAATAGTAGGAATAGCGTAGGTACTATTATATGTATATTAGGGTCTTACTCTACTACAAACCAAAATTAAAATAAAAATTAGAAACCAACTTAAACTTAAATATTTTTAGTCATTATTGGTTCTGTTACATCTCCGATCATTATTTATTCCTACTACCACCTTCAACCACCATTGATTCCAGCCACCACCTTCAACCATCATTGATTCCAACCACCACCTTCAACCACCATTAATTCCGACCATCACTGCCAATCACCATTAATTTCGATGCCTTTTTGTTTATACCACTCTTTGATCTATATCTCTCTGTACTTCATAAGTTCGATTTTCACCAACCGACTCCAAAAAAATGAAGATAATTGGTGAATGAAAATGTAATGAAAATGTACCTTTATATAGGGAGCATTCATGAGCATCCATTGTTGTTGAATCAAATCAGAAAACAAATGAAGTAAGAATTGTAAATGAGATTAGATAAGAAAAAGAAGAAAACACGGATAAATGGAAAGAATTGTTGCAGGAGAGAAAGGAAAGGGATGAGGAGAAAGGATGGATCAAATCACCAAACAAATTAAGCAATAATTGTAAAGAAGATTAGATAAGAAAAAGAAGAAAATACAGATAAATGGGAAAGAATTGTTGCAGTAGAGAAAGGATGGATGGGATGAGGAGGAATAGTGTGAAGAAGAGATTTGCAGAGAAAAGTTCAGAGGAAAGAAAGAGATGAAGGAATAGTAGGAATAGCGTAGGTACTATTATATGTATATTAGGGTCTTACTCTACTACAAACCAAAATTAAAATAAAAATTAGAAACCAACTTAAACTTAAATATTTTTAGTCATTATTGGTTCTGTTACATCTCCGATCATTATTTATTCCTACTACCACCTTCAACCACCATTGATTCCAGCCACCACCTTCAACCATCATTGATTCCAACCACCACCTTCAACCACCATTAATTCCGACCATCACTGCCAATCACCATTAATTTCGATGCCTTTTTGTTTACCACTCTTTGATCTATATCTCTCTGTACTTCATAAGTTCGATTTTCACCAACCGACTCCAAAAAAATGAAGATAATTGGTGAATGAAAATGTAATGAAAACGTACCTTTATATAGGGAGCATTCATGAGCATCCATTATTGTTGAATCAAATCAGAAAACAAATGAAGTAAGAATTGTAAATGAGATTAGATAAGAAAAAGAAGAAAACACGGATAAATGGAAAGAATTGTTGCAGGAGAGAAAAGAAAGGGATGAGGAGAAAGGATGGATCAAATCACCAAACAAATTAAGCAATAATTGTAAAGAAGATTAGATAAGAAAAAGAAGAAAATACAGATAAATGGGAAAGAATTGTTGCAGTAGAGAAAGGATGGATGGGATGAGGAGGAATAGTGTGAAGAAGAGATTTGCAGAGAAAAGTTCAGAGGAAAGAAAGAGATGAAGGAATAGTAGGAATAGCGTAGGTACTATTATATGTATATTAGGGTCTTACTCTACTACAAACCAAAATTAAAATAAAAATTAGAAACCAACTTAAACTTAAATATTTTTAGTCATTATTGGTTCTGTTACATCTCCGATCATTATTTATTCCTACTACCACCTTCAACCACCATTGATTCCAGCCACCACCTTCAACCATCATTGATTCCAACCACCACCTTCAACCACCATTAATTCCGACCATCACTGCCAATCACCATTAATTTCGATGCCTTTTTGTTTATACCACTCTTTGATCTATATCTCTCTGTACTTCATAAGTTCGATTTTCACCAACCGACTCCAAAAAAATGAAGATAATTGGTGAATGAAAATGTAATGAAAATGTACCTTTATATAGGGAGCATTCATGAGCATCCATTGTTGTTGAATCAAATCAGAAAACAAATGAAGTAAGAATTGTAAATGAGATTAGATAAGAAAAAGAAGAAAACACGGATAAATGGAAAGAATTGTTGCAGGAGAGAAAGGAAAGGGATGAGGAGAAAGGATGGATCAAATCACCAAACAAATTAAGCAATAATTGTAAAGAAGATTAGATAAGAAAAAGAAGAAAATATAGATAAATGGGAAAGAATTGTTGCAGTAGAGAAAGGATGGATGGGATGAGGAGGAATAGTGTGAAGAAGAGATTTGCAGAGAAAAGTTCAGAGGAAAGAAAGAGATGAAGGAATAGTAGGAATAGCGTAGGTACTATTATATGTATATTAGGGTCTTACTCTACTACAAACCAAAATTAAAATAAAAATTAGAAACCAACTTAAACTTAAATATTTTTAGTCATTATTGGTTCTGTTGCATCTCCGATCATTATTTATTCCTACTACCACCTTCAACCACCATTGATTCCAGCCACCACCTTCAACCATCATTGATTCCAACCACCACCTTCAACCACCATTAATTCCGACCATCACTGCCAATCACCATTAATTTCGATGCCTTTTTGTTTACCACTCTTTGATCTATATCTCTCTGTACTTCATAAGTTCGATTTTCACCAACCGACTCCAAAAAAATGAAGATAATTGGTGAATGAAAATGTAATGAAAACGTACCTTTATATAGGGAGCATTCATGAGCATCCATTATTGTTGAATCAAATCAGAAAACAAATGAAGTAAGAATTGTAAATGAGATTAGATAAGAAAAAGAAGAAAACACGGATAAATGGAAAGAATTGTTGCAGGAGAGAAAAGAAAGGGATGAGGAGAAAGGATGGATCAAATCACCAAACAAATTAAGCAATAATTGTAAAGAAGATTAGATAAGAAAAAGAAGAAAATACAGATAAATGGGAAAGAATTGTTGCAGTAGAGAAAGGATGGATGGGATGAGGAGGAATAGTGTGAAGAAGAGATTTGCAGAGAAAAGTTCAGAGGAAAGAAAGAGATGAAGGAATAGTAGGAATAGCGTAGGTACTATTATATGTATATTAGGGTCTTACTCTACTACAAACCAAAATTAAAATAAAAATTAGAAACCAACTTAAACTTAAATATTTTTAGTCATTATTGGTTCTGTTACATCTCCGATCATTATTTATTCCTACTACCACCTTCAACCACCATTGATTCCAGCCACCACCTTCAACCATCATTGATTCCAACCACCACCTTCAACCACCATTAATTCCGACCATCACTGCCAATCACCATTAATTTCGATGCCTTTTTGTTTATACCACTCTTTGATCTATATCTCTCTGTACTTCATAAGTTCGATTTTCACCAACCGACTCCAAAAAAATGAAGATAATTGGTGAATGAAAATGTAATGAAAATGTACCTTTATATAGGGAGCATTCATGAGCATCCATTGTTGTTGAATCAAATCAGAAAACAAATGAAGTAAGAATTGTAAATGAGATTAGATAAGAAAAAGAAGAAAACACGGATAAATGGAAAGAATTGTTGCAGGAGAGAAAGGAAAGGGATGAGGAGAAAGGATGGATCAAATCACCAAACAAATTAAGCAATAATTGTAAAGAAGATTAGATAAGAAAAAGAAGAAAATACAGATAAATGGGAAAGAATTGTTGCAGTAGAGAAAGGATGGATGGGATGAGGAGGAATAGTGTGAAGAAGAGATTTGCAGAGAAAAGTTCAGAGGAAAGAAAGAGATGAAGGAATAGTAGGAATAGCGTAGGTACTATTATATGTATATTAGGGTCTTACTCTACTACAAACCAAAATTAAAATAAAAATTAGAAACCAACTTAAACTTAAATATTTTTAGTCATTATTGGTTCTGTTACATCTCCGATCATTATTTATTCCTACTACCACCTTCAACCACCATTGATTCCAGCCACCACCTTCAACCATCATTGATTCCAACCACCACCTTCAACCACCATTAATTCCGACCATCACTGCCAATCACCATTAATTTCGATGCCTTTTTGTTTACCACTCTTTGATCTATATCTCTCTGTACTTCATAAGTTCGATTTTCACCAACCGACTCCAAAAAAATGAAGATAATTGGTGAATGAAAATGTAATGAAAACGTACCTTTATATAGGGAGCATTCATGAGCATCCATTGTTGTTGAATCAAATCAGAAAACAAATGAAGTAAGAATAGTAAATGAGATTAGATAAGAAAAAGAAGAAAACACGGATAAATGGAAAGAATTGTTGCAGGAGAGAAAGGAAAGGGATGAGGAGAAAGGATGGATCAAATCACCAAACAAATTAAGCAATAATTGTAAAGAAGATTAGATAAGAAAAAGAAGAAAATACAGATAAATGGGAAAGAATTGTTGCAGTAGAGAAAGGATGGATGGGATGAGGAGGAATAGTGTGAAGAAGAGATTTGCAGAGAAAAGTTCAAAGGAAAGAAAGAGATGAAGGAATAGTAGGAATAGCGTAGGTACTATTATATGTATATTAGGGTCTTACTCTACTACAAACCAAAATTAAAATAAAAATTAGAAACCAACTTAAACTTAAATATTTTTAGTCATTATTGGTTCTGTTACATCTCCGATCATTATTTATTCCTACTACCACCTTCAACCACCATTGATTCCAGCCACCACCTTCAACCATCATTGATTCCAACCACCACCTTCAACCACCATTAATTCCGACCATCACTGCCAATCACCATTAATTTCGATGCCTTTTTGTTTATACCACTCTTTGATCTATATCTCTCTGTACTTCATAAGTTCGATTTTCACCAACCGACTCCAAAAAAATGAAGATAATTGGTGAATGAAAATGTAATGAAAATGTACCTTTATATAGGGAGCATTCATGAGCATCCATTGTTGTTGAATCAAATCAGAAAACAAATGAAGTAAGAATTGTAAATGAGATTAGATAAGAAAAAGAAGAAAACACGGATAAATGGAAAGAATTGTTGCAGGAGAGAAAGGAAAGGGATGAGGAGAAAGGATGGATCAAATCACCAAACAAATTAAGCAATAATTGTAAAGAAGATTAGATAAGAAAAAGAAGAAAATACAGATAAATGGGAAAGAATTGTTGCAGTAGAGAAAGGATGGATGGGATGAGGAGGAATAGTGTGAAGAAGAGATTTGCAGAGAAAAGTTCAGAGGAAAGAAAGAGATGAAGGAATAGTAGGAATAGCGTAGGTACTATTATATGTATATTAGGGTCTTACTCTACTACAAACCAAAATTAAAATAAAAATTAGAAACCAACTTAAACTTAAATATTTTTAGTCATTATTGGTTCTGTTACATCTCCGATCATTATTTATTCCTACTACCACCTTCAACCACCATTGATTCCAGCCACCACCTTCAACCATCATTGATTCCAACCACCACCTTCAACCACCATTAATTCCGACCATCACTGCCAATCACCATTAATTTCGATGCCTTTTTGTTTACCACTCTTTGATCTATATCTCTCTGTACTTCATAAGTTCGATTTTCACCAACCGACTCCAAAAAAATGAAGATAATTGGTGAATGAAAATGTAATGAAAACGTACCTTTATATAGGGAGCATTCATGAGCATCCATTATTGTTGAATCAAATCAGAAAACAAATGAAGTAAGAATTGTAAATGAGATTAGATAAGAAAAAGAAGAAAACACGGATAAATGGAAAGAATTGTTGCAGGAGAGAAAAGAAAGGGATGAGGAGAAAGGATGGATCAAATCACCAAACAAATTAAGCAATAATTGTAAAGAAGATTAGATAAGAAAAAGAAGAAAATACAGATAAATGGGAAAGAATTGTTGCAGTAGAGAAAGGATGGATGGGATGAGGAGGAATAGTGTGAAGAAGAGATTTGCAGAGAAAAGTTCAGAGGAAAGAAAGAGATGAAGGAATAGTAGGAATAGCGTAGGTACTATTATATGTATATTAGGGTCTTACTCTACTACAAACCAAAATTAAAATAAAAATTAGAAACCAACTTAAACTTAAATATTTTTAGTCATTATTGGTTCTGTTACATCTCCGATCATTATTTATTCCTACTACCACCTTCAACCACCATTGATTCCAGCCACCACCTTCAACCATCATTGATTCCAACCACCACCTTCAACCACCATTAATTCCGACCATCACTGCCAATCACCATTAATTTCGATGCCTTTTTGTTTATACCACTCTTTGATCTATATCTCTCTGTACTTCATAAGTTCGATTTTCACCAACCGACTCCAAAAAAATGAAGATAATTGGTGAATGAAAATGTAATGAAAATGTACCTTTATATAGGGAGCATTCATGAGCATCCATTGTTGTTGAATCAAATCAGAAAACAAATGAAGTAAGAATTGTAAATGAGATTAGATAAGAAAAAGAAGAAAACACGGATAAATGGAAAGAATTGTTGCAGGAGAGAAAGGAAAGGGATGAGGAGAAAGGATGGATCAAATCACCAAACAAATTAAGCAATAATTGTAAAGAAGATTAGATAAGAAAAAGAAGAAAATACAGATAAATGGGAAAGAATTGTTGCAGTAGAGAAAGGATGGATGGGATGAGGAGGAATAGTGTGAAGAAGAGATTTGCAGAGAAAAGTTCAGAGGAAAGAAAGAGATGAAGGAATAGTAGGAATAGCGTAGGTACTATTATATGTATATTAGGGTCTTACTCTACTACAAACCAAAATTAAAATAAAAATTAGAAACCAACTTAAACTTAAATATTTTTAGTCATTATTGGTTCTGTTACATCTCCGATCATTATTTATTCCTACTACCACCTTCAACCACCATTGATTCCAGCCACCACCTTCAACCATCATTGATTCCAACCACCACCTTCAACCACCATTAATTCCGACCATCACTGCCAATCACCATTAATTTCGATGCCTTTTTGTTTACCACTCTTTGATCTATATCTCTCTGTACTTCATAAGTTCGATTTTCACCAACCGACTCCAAAAAAATGAAGATAATTGGTGAATGAAAATGTAATGAAAACGTACCTTTATATAGGGAGCATTCATGAGCATCCATTATTGTTGAATCAAATCAGAAAACAAATGAAGTAAGAATTGTAAATGAGATTAGATAAGAAAAAGAAGAAAACACGGATAAATGGAAAGAATTGTTGCAGGAGAGAAAAGAAAGGGATGAGGAGAAAGGATGGATCAAATCACCAAACAAATTAAGCAATAATTGTAAAGAAGATTAGATAAGAAAAAGAAGAAAATACAGATAAATGGGAAAGAATTGTTGCAGTAGAGAAAGGATGGATGGGATGAGGAGGAATAGTGTGAAGAAGAGATTTGCAGAGAAAAGTTCAGAGGAAAGAAAGAGATGAAGGAATAGTAGGAATAGCGTAGGTACTATTATATGTATATTAGGGTCTTACTCTACTACAAACCAAAATTAAAATAAAAATTAGAAACCAACTTAAACTTAAATATTTTTAGTCATTATTGGTTCTGTTACATCTCCGATCATTATTTATTCCTACTACCACCTTCAACCACCATTGATTCCAGCCACCACCTTCAACCATCATTGATTCCAACCACCACCTTCAACCACCATTAATTCCGACCATCACTGCCAATCACCATTAATTTCGATGCCTTTTTGTTTATACCACTCTTTGATCTATATCTCTCTGTACTTCATAAGTTCGATTTTCACCAACCGACTCCAAAAAAATGAAGATAATTGGTGAATGAAAATGTAATGAAAATGTACCTTTATATAGGGAGCATTCATGAGCATCCATTGTTGTTGAATCAAATCAGAAAACAAATGAAGTAAGAATTGTAAATGAGATTAGATAAGAAAAAGAAGAAAACACGGATAAATGGAAAGAATTGTTGCAGGAGAGAAAGGAAAGGGATGAGGAGAAAGGATGGATCAAATCACCAAACAAATTAAGCAATAATTGTAAAGAAGATTAGATAAGAAAAAGAAGAAAATATAGATAAATGGGAAAGAATTGTTGCAGTAGAGAAAGGATGGATGGGATGAGGAGGAATAGTGTGAAGAAGAGATTTGCAGAGAAAAGTTCAGAGGAAAGAAAGAGATGAAGGAATAGTAGGAATAGCGTAGGTACTATTATATGTATATTAGGGTCTTACTCTACTACAAACCAAAATTAAAATAAAAATTAGAAACCAACTTAAACTTAAATATTTTTAGTCATTATTGGTTCTGTTGCATCTCCGATCATTATTTATTCCTACTACCACCTTCAACCACCATTGATTCCAGCCACCACCTTCAACCATCATTGATTCCAACCACCACCTTCAACCACCATTAATTCCGACCATCACTGCCAATCACCATTAATTTCGATGCCTTTTTGTTTACCACTCTTTGATCTATATCTCTCTGTACTTCATAAGTTCGATTTTCACCAACCGACTCCAAAAAAATGAAGATAATTGGTGAATGAAAATGTAATGAAAACGTACCTTTATATAGGGAGCATTCATGAGCATCCATTATTGTTGAATCAAATCAGAAAACAAATGAAGTAAGAATTGTAAATGAGATTAGATAAGAAAAAGAAGAAAACACGGATAAATGGAAAGAATTGTTGCAGGAGAGAAAAGAAAGGGATGAGGAGAAAGGATGGATCAAATCACCAAACAAATTAAGCAATAATTGTAAAGAAGATTAGATAAGAAAAAGAAGAAAATACAGATAAATGGGAAAGAATTGTTGCAGTAGAGAAAGGATGGATGGGATGAGGAGGAATAGTGTGAAGAAGAGATTTGCAGAGAAAAGTTCAGAGGAAAGAAAGAGATGAAGGAATAGTAGGAATAGCGTAGGTACTATTATATGTATATTAGGGTCTTACTCTACTACAAACCAAAATTAAAATAAAAATTAGAAACCAACTTAAACTTAAATATTTTTAGTCATTATTGGTTCTGTTACATCTCCGATCATTATTTATTCCTACTACCACCTTCAACCACCATTGATTCCAGCCACCACCTTCAACCATCATTGATTCCAACCACCACCTTCAACCACCATTAATTCCGACCATCACTGCCAATCACCATTAATTTCGATGCCTTTTTGTTTATACCACTCTTTGATCTATATCTCTCTGTACTTCATAAGTTCGATTTTCACCAACCGACTCCAAAAAAATGAAGATAATTGGTGAATGAAAATGTAATGAAAATGTACCTTTATATAGGGAGCATTCATGAGCATCCATTGTTGTTGAATCAAATCAGAAAACAAATGAAGTAAGAATTGTAAATGAGATTAGATAAGAAAAAGAAGAAAACACGGATAAATGGAAAGAATTGTTGCAGGAGAGAAAGGAAAGGGATGAGGAGAAAGGATGGATCAAATCACCAAACAAATTAAGCAATAATTGTAAAGAAGATTAGATAAGAAAAAGAAGAAAATACAGATAAATGGGAAAGAATTGTTGCAGTAGAGAAAGGATGGATGGGATGAGGAGGAATAGTGTGAAGAAGAGATTTGCAGAGAAAAGTTCAGAGGAAAGAAAGAGATGAAGGAATAGTAGGAATAGCGTAGGTACTATTATATGTATATTAGGGTCTTACTCTACTACAAACCAAAATTAAAATAAAAATTAGAAACCAACTTAAACTTAAATATTTTTAGTCATTATTGGTTCTGTTACATCTCCGATCATTATTTATTCCTACTACCACCTTCAACCACCATTGATTCCAGCCACCACCTTCAACCATCATTGATTCCAACCACCACCTTCAACCACCATTAATTCCGACCATCACTGCCAATCACCATTAATTTCGATGCCTTTTTGTTTACCACTCTTTGATCTATATCTCTCTGTACTTCATAAGTTCGATTTTCACCAACCGACTCCAAAAAAATGAAGATAATTGGTGAATGAAAATGTAATGAAAACGTACCTTTATATAGGGAGCATTCATGAGCATCCATTATTGTTGAATCAAATCAGAAAACAAATGAAGTAAGAATTGTAAATGAGATTAGATAAGAAAAAGAAGAAAACACGGATAAATGGAAAGAATTGTTGCAGGAGAGAAAAGAAAGGGATGAGGAGAAAGGATGGATCAAATCACCAAACAAATTAAGCAATAATTGTAAAGAAGATTAGATAAGAAAAAGAAGAAAATACAGATAAATGGGAAAGAATTGTTGCAGTAGAGAAAGGATGGATGGGATGAGGAGGAATAGTGTGAAGAAGAGATTTGCAGAGAAAAGTTCAGAGGAAAGAAAGAGATGAAGGAATAGTAGGAATAGCGTAGGTACTATTATATGTATATTAGGGTCTTACTCTACTACAAACCAAAATTAAAATAAAAATTAGAAACCAACTTAAACTTAAATATTTTTAGTCATTATTGGTTCTGTTACATCTCCGATCATTATTTATTCCTGCTACCACCTTCAACCACCATTGATTCCAGCCACCACCTTCAACCATCATTGATTCCAACCACCACCTTCAACCACCATTAATTCCGACCATCACTGCCAATCACCATTAATTTCGATGCCTTTTTGTTTATACCACTCTTTGATCTATATCTCTCTGTACTTCATAAGTTCGATTTTCACCAACCGACTCCAAAAAAATGAAGATAATTGGTGAATGAAAATGTAATGAAAATGTACCTTTATATAGGGAGCATTCATGAGCATCCATTGTTGTTGAATCAAATCAGAAAACAAATGAAGTAAGAATTGTAAATGAGATTAGATAAGAAAAAGAAGAAAACACGGATAAATGGAAAGAATTGTTGCAAGAGAGAAAGGAAAGGGATGAGGAGAAAGGATGGATCAAATCACCAAACAAATTAAGCAATAATTGTAAAGAAGATTAGATAAGAAAAAGAAGAAAATACAGATAAATGGGAAAGAATTGTTGCAGTAGAGAAAGGATGGATGGGATGAGGAGGAATAGTGTGAAGAAGAGATTTGCAGAGAAAAGTTCAGAGGAAAGAAAGAGATGAAGGAATAGTAGGAATAGCGTAGGTACTATTATATGTATATTAGGGTCTTACTCTACTACAAACCAAAATTAAAATAAAAATTAGAAACCAACTTAAACTTAAATATTTTTAGTCATTATTGGTTCTGTTACATCTCCGATCATTATTTATTCCTACTACCACCTTCAACCACCATTGATTCCAGCCACCACCTTCAACCATCATTGATTCCAACCACCACCTTCAATCACCATTAATTCCGACCATCACTGCCAATCACCATTAATTTCGATGCCTTTTTGTTTACCACTCTTTGATCTATATCTCTCTGTACTTCATAAGTTCGATTTTCACCAACCGACTCCAAAAAAATGAAGATAATTGGTGAATGAAAATGTAATGAAAACGTACCTTTATATAGGGAGCATTCATGAGCATCCATTATTGTTGAATCAAATCAGAAAACAAATGAAGTAAGAATTGTAAATGAGATTAGATAAGAAAAAGAAGAAAACACGGATAAATGGAAAGAATTGTTGCAGGAGAGAAAAGAAAGGGATGAGGAGAAAGGATGGATCAAATCACCAAACAAATTAAGCAATAATTGTAAAGAAGATTAGATAAGAAAAAGAAGAAAATACAGATAAATGGGAAAGAATTGTTGCAGTAGAGAAATGATGGATGGGATGAGGAGGAATAGTGTGAAGAAGAGATTTGCAGAGAAAAGTTCAGAGGAAAGCAAGAGATGAAGGAATAGTAGGAATAGCGTAGGTACTATATATTATATGTATATTAGGGTCTTACTCTACTACAAACCAAAATTAAAATAAAAATTAGAAACCAACTTAAACTTAAATATTTGTAGTCATTATTGGTTCTGTTACATCTCCGATCATTATTTATTCCTGCTACCACCTTCAACCACCATTGATTCCAGCCACCACCTTCAACCATCATTGATTCCAACCACCACCTTCAACCACCATTAATTCCGACCACCACTGCAAATCACCATTAATTTCGATGCCTTTTTGTTTACCACTCTTTGATCTATATCTCTCTGTACTTCATAAGTTCGATTTTCACCAACCGACTCCAAAAACAATCATCACCTTTCCTAAAACTAATCTGATATGAATTTAAGCATATTATGAGCATAAATTACCAGATGTACGTGAAATCACAAATTTGTATTGCAGAAATCACTAATTTGTGTTCCACTAATCACCAATGTACGGGATCTCTTTCTTTCTCCATCTTCGATCTTTATTTCTCTATATTCTATAAATTCCACCTCCAACTCCCATCACCATCATCTCCGACAAAAATTCGAAAAATTTCAAAATAAATCTTCAAGTATTACTTCTCATCATCAAAATTCGAAAAAAAACAACTCATACACCAACACTTTTAATTCGCACTGCCACGATTAATTCATATTACAATCACCGCTGCCAATCACTACCAATACCTTGAATAATTTGTGAATTAGCAAATGAATGGAAGTGGAAGTGAAAAATGGTAACATGATCGATATATATAGTGATTGGTACCGGAATTCATGAAAAGTTTGTCGAATTCTATGGTGGTTACCATTTTTATGGGGGTAATATATACATACAAGTTTGTATGTATATGCAGTATGTGTGAATTAGAAAGGTAGTGAAGTCAACGGAAATGGAGGAGAGAAATATGGAGATATGGATAAGAATTGTGTGGTTTAGATTTGATTTAATTAAAAAAAATTAGTGGGTTTCTAGTTTTTATTTAAAATTTGGTTTCTATTTGATCATTAGCCTATGTATATTTATAATAATTTATATTATTATGAATTTAACTTATAAATTGATTAATAAATTATGAACTTATAAATTGATTAATCATTAAATTAAAAGTGACTTAATATGTATGTGGATTTATGACACGTACAAATTATAAATTGAGTAAAACTGAATTTACCATTTTTTAATTCGAATTTAAATTAATTTCCGTATTTTGAATTAGTCTGGATAATTTATTAATTTGATTATGATCGGTTTAAGATCATAATCGGAGTTGGTATTTCGAATTATTTTTGATTTGGATAATTTTTGGATCGATTTAAATTCATTTTCAAATAATTATCGAATTAACTAATTTGGATACAAAATCGAATTCGATTTCATGAAATTTGGTTACGTAGACAAGCCCAAAAAAATAGGTTTAGAAAGGTACGAATGTATATCTTAATTCAACATGATTACTGATATATAGTGTCCAGTTTTCAGCTTTTAGTGTCGCATTCGAGATAAGTGATAATTACATATATGTTGTTTGTCATAATTTTTAGAAAATAGAGATTTTAGTTAAAATATAATTCAAGTGTTCTTGTCATTTTGCACCAAAAAATAAGATAGTTACACAAAGCATATTATTTCGAGATTTTTAGCTTGTTACAAAGTAGAACGTTCAAAGTGTTAGGAATAATTCATAAGTTGTGATGTTAAGAATAGAATTTACACATTATACTTCTTGTAATCCTGATCTTATAAAGGATTTAGCACTGTATATAGGATTTATGTGTAAAACAGTTATCTGTATAGTTTAGTCAGGAATGAACAGTGTATCGGAGACTACATGTCAGGAACAGAGAGCAAATCCTGATGATGGTCCAATACTGATGGTTGATCAGATACTGATGCAGTGGACAGATCCTGATATCAGTCTTGTTACTGATGATGTCATTATGGATGCTACAGAAACTGGCAAGTGCTATAAAACAGGATCGTTGTTTAAAGAACAAGCAAGAAGATATTATGAAGGAAAGAGTTTTCTATTGAAGGAAACTATCGACTAGAAGGCAGAACATTGTCATGTATAGATTATATCTTTCTGTTATTAGTTGATAGGTAGCATTATAAATACTCTCTCAATATCATTGTAAAAGAGCGACGAAGTTGTGAGTTCGTGTGCGTAGCTCTGTATAATGTTTGTATTCGAGAGTTCGAAACAAACAGAGAGATATTTGTATTGTCAGCAGCTGCTAAAGGTATTGTACACCTTTGGTAGAGTTTGTATTTGATCTTATTAATACAAACAAGAGTTTGATTCATTCGTTTATTCTTGTTCATATAATCAAGCAAAAATCAGACACGATTATATAACTTGTATTCAACCCCCCTTCTACAAGTTATTCGAGTTAACAATTGGTATCAGAGCAGGTTGATTTCGAATAATCATAAAGATCTGCAATCATGTCTGGTTACAAGGATGGGAATACTAAAATTCCTATGCTCAAGAGAAACGAATATACTCTATGGGAAGTAAAGATGTTGCATCATCTGGAAGCAACAGATCCTGATTATCTTGACAGAATCAGAGATGGACCTTTCGTTCCAACAAAGGTCACTGGACAAGCAACTGTTGATGGTGTGGTTGTTCCAGAACATACAGCAGAGAAGCAAAAATCTGAATGGTCAGATAAGGACAAGGAGAATGTTCTCAAAGATGCTAAAGTGAGAAACATATTATTCAATAGTCTTGATTCTGTTCTCACTAACTATGTTCTCTCTTGTAAAACTGCTAAGGATATATGGGACAATCTTAAGGTTCATTGTGAAGGAACTAAGCCTGTCATGAAGAATATGAGGACATTACTTATACAACAGTATGAGTACTTTGAATCCAAGTCTGGTGAGTCACTTACTGATACCTTTGATAGGTTTACAAAACTCATCAATGAGATGGCCATGCATGGTAAATATTATGACTTGGAGGATATGAATACAAAGTTCATGAAAGCTTTGCCTGATTTCTACAATGAGAAGATATCTGCGATCGAGGAAGCTAATGATCTGGATGAGATTTCATTAGAGGCAGTATATGGAAAATTGAGAGCTTATGAACTTGACAAGCAGCAGAAGAAGAGCAGGAGTGAAGGAAAGATGAAGACTATTGCATTTACTGCTCAATCTGAAGTTAAGAAGCTTCCTGAAGAACAGCATGAAGAGATTGCTGTAAAAAATTCAAGGAAGAAGAAAAGCAAAGAAAGTTCTGAGTCAGAGACTACTGATATGGACTCTGACAACAATGATTCTGAATCTGAGATGCAAGAACTCTTTGCTATGTTTGCTAAAGCTTTCAAGAAAGGAAGATTCAACAGGAGAAGATTTAGCAAAGGACCTTTTCAAAAGAAGGAGGAGAAGAAGAGTGACAAAAGCAAAAGTACAATTGTCAAGCTTGATAAGGCCAGGATCAAGTGCTTTAACTGCAGCGAGCTTGGACACTTTGCTAGTGAGTGTAAGAAGCCTAGGAATTCAGGAAAGGGTAATGCACTTATGGTCACACAGAAGGATTGGGCTGATTCTAGTGATTCTGAAGATGAATTGGATTATGACAACATTGCATTGATGGCCAATAGTTCAGACAAACCTGGATCTCCAAAGAAAACTTCTCCATCCTCTGTTAAGGTATCACTTTACTCTCTTGATTCATTTGATAGCTTAAATTCTGATGAAATTAGATCTATCCATGCTGAGTTCAAGAATCTTATGACTAATTTTAGAATTCTTACTTGTGAAAGAGATGAACTTAAGGTTAAGAATGATAAATTAGTTGATAGAAATAATTTTCTTGAATCTGAATTAATTCAAATGGAAGAATACAAGTTAAGTTCTGATAAAGCTAAGCATGATTATAGTGTTATTCTTGAGGCTTATGACTATGTCAGAAAAGAACTAGAAGAAGAGAGAGATGTGATTAAAACCATTAACAGTTCCAGTAAGAAAACAATAGAAATCTTTGAGAGTGGAATTCGTGGTAAGGTTAATGGTTTAGGTTTTGATAAGGCTAGACAAGAAGAAAAAGTAGCTACTGTCAATGATGATAGTAAGGTAGAAGCTAACACATCTAAATCTGAAGGTAAGAAAATTGTTTCTGAACCTAATCATGTTAAATTTGTTGATTCAAAAGGTACCCCTGTTGTACACAAAAGGATTAACAATAGTTATTCAGATGAGAAAGTGTTAGAGAAACCTAAGAATGTAAACATAGGGTTTCTGTCTAAGTCTCAGTTGAAACAGAGATTAGATGGTCTTTCAGAGTCTAGCAAGATCAAGAGAAATAGGAATGGAAAAGAAGGTATTAACAAAGAGAATAATTACAAGAATGTACCTGATGCACCTAGGAAAAAATGCTATAAGTGTGGAAATCATAATCATTTGGCCCTAGACTGCAATCAAAAACCTTCTTGGAAAACTGAGTCCAGATTCCCCAAGACTCAGAAAATTCAATACCAACCACAAAAAGCTTGTTATCATTGTGGTAGTTTACTTCATTCCATTTACATGTGTAGAGAATATCATGAACTGTATTATGACTATTATTCTTTGAAATCTGAAACTCCTAGTCACAAACAGTTTGTGAAATCAGAGTCTAAAGTTAACTCTGCAACAGGTAAAATAAAAGCAAAATCTTCAAAGTCTGTTGTCTCTAAATCTAGTAAGAAAGGATCCAATCAAAGTTGGGTCCTAAAAAATTCTAACTAGTTACTTTTTGTTTGCAGGGCACAGGAAAGAAGCATTCAATTATCTTGGACAGTGGATGCTCTGGACATATGACTGGAAAGAAGTCCCTGCTTACAAAGTTTGAGAGGAAAGCTGGCCCAGTAATATCTTTTGGAGATGGCAACAAAGGAGAAACTCTGGGATATGGCTCAATTGTTTTGGGGAATGTCATCATAGAAAATGTAGCACTGGTTGAAGGCTTGAAACATACTCTTTTAAGCATAAGTCAACTGGGTGATAAAGGTTACAAATCAATCTTTGACAGAGAAGGATGCAAAGTCTTGAATATGCAGAATGGAGACATTGTTCTAACTGGTCAAAGACATGGTAACATATATGAAGCCAGCTTAAGTGATACATCTAAAGGAATTGTTAGATGTCTCTACAGGAAAGCAACAAGTGATGAAAGCTGGAATTGGCACAAGAAGCTCTCACATCTAAATTTCAAGCAGCTTAATCAACTTGTTAAACACAATTTGGTGAGAGGCCTACCTCAGGCGAATTTTGTGCAAGATGGACTTTGTAATGCATGTCAGCTTGGAAAGCAAAGAAGAACCACTTTCAAGAGCAAGACTGAAAATTCAATTACTGAACCATTTCACATGCTACATCTTGATCTGTTTGGTCCAGTAAACATTATTTCTATCAGCAAGAAAAGATATGCTCTAGTTATGGTGGATGATTTCACAAGGTTCACATGGGTGTTCTTTCTACACAAGAAGGATGAAGCTCCTCAGCAAATCATTGAACTCATCAAGAATATTCATAATAACTCTGAGTACAAATTCAAAGTACTTAGGAGTGACAATGGTACAGAATTCAAGAATTCTACAATGGAGGGATTTTGTGCAGACAATGGAATCACTCAACAGTTTTTTGCACCTGGTACACCTCAACAGAATGGTGTAGTGGAAAGAAAGAACAGGACTCTCATAGAGGCAGCAAGAACCATGCTTGCAGATGCAAAACTTCCAACCTACTTTTGGGCAGAAACTATTAACACTGCATGTTTCACTCAGAACTGTACCTTGGTAAATAATCATGGAAAAACTCCCTATGAGATGATCAAAGGAAAGAAACCAAGTGTGAAATATTTTCACATCTTTGGATGCAAATGCTATGTCCTAAAAGTTCATCCAGAACAACTTGGAAAATTTGAAGCCAAATCGGATGAAGCAATTTTTCTAGGATATTCAGCATCTAAGGCCTTCAAAGTTTATAATCTCAGAACTCACGTTGTTATGGAATCAATTCATGTTGCATTTGATGATAAGAAATTTAGAATTTTGCAAACTGATGAAAGCCATGACAAACTGGAATTTGAAAATCTGAAGAATTCTGAGATACTCTCAAGTGATGATGAAGGTTCTCCAGAAGGAATTTCTATTGCTTCTCAAAGGAATGCTACTGTTGAGGGGGAGCAAATAAATCAAAGAGAACACAGTGATCATCAGGAGCAGACTAGTCTTTCAGAATCTATTCCATCAGGAATTGATGTTTCAGAGTCTACTCCATCAGGAACTGACTTTTCAGAGTCAACTGAGGAAAGATCAGTAACTAGCAGCAATATGGAATCTACTGATTCTATTGATCAAAGGAGAGTTTTTGAAGGTAGAGAGAATTCTTCTACAAGGGATACCACTAACTTAGGGGGAGAGACTAGCAGAGTTAATTTACCACCTGTTAGAAAATGGACAAAGGATCATACTGAAGATTTGATAATTGGTGATCCAAATAGTGGTGTTCGAACTAGAAGATCAATTCAAAATGAATGCTTGTATAGTTGCTTTCTCTCAAAGAATGAACCTAAGAAGGTTGAGGAAGCCTTACAGGATCCTGATTGGGTAATTGCAATGCAGGAGGAGTTAAATGAGTTTGAGAGAAACAAAGTTTGGAAACTGGTACCAAGCCCTAAAGATAGATCTATTGTTGGTGCAAGATGGGTTTTTAGAAACAAGCTAGATGAATCTGGTATGATTGTAAGAAACAAAGCAAGACTGGTGGCCAAGGGTTATTCTCAGGAAGAAGGCATTGATTATGATGAGACCTTTGCACCTGTAGCAAGATTGGAAGCAATCAGAATGTTTCTTGCATTTGCAGCTCATTCAAAATTCAAGGTATACCAGATGGATGTAAAGAGTGCTTTTCTAAATGGCAAACTTGATGAAGAAGTTTATGCAGAACAGCCACCTGGATTTATTGATCCAAAGTTTCCAAATCATGTCTACAAACTTGACAAGGCACTCTATGGACTAAAGCAGGCACCAAGAGCATGGTATGAGACTTTGTCTAAATTTCTTCTTGAAAATGGCTTCACAAGAGGTACAATTGACAAAACTCTATTCTTTAGAAAGATAAAAGGTGAATTGCTTTTAGTTCAAGTTTATGTTGATGATATTATTTTTGGTTCTACTAATGAAAAGTTATGTGCTAAGTTTAGCAAGCTTATGCAGTCTAAGTATCAGATGAGCATGATGGGTGAACTAAATTATTTCTTAGGCTTGCAGGTCAAACAGACTGAGACTGGTATTTTCATTAATCAGTCAAAGTATATCAAAGATCTTTTAAGAAGGTTTGACTTTCAAGACTGTGCAGTTGCAAAAACACCCATGGCAACAGCCACTAAACTAGACTCTGATCCTAAAGGAAAGAGTGTGGATAATACTAGTTATAGAGGCATGATAGGCTCATTGTTATATCTAACTGCAAGTAGGCCAGATATAATGTTTTCTACCTGTTTATGTGCTAGATTCCAAAGTGATCCTAAGGAATCTCATTTAATTGCTGTGAAGAGAATTTTTAGATATCTCAAAGGAACTCCAAATCTTGGTTTGTGGTATCCTAGAGAATCTGATTTCTTTCTAATTGGCTATTCAGACTCTGATTATGCAGGGTGTAAGATAGACAGGAAAAGCACTACAGGTACATGTCAATTTTTGGGAAATAGATTGATTTCTTGGGCAAGCAAGAAGCAACAATCTATTTCAACCTCAACTGCAGAAGCTGAGTACATAGCAGCAGGCAGTTGTTGTGCACAGCTCCTTTGGATAAGAAATCAGTTGCTGGATTATGGTATGACACTTAGTAATATTCCTATGTTTTGTGATAATACTAGTGCTATTAAAATTGCAGAAAATCCAGTTCAACATTCAAGGACTAAGCACATTGATGTCAGGTATCATTTTATTAGAGAACATATTGAGAATGGTACTGTGGAACTTCATTTTGTTCCTACTGACAAACAGCTTGCAGATATTCTAACTAAACCACTTGATGAAACTACATTCAGTAGACTAGTAAGTGAGTTAGGAATGTTAAATTTTTAGAACTTTAACATCTGCAAAAGTAGCAAGGTATGTTGTTCTTAGCTTATAGACTTGATATTCCTGTCAGGATCTATATTTGATTGTTAAATGTTTTAGCTATAACACTTTGCCTTGATAAATTTCAGTATGATAGACTTGTTAATAATCATCAGGATGCTGACGTCATCAGTATTGTGTCAGTATCAGGATTATGAAAATTGTTTCAGATCCTGACGTTTACTTTGTATAGTAATCTGATTCTGTGATGTGTTAAGTCTATGCTAGCAAGTTTTAATATTTGCATACTGATAATTTATACATCTTTCAAAAATCAAAAGACAAGCAGATAACAAGAAATTGTATTTTCATTAATAAAAATCATTACATGGAAATGAAATACAACATCTTTTTGTCTAAATTTCTACTCTATACTTGTCTTTGATATGAACTCTGAGGAACAGGACAAGGAGCATGTCAAGAAATCCATCAGGGGATGAAAGCCTCGTTTGCTCTTGGATTCCTTGTCTGGGCGACTTGAATGAGAGCAGCTAACTTAAATGAATAGCATCTCCATCAAGATCAACCTCAGACTCTCGGCCAAATTCTTCATCCTCAAGTTTTGAGGAGGTTAGGGGAAGATTGTATCCAACAGATGGATGTTCTAGGAGAAACCTCTGGATATTTTCGAAAACCAATCCATTCATGATTAGTTCGATGAGAAGAGTCATTTGTTCAAAGAGATGATCAAGAACAGGATGTTCATCAATCAAGAAAAATCTGGAAAATGGGTTTGAAGGGATTATTGGTTTGAGAAGCATTGTTGAGAAGAAAAGAAATTGAAAGGTTATGGAGAATGGCATAAGGCGTCTGGTTCTTTTAAAGGAAGACGTGAGAAGCTGAGCAGTCACTTGGAAGTTTTAATGAAGTCAAATGCTAATTATTGCATGTGACTGTATTTCTTGTTTTCAGGAAATATTGAAAATATCTAACCAATTGATTTTTGTTCTGATTAATTGTTTATTTTCTTTTTCAGATAAAAGAAAAATGCCACGTGAAAAACTCCATATTAAGTCTCTGATGATATTGGTCAGGATTTCATGTGTGACCATCAGGATTTGAAAATTATATTTTTAAATCACATTGCATTTTGTGATTATTTTGATGAGAGGTCATCAGGGAAAGGAAGCTGATCAGTATTGCTTATTTATACCCTGGTTTATTTCATGAAAATTAATTTTGGATTTTATTTTCCAAAAATCGTGGGTAACCGCATTTTTCAGGGACTGACACCTGTCAATCTACGTGTCAACGTGGGATAGTGGTCTGAAAGATTTGTGAAATATATTTGTTTTGAAACTCTAATCGTGTAATTGCTTTCTCTAATTTTACATTCTCTAAAGCAAAAATCACTCTTGAGTTTTCAAAATCACTAATCCATTTCAAGAATTTTTCAAGTTTCTTTTCAGATCAAAAATGGTAGCTCAGAGAAGATTACCTAAATCAGTAGCCTTCAAGTTTGGTGACTTTGATTTTGTGACAAACAATCATGTTGCAGCTATCACCAACAAGGAAGGAGTATCATCTGATTTTCATCCAATCATGGACTTTCTGGTATATGGACCATTAAGTTATGCATTGACAGCATCTCCACAGATTAATCAAGTAGCTGTTTCACAAGCTTGGAAGAATGCTGAGGTAATTGATTCTACTCAGAGTCAATCAGGTAAGATTGTTCTACATTTAGGACAAGATTCATTTGACATTACTGAATCTGTTGTTAATTCAGTACTTTGCTTACCTGTTACTGATAGTTATGAGAATGTACCATCTGATGATAATATAAGAACTATGTTGTCTGAATTAGGTTATAGTGGACCTCTAGATAACATGAGCCAGTTGAATAGGTCTTTTCTTAGAAAGGAATGGTCTTTTTATTTTGATCAAATTGCTAAATGTTTTACTGGCAAATGTAGTTCTTTTCAACAAATTACTTCTGTTACATCACATATTGCTTATGGTTTGCTTTATGACAGAGTAATTAACATTGGTCATATTATCTTAAGTCAGATGAGTATTAAACTTGGGTTAAGAGATCAAAACAGGAAAATGGTTTATTATCATAGATTTATGCAATTGTTTGTTAACCATTTTATTCCTGATGTTGAAACTAGATTTGGTAGAGAACATTGTGTTTCTTCTTATGAACAGCAAAAGAGAATTTTCTCTGACATTATAAAGAAGGACAATGAAAAGAATCTAGATGAAATACCTGCAATTCATTATCCACATCATGTTCAGGTAATTCTTAAAACTCATCTTCCTACTTTCTACAATTCTTCTTTCTTTTGTGGTGAAATGGCTCAGGAATCTCAATTGGAGGAGAACCCACCTATGTCTACCCAAGTAGCCCAAAACATTATAGTCTCTGAAACAATTCAAGAACCAAATTTTGATCCACAGCCTATTGTTTCAAAGAAACCAACCTCTGG
The DNA here is from genome assembly GCA_037693485.1 of Kitagawia praeruptora. NCBI lineage: Eukaryota > Viridiplantae > Streptophyta > Magnoliopsida > Apiales > Apiaceae > Kitagawia > Kitagawia praeruptora. The sequence continues at coordinate 156,940,550 of CM075346.1, read as the reverse complement.
TGTTTCTCAAAAGACATCAGTTGTAAGGAAGAGAAGATTTGTTGTGTCAAGTAGTAGTAGTAATTCTAGTGAAGATGATGATGATTTAACTCTTGCTGAGAGAGCAGAATTGAAGGCTGCAATTCAACTTTCTTTGTTAGCACAAAGAGATGAAAAACCTAGTCACAGCCAGGCTGCAGTCTCCCAAAAGACTGTAGTTCTTAAAAAGGGAAAATAGTTACTGGATACTGTCTCTCAAAAGACTGTGTCTATTGAACAAAGATCTCATCCCAAGATCACTTCTGTGTCTACACCTCTTGAGTCTTCTCAGGATAAATCTTTTGCTCACTATATCAGGAGAAAGATTCAATTGTCACCTACACACACAGAGTCTAGTCCAACTAATATCATGCAGGTTTCTACAAATCAAGCTACATCTATGTCAGTAGTTGACAAGAGAGATCTGGATATTGATTCTTCATGGGAAACTACATTATCATACAGACTGGCTATGGGACTAATTTCTCTCAAAGTGAAGTTGTCAAGGCCCGTTCTAGACTTTCTGGTTGAAAGAGTACCAAAACTTTTATTTCCAGATGAATATGGACTTCTACATCAAAGACTTGACTTAATGAAGATGTATTTCTATGTGTCTGTCAGAAGACAATTAGTCAAGAAATTTGGACTCTCGAAGCATGTTGCACTTCAATCACTTCATGCATATTTATTTGACAAGGATGTCATTATTGAAGATGCTTCAGCTCAAGGTGAACAACTGGAGGAAGTAGATAGAGGAATGCAGTCAACAGAAGATACTATTGCACCAGTGGTGAATAGTAGGAAAGATCAGATCACAGTCACTGTAACACAAGAACCATCTAGTCAGAGGAAGGATGATTCAGGAGCTGTGATAGCTGATGTTGAAAGGTCTTCTGTGATGACTGAGAATGCAAGTGAGATACCCTATGATATGGGAGGAATGACTTTGGTTGATTTTTCTGAAGATCAAACAAATTTTGTTCAGTCAGAGTCTATCCACCTTGAGGGTGTGTCTCAGCAAACAACACTTAAAGACGGTGATGTACTAACTATGGTGTCTAATGAAGTATTACTGAAGACATCAGAGTCTAGTAAAGAACCTGAAAGTGGTATACTGGAGCCTGTAGTTTCTTAAAGGAAAGAAGATGATTGTAAGGGTTCAGAGACTATAGCAGCTCACTCCTTGGAGAAAACCTCAAGCCACATTCCAAATGAGGAACCCTCTCTCCATGTGAGTTCAGGTATAAGAACTTCTTCTAAACTCTATTTTTCTGTAGGTCATGAGAGCACTTATCTAAATTTGAGTGATACACTTGAAAAGATGGACTTAGATCCACAATTTGAGCGGCTGGCTCCTGACCAGGCAAAAGGTGAGGTAGAAAGAGTGTTGACTTTAGTAAGTCAAAGTGAGAATGAGGGTATGGATGATCAACTCCATAGTGAGGGAGAGAAAATTAGGAAACCATCATTTGATTTCTGGGATCAGGTTTTTCCTGAATCTTGGTCTGAAAATTTGGGTATGGATGCTGGTACTTATTCATTCATCAAAATGTATCAGAAGAATGACCTAGCACATCACAATGCAAAGCCAGGATAAAGCAATCTCTTGATACATATGTACCAGATGAAGATCCTAATGATACTAGTGTTCCTTTGTATGTACTTCCAATATCAGCTCGAATTGAGACATTAACAGTCTTTGATCACTCTAAGGAGGAGTCAGGATCTAAAGATGTTAGTACACAGAATACTGGTGAAGGATATGATGATCATGTTTCAATTCCAGAACAGAAAGATGAAGATGTTGATACTTCTAATCAGGTTTTATTACTTGAATATCATACAACTCAAGCAACTTTTTCTACAAGACTTGAAGATACAGTTTTTTCTGATTCTGATACTGAAGATTCTAGAAGCACTTCCAACATTGAAGTTCATTCTGATGTTTTGAAAGATATTCAGAATTCTCAAATTGATATTCAAACAAGACTTCAATCACTTGAAGATAACCAAGTCACAATTATGGAAAATCAAGCAGTTCTTATGAATCTCATTTGTTCTGTTTCTGAATCTCTTGGAATTAATGTTGCTGATGTCAAAAAGGGGGAGATAAAGACAATTCAAAGACAACAACAACACCACCAGACTGAGGATGATAAAGCTGGGGGAGATAAAGATCAGACAAAGGGTAGTAAAAAGAAGAACTTGCATGAGTGACAGTGGTGAATCTCAGCTAGGAAGTGGTAAAAGAAGAGCAGCATTAATAGTTAAAATTCTTTCTTCTAAGTACTAGATAAACGTCTACATCTGAGAAGAAGGTACTTAACTTCATAATTCTACATTTATAAATTCTATTCTGGTTGTATTGTCATATGTTTTGACATCTACAACTTAGATTTATGCTTCAGATTGTAAAGCATAAATAGGGGGAGATTGTTAGGAATAATTCATAAGTTGTGATGTTAAGAATAGAATTTACACATTATACTTCTTGTAATCCTGATCTTATAAAGGATTTAGCACTGTATATAGGATTTATGTGTAAAACAGTTATCTGTATAGTTTAGTCAGGAATGAACAGTGTATCGGAGACTACATGTCAGGAACAGAGAGCAAATCCTGATGATGGTCCAATACTGATGGTTGATCAGATACTGATGCAGTGGACAGATCCTGATATCAGTCTTGTTACTGATGATGTCATTATGGATGCTACAAAAACTGGCAAGTGCTATAAAACAGGATCGTTGTTTGAAGAACAAGCAAGAAGATATTATGAAGGAAAGAGTTTTCTATTGAAGGAAACTATCGACTAGAAGGCAGAACATTGTCATGTATAGATTATATCTTTCTGTTATTAGTTGATAGGTAGCATTATAAATACTCTCTCAATATCATTGTAAAAGAGCGACGAAGTTGTGAGTTCGTGTGCGTAGCTCTGTATAAGTTTGTATTCGAGAGTTCGAAACAAACAGAGAGATATTTGTATTGTCAGCAGCTGCTAAAGGTATTGTACACCTTTGGTAGAGTTTGTATTTGATCTTATTAATACAAACAAGAGTTTGATTCATTCGTTTATTCTTGTTCATATAATCAAGCAAAAATCAGACACGATTATATAACTTGTATTCAACCCCCCTTCTACAAGTTATTCGAGTTAACACAAAGTTTAATGCAAAAAAATGAAAAGAAAATGGAAATATAATTTTATAAGCCCCTTAAAATGACTGTTAAGAACATATATCTATAACTCATTGCTCCAAAATAGCCAACGACAACAAGAACATAAAGGAGAAAGATGTATGTAAAACATGTTATCTTTGTCACCACTTGAACTTTGTCATTCAAGTGTATCTAGTGTAACGCCCCGACTTCCCAATACTAAAATATACTCTTTATAATAAAATAGACTTTGATACAGGGGAATTTTAGAAAATTTTGGCATGAAGTATTCGTAAATCGGACTATCCACCTGTAATTCAACCCAAACCAAATTCCAATTTGACAAATACAATTAAAACTTAATACACCAACGATTCCTCATCGAGGATCGATTCCAGGTTATGGTATGAAACAAGAATCTAATCAATACAAATTATTACAACTTCTATCTCTGCTCTAATACAAATTACTATACCATCTAATTCGTAGCTCAATCCCAATTTGTGCTTACCCGCTCTAGCTCCGAAATCTATCCTGTATAGAATGCCACATCGCTCTCATTCGCAAGGATAAATGTAGTAAATCATCCTTAAACCTAACTGCAAAGGTTAGGTAAAACAAAGCAAGAGTGAGCCAAAGAACGCTCAGCAAGTTAATTATATAGTGAAACAACAATATATCGATAATTCATTGATGAACAATATCAATGATCAGTTAATCTCAAGGAAAGAATTCAATTTCCATCATAGGATAAACTTTCCATTTTCATCAAATCATAAATTTCATGAAAACCTTCCTTTTCTTAAAACCATTCCATTATTAAAACATACTTTCCATAAATCTTTTGTTAAAATCATTTCCGTTGATTGGAGTTTTTTCACGACTATGGACAATACGGGTGATCAGCCACGTAAAGCCCCCAGCCCGGACCCTCGATCCGTCTGGACATAAATTGGGTTCCCAATTAGGCAACACATTGGCCTATAAAGGTGCTGGACTGGTCCCACCAGAACTACAGCACAAAAATAAAACATGCTGGACCGGCATCACCCGGCCTCTTACGCCTCCAATCTGAAGGAATCCGTGGAAAACATTTTAACGGAATTCCCCCACATCAAATCTTTAAAACCTTTAAACCTTTTCATTTTTAAGTCCTTCATACTCACTGATAACAGATCAGCCCAGTATAAGGAATTTTTAAAACATCTTTAGTTAATTAAACCATTTTAGGGAGCAGCATTACAAGATTAAGGGACTGCGAAGCATTCGATATAAAGAATTATGAACAACACAGTAATAAGATTAAGATTCAAGGAAGCATTCAATATAAGGAACGTGTTTGGCCCCCATTATATTATTTTTTTTCACTTAAAGCTTCCGTCCGAGCTGTTTGGCTCCCCTTAAAGGGGAGTCACTTAAAGTGGAAAGTAGGCTAAAAAAAAAAGTAGCTTTGAGGTACTTTTTTTCACTTATTTTTTTTCGTATATCAATTTTTATGTATTTGAGTCACCTTTTAACTTGTATTGTATTCTTTGCATATATTTGTATTTTATACTTTCAAAAAAATATAAATTTCTTTTTTTTTAATTAATTTTTTAAAAATAAATTTACTTTAAGTGGAATTAGCCAAACAGATACACCTAACTTTAAGTGAAAAATATCACTTTTCACTTAAAGTGAGTAAGTAGCACTTTAAGTGATAAGTAACAATTTTTAAGTTAAGCCAAACACCCTCAAGGAGTCATAACAACAAAGCAATAAGATAAACTAGGCATGGTTTAGTTTAACAAGACAAAATTATGAATCAGTGGATCAACAAGGCATCATTAATAAATTGAAGAACAAGCAATTATTAAGATTCTAGAAATTGAACGTATAGCAATTTTAAGGAAATCAAGGAATAAAGTGATCTGAAGTTCAATAATAGATTTGAGTATTGCACAAGCTATAACCACTTATTTCAAAGGTTACCAACTGATAAAATTTTCATGGCAAAATTGAACTTACATAAAAGATTTGAATAGTTTAAAACAAAGATTTAAGAAATTCTCAATTACTCAAATCTCACTCTTGTCGGCTAAGCACTCATAGGCTTTAGCTACCAAAACCGGCATGACAATAATAAGTTTGAATAATTAAGAAGATCTCAATTCATTCTCGATTTAAATCGTCACTGAACAACACATGCCTCAATGACAATCTAAACCTCGAATTAGTTTACAACAATTTGAAGAAAAACTTTCTTTAAAGAATATTAATAAAGATGAGGAATATTGATATAATTAATTTTAAAAGAATTCAACACCTGAAAAATAGGTGAGGAAAATGAACAATGACATAAAAATTTTAGAATAAGCGTTTGTAAATTAATAGGAGAATAATGTCACTGAAAATAAAAAGGAAGAATGTAGGCACTAGCAAAATGATTTGAAAGGAACATCATCTAATTAATAGAACAAGTTCACATTATTCAGAATAAATATTAAGAGAAGAGATATCGAAATCATTATTCAGAATAACTACTTAAAAGAAGAGATGTCGAAAGAACAAATAATTAACACAGAAGGTTTCACATCACTTGAACAATAAGTGAGGGATAGTAAACTTGCCTCAATACACACAGTTTCCAATTCCAACATCTCAATCCTTTACTCACTTTACATCAGACTCTACTTCTTATTCACTGGCCTTTACTTGATCGTACACTCGCTTCTCCTTCATCACTTGTCAATCTCGATAATTATCTCCTTCCTCTACATTCCATCTACACGTGCTCTGGCTTTAAGCTGGCCTTCTATTCATGCCTATATACAGGTAAAGTACTACTTTAGTACTCTTATAACCTTAATCGTCTATCTTTATCTACCCAAACGCATCCTATAACGCTTTACCATTTATCACATATAGCTCATACAGATCATATTCTCGAAATAGTAACATATAATCATATAATCACTCAAGCACTTAGCACGTATTATTATCTTACACTTATCTTACATAACACACATATAACCTTTACCACCAAAATCTTTATCAAAATACTATAATAGTTATAAAATAATTCTAATAAAAATTGGACAACACCTCCTTTAAAATATGACCTAACCTATCGAAAAAATAATCAACCCAATTAGAAAACCAAACAAGACATCCTTGCTTCATTACTAACTCAATACAATCTCATAATCTTCACAATCATACTAATATACATCATTCACAATCCTTTCGATCAACCGCACGCTTACCACTTAATATTCATTCTTGAACCATTTACAAACCAAATCATAATATGTACATTCCACTTTTACACTTAGAATCGAGCTACTAACCCTAATGACAATTATAATTATCAATCGTACAATTTACTAATTATCTGGCAGATTCATTAATCATTAACAATTATTGAATAATCTAATTAACATTCACCAATTTAGGTTATACAATAATCCACAAACCAAATTAAAATGTCACACAAACACATATATTCTTGTACTATTTACAACTCCACTACAACACGAAAATGTACACCATTCATAAATTATAAACATCATTCAACGACTAGTTTTAACATAATTAAAATTATTCGATACAAATGTAAATGCTATTTTTAGAAAATTTATAATTCTAGAAAATTTGGACATGACTTGTTTGTAAATTAGCTAGCCAGAAAAACAAACCAGGTAATTTCATAACCTCCAAAGTAACTCACACGAACAAACCAACCATTCAAGGCACAAACAAAATCTTTAAAATTTACAATAAAAAACTTCGACTTGAACAAACAACAGAATAACCATGAACTCAGCACCACCAGCGCAAAACTCACACCTGACTTACAAGCCCAACTGCAACTCAATGAAGAAAACAAACAGAAAAGAACTGAGACAACTCGGTGATGAACAGTGACTCGGCTAACCCAACAAACTCGACCTCGACTCCATTATAAATCGGCACATCACACAGAACCCACCATGAATCGATCAAACCATTGGACTGAACCAACACAGCCATCAAAACCAGAACAAGCTAGAATCCTCAATTTTCGACACCAGAAATCGACCACAATGTTAACACACACAACAACACACACCTATATCGTATATGCACACTCAGTTACACAACCATCACACACACACCCAGCAGTCCAACGCAACACAATCGACAGCTTACCCACACACTATACAAACGAATTTACTGTATAACACACTACAGCTCAACCCAGCATTCACATATACACACAGTCCACACATACATATATATCACGAACTCAATTGCAGAACAGGGGAGGGGAGGAAATATTCAATTTGCAGCAGGAGTCATAAGAACACCAGAACAGAGCTTACACAATAGATGAATTCGTGAGAGTGAGGGAGAGATTGTATTCCAATCGCAGCAACAAGAACAAGAAGATAATTACCGAGGTGCCAGAGAGCTGTTGAACAGAGGACAGGTATATGTCGAGAAAACATATGGTGGGGAGGAGAAATTGAAGAATCGAGAAAGAGAGATTGAAAGAGAAAAAGAAAAATGGAGAGAATCTCCCGAAGGATCGAGAGAGAACCAGAGTACCACAACTGAATGTTCAATTAGGGATTTTAGGTTTAAAATGAATTTGGGGGAAATTTTAAATGGAATATTTTAAAATTTTCTTTTCACTAAAATTCATGAAATTATATAAAAAAAATACAATTAAATCGAAAATATGTGAAATATTAAATGTTTAAAATTTTAAATTAAAGAGTATAAAATTTCGATCACTCACAGATTTTTAAAATATTTTTAGAATCAAAAACGAATTAAATATGAATTTTACAAATTTCAATCCTTTAAATACAATAAAAACCTTAAAATCATTTTAAAATATGTAAACACCCAAATTAATTCGCCCAATAATTTTTAAAAACTAAATAAATATATGCAGATAATATCACAAAAGATTTTGTGATTTTTATCAACTCTCATCATTTTATAAAATTCTCAGAATATCAATAATGTATATTTTAAATAGATTTTAATCACCAAAAATACAAATAAAAAAAAATACACGAACAATTCTTGCACACATAAATTACCTGATAGACATGTAAATATGATGTCACACATATTTAACCTAAAAAAAAAATTCGCACCATATAATCCACATTTAACATTAAATAATAATATGTTTAATTACGAATTTTCTAAGGCGTTATATCTAGACCCGACAATTTTGGGCACGACACGATTTACACGATACGAAAATTTCGTGTATGAGTTTACATTTTCAGTACACGACACGAAAATGTACACGACACGAAAATATATACAAAAATTTAGTGTCGTATTTGGGTTTACTCTTTATGTATACGACATGACACGAAAGTACACGACATATATAAATATTTTAAATATATATACACCTATATAATATTTTTATAACTTATTTTGTAAATTTTACAAATAATTTTATAAAAATATATACTTATATTTATAACCATATCTACAAATGGGCCAAAGATGAAGCCCAACTCTAAAACTCGAAAACAGGCTAAACTGCTATTACATTCAGCTCTTCGTGTACCATTTCGGGCACCAGTTTCGTGTTATTTTTCGTGTAAATTTGAACTTTCGTTGCTAAATCGTTTAGTTCGTATCGTGTACACGAAATTTACATGAAAAAAAAATCGTGTCAAAACAGGTCGTTTCGTGTTAGCTCGTTTTAAACCAGTTCATGTGCAGGTACAACATATTAGTACACGATTACATTTCGTATCGTTTCCAGGTAACATATTGTAACGACCGGAAAATTTCGTGTATTTTATTATGTTAAAATATGTTTTTAGTTGATTTTATTGTGTTTTGGTTTATTTTTAATGCATTTAAACGAGTTACGATTTTTATTAAATAGGGAAATTATCCCATACGTGTTATGTGACTTCTGTGTAGCTTAGATAATTTTATTCTATTTTTCTGTAATTTTTATATTTTTAGAATACAATTATTTCGCGTTTTAATTTCCGGATCTAGCCCCTATACTGAATCCGAGGCCTTGATTTTGATAAAATTATTTTCATATAATGATAGGATATTTAACTAAGCATTATTTTGTAAATTTTGTAATATTCATAATTTTTGGGGAATTTTGGCATATACATTATATTTGTTTAAAAATAAAAATTTTACATTTTTATCCCATAAAAATTATTTTTAAGGCTTAATAATTTTAATTAGGGGTTAAAAATATTTTTGGAGTATTAATTTTGATTTAATATAAATAGCAGTTGATTTTATTTAATTAATCAAAATAATCAAAAAATCAGATTTTTTTATTTTATTTTCTGTAAAATTCTGGGAAAATAGTTCTTGGTGTTCTTGAGGATCAATCGAACTTTTGACAGTGATTCCGGCATCCAAATCGTTCATGTGGGTAACCAAACTGAAGTTCTTGATCTATAATACATCTTAAATTGCTTGAATCGAAAATTCATAATTTTAGTTTAATATTCGAATTTCTCGAATTTATTTTGGATTGTAGGATGATTTGTTGTTGATGTGGTTAGTGTCTATAGATTGTATACAATCTCAGGAGCATCATGATAATTTTGTTTGATTTTTAGTAGCTTAAAACGAAAAATCGAATTTTGTGGGGGTGATTATAATTTTCAATTTTCCGGATTTCTTGATGATTGTTTGGTGTTTTTGATGATTGATATGAGTCATTGAACTCCTGGGATTTGATTTGGTATATAGAACGTTTGATTTGGTTAAAAAATGAGCAAAATCGAATTTTGATCGGATAATCTTTGAAGGTCACCGGATTTAATCGGATGTGGCCGGATTTTTGATTCGGTTGATTCTGGGTTGGAACGATTGGTGTGGTTGTGTTTAGGAGGCGATTTGGAGTGTGTTTGCGATTTAAAATGTAGCGAATGGTACGTTTCAAGGGAGGCCGGAGTTTGGCCGGAATATTTTCCGGTCGTATGAAACTGGGTAACCTCCATTGATGGAGGTGGAGTTCTTGAAGCATTCATGTGAAGATGGTGATAAACAGTACCCGTTTTGATCTTTAAAATCTGTTATCATTTTCTGAAAAGTGATTTTGGAATTGATTTTTACTTTTTACTAATTATTTTTACTTTTATTTACTTTTATTTACTTTTAATTACTTTTAATTACTTTATAATTCTGAATTTAATTAAAAATTTCAGAAAAATTATTTCTGAAAATGTTTTATAAATCTAGAATTTATTTCTGAATTTTATTTTAATTATTTCTTATTTCTTATTTCTTTATTTATTTGTTTTTAATTCGAATAATTAAGAATTAAATCCTTTTAATTATATTAATTAATCTCAAATAATGATTTAATTAATTTGATTATCTAATAAATGTAATTAATTATTAGATACTTTTATTAATTAATTATTACTTAATCCTAATTAATTTATTTAGGATTATTAACCAATTTTCTGTTTAAAAGTGATTTAAAATAGAAAGAAATTGTTTTAAATCCTAAAAATAATCCGGGAGCGATAAAAATAGTTTTAAAATTCTAAAATTATTTATAAACCCGGATCAGATAATTATAAAAATATTTTGGGTGATCCAATAATTACCCAGAGAGTTTATTAATGATCCTTTTTGATTCGAAAATGGTTATTTAAATCTTTTAAAATTCTTTTAATTATTCTAAAAAAATACTTTTAAATATTATAATAATAATTTGAGTGCCCTATTGTTTGAAAATCGTATCTGTTATGTGAGTACATGTTTGAATGCTCTGTACATGTTATTAATTGTTTTAAATATTTACTCGGCAGCAATACAACGTACGGGTAGACACTAAAATCGAGGTTCGATTTGTATTTGGTCTTATGCCCATCTAGCCAGATGTTTAAAATAGAATGTTTTAATTGTAGAAGTGAGAGAAACCCTAGCTAGTGGGCAGAGTTTACCAGCTATATACATAGAAGCGAGAGAAACCCTAGTCAGCGAGCATAGCTTACCAGTCATATATTCAGGCAAGTATTTTTCCATTTGATCATCATATACACTGTTTATTTTATGTACATTGATTCATATCATGACGAATAGCTATTGTTCAGAGCTATTTGTGATTCTTAAATATTTGTGTACGAACAGTTGCTTGATATTGATACCCTTGATGTGGGGAATTGTTTAAGATAAACTCTTCATGTCCTTATTATCGTAGTAAATAATAGGGATGCGAACTGTATGTGAAGCTAAGCATTTCCTGTTGAATTCGGAAATTGATATATTGGATTGGCAAATGGTGAAGCGTAAGAGGCCACGTTAAATAATTGGTCCAGCAATATTTAAGGAGGATATGGTAACCATTCCATCTTCCTATAGGCTAACATTACTTGCCTTTTTTGGTACCTTTATTGAAATCCGGGTTATACACACGGGTATAGAAATGTACCGGTGGTAGTATAAAGGGTCCCATTGCTTTTGAACCTGATCAGGGGGCAATGGTGGTTCGCCTTTATTTTTTTTATATATATCCAATCCATATCGCCAGAATGGCTATTATATATTGCAAGTTGGCAGATGATTCATTTTTATGACATGCCAAATGATTTCAGTTATGGTTTGAATTATATCACAGTTGTTGATTCAGTTGCTCTATAACTGTTTTACATTTCAGTTCATATCATGCAGCACTTATCATGTTTATTGTAAAATCGTTTATATATACTTGCTGGACATTTCTTTGGCTCACTCTTGTTTTCATAAAACCTTTCCAGAGGAGCAGTATGTTTCCGACCAGCCATTCGGACCATATTAGAGAGGGGCAGAGTGGCCGTGTGTCCGCACCCCAGACCTTACAGGTATTTGCGGGTTTCTGTTGGCGCTAGATAGAAGTTTTAATAAAATGGAATGTAATAATAAAACGTAACTAGACTGGATTTAGGTTGAGTTTATTTTATGGTTTGTAATAAGTGAGTAGTTTACTTTTGGGCTATAACTGCTTGGATTCATACAATAACCTGTTTGAGATCTTTGGTTTGCGGGGTCAGTTGCGTATTCTGATTTATTTATTTTAGTTGGGTTTGGTTGGTGACCCCCGGATCTAGACCCCGGATTTGGAGGGTATCACACATATTTTAGTACACGAAAAACGAAATTGTACGACACGAACGAATTGTCAGGTCTAAGTGTACCACAAAGATGAAGGAGCCAAAGAACGGAACCAGAACCATCGGGAGGCTAACAATGCTAGGCTAACAATGCTAAAGCCTTGTTGAGCAAAAAAAAAGATTTTTTTTTAATTTTCAATCATATTTTTTCTTTAAAGCCTGGTTGACATAGCACTGCGACGTGGCAGGGGTCCCACTATCACGTCATCAATGTTGAGGTGACGTTGCCACGTGGCAGTGGATCCCACAACCACTTGGCATTGCTACGTGGCAGTGGTCCCACTACAACATCATCGGAAAAAAAAATAATATTAATAATTTTAATCTTTGCCCTTAAGATCAATCTAATCTAATGGTCCGTTAAGAACACCATACACAAATTAATTTATTTTTTTTTAGTTTCTAATTTTTATTTTTATTTTATTTCTAGTAGAACAGAACTAAATAAATATATACTCTTTCATGAATATGCATAGCATACCAAAACAAACTTAGGTTCATGTTCTTTTCAATTGATTGCCTAATTGTTAACTTCAGAAAAGCAGGGCTGTATATAAATCATTTGTAGGCTCAAATGAGTCCCGAGTACTAAAGCATCTACAACACACTTTTGATATGTTTTCTAAAAATAAAATAAAATGTTGAATCTTAACTTTCAAGACACATTCAAATATTTCACCTCCAAAAGCATTCTTATCCTTGCTTTTTAATTTAAATTTAAATATTAAATGTACTTGCAATATTTAGATGAAAAAAACTGATATTAATACAATAGTGAAAAAAAATTATATATATTTAAATAATTAAACGGATACCCATAACTTGAAGTTACGGGTGTTAGATCTAAATAAATAATTACGGATCATCTTATGCGATATTATCAAGGTTACATGATAAAACTGTAGTACGGAAGCGTACCTCATTCCATGACAGTAGATTACGTATACGGATTCGGGACTTGATCTTTCACAGACTTAATTCGCCTCTAGCCGTATCTCTCTCTGTCTGATGGGAATAGAGGAGTAGAGGTTGTGAATAGCCTTGAGGACCAAGACCCTATTATGTTCTTTATATAGTACTCTAATTAGACCCCATTAACTCTAATCAGATTACTATTGGGTATTACACATTACAAAGCCCATACCGAATAAGATGTTATTGGATCCTTTATTTTAGACCACTTAATTAGTCCAAATAGAATAAACATTAAATATAATTGTCTTTAATTTGTAAGCCCATAAATTATTATTAGATTATAAAAATAATCTAACAATCTCCCACTTGGGTTACAAATTGTTCCAAACAACAATTACATTCAATAACCATAAGTGCGCACAAAATTGTTTATTCTTTAGAAAACATCTTCCTTAGTCAATCTGGTACATCCCATATACAAACATGGAACCAAAGCGACCTTTGTCACATTGTCGTAACTGGATCCTCAATGATCACCATATAAATATATTTAATGACATAGATCAAGTATGGATGTGTAACTGGAAATTACATGCAATGTGATCTCAATCATGCCTATTTCCAATTGGTCCTTAATACCTTAGTGAGATCAATCTTTATTCTTTCATACTTTATGTCAAAACCACAATTGAAAGAGACAACTCATATAGAGCAATAGAGAGAATAAAATAAATAACTTTATTCTGCAGAATACTCAAAAACACAAATATCACCATAGTGTCAATAAAAACTGAGTACCTAATATAAGAATAAAACAAAAAACTCCCACTAAAACTGAATATTCTCCAATGAGACAACACCCATATGAGCAGTATGCCCAAAAAAAACTTTATGGTGTCAAAAACTTTAGTAAGTAAGTGGGTCTGCTAGCATAGAATTTGTTCTTATATACTCAATAGACACTAATTGATATTGCATTCTCTCTACAATGACTTGATATTTAATGTCTATCTGTTTAGACATAACAAAAAAAACTTAACCAGAAGTAGATTTTCTTGTATCTACACAACCAACATAATCAGAATCAGAATACATAATGATCTCCAAATTTTCCGATTTCTGTTAAACGAGCATGTAATATTTTTGTTCTTTGCAAGTACCTTATAACCCATTTAATTACAATCCAATGATCCATTCCAGGGTTACTTGAATATCTGCTTAACATACCCATAATGAAATCCAAAACCGGCAAGGTACTAACCATACATAAGACTCCCAATAGCCGAAGTATAGGGAATGTTCTGCATCTCTTTTCCTTCAAGATCATTCTTAGGGCACTATTTGAGACTAAACTTATCTCCTTTAGAAACAGGAATACTTTACTCCCACTGAATGTGTGATATATCCACAAGTGCCATTATTGTCTCTACTAGAGGATCTACTAAGTGGCACTTCATCTTGAGCTTGTTGAGTTTGCTCTTCTTGAGCATCATCTTGATTTTGAGTAGGAAACTGTATAGGTATATCCACATTGTTATCTTGAACTACATGAGGCAAAGAAACTGATTCTTCCTCAAAGACAACATCCCTGACTTTTATCTTCCCCCTCAAACTCAACATCCTCAAGAAATCTAGCATTTCCCGTTTCGAAAAAAACTTTAACAAAGGATCATAAAACCTGAAACCCTTTATTTTTTCAGGATACCCAACAAAATAGCAACTAACAATTCTTGAGTCCAGTTTATTTTCATGCGGCTTGTAAAGCCTTGCCTCAGCTGGACAACCCCACAAAAAATAATTGATTGACCACAATTCATAAGGGGTTTTAGCTATTGCTTTGTTAGGTACTCTATTTAGTATGTAGGCTGCAGTCTTAAGTGACGTTGTTCACCGGATCCGTCATACCGACCATAGTACTCACCACCACGATCAGATCTGACAGCTTTAATCTTCTCACAAAGCTGATTTTCAATTTCGGCTTTGAAGACTTTAAACACGTCCAAAAATTGTGACTTTTCATGAATTAAAAATAAGTACCCATGTCGAGAATAGTTGTCTATAAAAGTGATAAAATACTGTTGACCATTCCAAGAAGCTGTAGGGAATGGACCACATTATATCAGTATGTATCAACTGTAAGACACTAATACTCCTATTTGCACTTAATTTCCTTATGTTTGTCTGTTTACCCTTAATACACTCAATGCATACATTAAGGTCTGAATAATCAAGAGATTCAAGTATTCCATGTGACACAAGTCTCTCTAGTCTCCCTTTAGAGATATGTCCTAAGCGCTTATGCCATAACATAGCAGAATTCTCTCTTGATAATCTTCGTTTTGTACCTCTTGATGTTACTTGCAAGGTTTCATTATGTGAAGCAATTGTATTTAGCAAATATAAGTTATCAATCAAAGAACCAGTCACAACAAAAAAAATTAAGAAATAGACTAAATTTATTATCTCCAAATGAACAAGAGTAACCGTATTTGTCCAAAACAGAAATAGAAAACCAAATTCCGTCTAAATGACGATACTACTTAAGTCTCTCTTAATTCAACAAAATGACCAGTCTCAAAAAACAATCTAAAAATGTGCCAATAGCTTCAACCTGAATTGCATTGCCATCACCCACATAGATGAATCTTTCAGCATCACTTGGTTTCCGGCTCCAAATGCAACCCTGCATAGAAATACTTATGTGAGTAGTAGCACCAGAATCTACCCACCATGTATTACTAGGCACAGAAGTCAAATTAACTTCAAAACAGACAAAGGTGAAAAATCTACCTTTCTTTATACGCCATGCAGCGTATTTGGGACATTCCTTCTTCACATGCCCAGATTCCTTACAAAAGAAACAAGTTACAGCTTGATCCTGAGTCTTTTGTTTCTTAAGCTGTGATTTTCCCACTGCAGTCTCATTATCTTTAGTCCTCTTTCGGTGATTAGCCTTTGAGGTAGTTGCAACATGAGCACTTTCAGTCTTTTCACGCTTCAATCTATCTTCCTCTTGCACACAATGTGAAATGAGCTCATTCAGAGTCCACTTATCCTTCTGAGTATTATAACTCACTATAAATTGACCGTATTGTGCAGGAAGAGAGATGAGTACCAAATGCACAAGCAAGTCATCAGACAATTCAAGCTTTAGTGCCTTAAGTTTTGAATCGATGTTAGACATCTCCATAATGTACTCACGAATATTTCCTTGAGCTTTATACCTCATCTGAACAATATCAGCCAAAAGCTTACTTGTCTCAGCCTTTTCGTTTTTCGCAAAACGCTTTTCAAGCTCATCAAGGAAATCCTTAACAGATACCTCATCGGAGTCATCAGACATACCGCCCCTGAATGCTTCAGGAATTCTGTGCTTTATCATCATTAGACTTAAGTGATTCGAACGCTCCCACTTCTCAAAGTTCAATTTATCAGTATTAGAACTTTCATCCGTAAGAGAAGCGGGTTGTTCTTTCCTTATAGCATAGTCTAAATCCATGCAGCCAAGAACTAATAGAACGTTCTCTTTCCAGCTCTTAAAGTTTGTGCCGTTAAGCATGGGAATGGAGTTCATGTTGGCAGTTATATTAGCAGCAGATGCATTAACTAGCAATTTGGAACAAAAAAAAATATAAGCTCGCATAATGGAAATTCATGTCATATGCATACATAATAGCACACAAAAAATACATGAATTTAAATACTATAGTGTGTGTGTGGGCCCATTCAAACAAGATACCTAGCACAACATTAATATTTAGTCTTTGGACAGAAATATTAACTTGCAAGTGGTACTCTCCACGCAGAAATCAAATATTAATAATAAATTCGGTCAAGCAATAACCTTCCTTTGGGCCGGTTTATTACTCACATGAAAAATTAATAATTATTACATATTTATTTCCGCACGTATATTCATTATTCGGCCATTAAATAATCTTCCTTTGGGCCGATTATTTTAACGCATAAATAATAAACATACACATCCTAATATTTCAAAATAAATAAATCTACACATAAATATCACTTTGGCAATATTTTGCTTCAACTCACTTATTCACGAAATAAAAGGACAAGAAAAAAAATATCTTTTCTCTTTCTTTAAAAAAATGTGCCCAAATCCGTATTATTGTAAAATATTAAATAATCACCAAATATTTTAATATTTCCACAACCCAAATTTAATCATATTAATGAAAATATGATAGTACCTTAATATAACACACAAATATAATGTGTTCGACACATCTAACAAAAAAAAACTTAATATCCATAATCACAGGTTCCATGTCATATAAGTGTTAATAAAAAAAATTAACACAAAACGGACAACCAGTTTAACATGCAGTGGCCATATTAATGTTAAATTAACAAAAAAAATTAACTTTTCTGTTGTTATTTCGACCATGCAAAACAGGTCATGGTTCTACGACTTAGCCAATTAAAGTAGACGTAATCAAATAAATTTACATGCAGTATAGGCCAGGCAAGAAAAATATCAAAAACTCATGATATTATTAACTGCATATATATGTGTTCAGTACTAATACACGTGTTTATTAAACCTTAGAAAACACGAATTGAACATGCCAATCAACGATCAACAATACATTAATATATATCATAATCGATAAAATACAATCATATAAATTATGATCAACCCTAATAATTCGACATAAGATAGGCTCTGATACCAATTGTTAGATCTAAATAAATAATTACGGATCATCTTATGCGATATTATCAAGGTTACATGATAAAACTGTAGTACGGAAGCGTACCTCATTCCATGACAGTAGATTACGTATACGGATTCGGGACTTGATCTTCCACAGACTTAATTCGCCTCTAGCCGTATCTCTCTCTGTCTGATGGGAATAGAGGAGTAGAGGTTGTGAATAGCCTTGGGGACCAAGACCCTATTATGTTCTTTATATAGTACTCTAATTAGACCCCATTAACTCTAATCAGATTACTATTGGGTATTACACATTACAAAGCCCATACCGAATAAGATGTTATTGGATCCTTTATTTTAGACCACTTAATTAGTCCAAATAGAATAAACATTAAATATAATTGTCTTTAATTTGTAAGCCCATAAATTATTATTAGATTATAAAAATAATCTAACAACGGGTGCTTGAATTTCATTTTATGCCGCACAAAATGGATATCAAAGCACTGGTAACATCAAGTTACAGGTACTTCAAACTCGATAAAATATATGGTGTGCCTTTCCTGTCTCAATACTTTCATCAACTTAAAACCTAGTTGTCTGTATATGAAAAAATAAAAGATAAAGTAGATGATATTATCTCAATAATATATATCAATAAAAAAGTAAATTATGAAAGGAAAAAGAAAGTCTTAAGTTTGAGAAGAATATTAGAATTTCTAAAAATTTAGAAAATAGTTAGAAGATTGTTAGAGTTAAATTTTCATACATTCTTCTTAAATTTTTGACTTAGAAACTCGTAAAGGAACTTGTTGGTGATGCTCTTAGGAGAAGTTTCTTTTTTTTGAAGGAAAGTAGAATTTCATTACTACGAAATATCATACATAAGAGCCTCCACCACATTCATCGGAGGAGACGTTAAAAGAACCTGGTAATAATCTAAACAAGGATATCTAGCTAACTCATGAGCTACCCTGTTAGCATTTCGCCTAATAAAATTAAGAGACACGTGCTCAAGTTGACGGAGCTTCTGGGAACAACTTTCAATTACTACTCCCACCTCCAAGTAATTCATTTCTTCGTTCTGGATGGCACGCACCGTGAGTTGTGAATCTGTCTCAATGTAAACTCTTCTTCCTTGAAGGCGTTGATCCAAAACCCAGGATAAAGCCTCGCGAACGCCTATAGCCTCGGCCTCGTACACCGAAACTGGGGCTTGCATACTGAGCACTTTTCCTGCAATGAACACCCCCTCATGACCTCTTAAAACCATTCCAATGGAGAACGTACCTGCTCCCTCTCTAACACTGGCATCCACATTAATTTTGAAGGAGCCTGCTTCAGGAGGCGTCCATTTGATATTGCTTTTGTCAACCCCAACTGTTTTCGGACCTTTCACTTTCTTCCTAGCTTTCCTCCACCCATCAATCGCTCTACTACTCTCATTTATAGCAAATGCCGCTGTCACCGCCTTGTCATTCCAAACCCTTTCATTCCTCCAGTACCAGACCCCCCAGAGAACCATACATATTTTGTCAATCTCTACTGGAGCTGCTTCGACTAGTTTCCCAAGCAACCAAGCTGAAACGACCTCCACTTCTGACATATCTAGGGTCAGACTAACTTGATTCCAACACTCCTTGGCAAACTGACAATCGAAGAAGAGGTGTAACATATTCTCAGTGTCCTGGGCACACATAGGACATACTAGTGGCAGATTAACACCCTTTGAATTTAGTCTCACTCTAGTAGGAATGTTGTTCCGACATACCCGCCAAATGAAAATTCTGATTTTATGAGGCAAGTTAAGCTTCCAGACCTTGCTCCAGCCATCATGTTGAGGTATATTCCTGTTGCCATCCATTCGATCAAGCCAAAAGCGGTAGGCCGACTTCGCCGAGTACTTACCATTCGAAGTGTTAGTCCAGGCCACTCTGTCTTTGACATCCCGTTGAGGGATTGGAATTGCTAGGATGGCCTTAGCATCTACCTCCATGAATAAGCTCCTGACTAGGTTCACATCCCAAGACTTGGCATTTCGATTAAACAAGCTTGAAACCACCTCCGTCCTCCCTTCATAAATATGACTTTGTTCCACACCATACCCGTTCTTGGTCCTTAACCATTGATCCTTGGTTGCCACTATATCCTCCCCATTTCCTACCACCCATCTGAACCCCTTCTTTATTTCTTCCTTAGCCGTCCAAATCCCGTTCCAAATAAAACTCGTACCTTGACCCTTAGTTGCATTTAGGATATTAGATGTTGGGAAATATCTTGCCTTGTATAACCTTGACACAAGAGCCATCGGATTACTCATAAAGTTCCAGCAGTGTTTTCCCAGAAGAGCGACATTAAAGCCATACAAATCTCTAAAGCCAAGACCACCCTTACTCTTTGGTAATCCCATATTCCTCCAAGAGCTCCAGTTTATACCCTTTCTTCCTGTGTTACTTGAATTCCACCAGAAATTGTTAAACATCCGCTCCAGATCATGACATAGGGTCTTAGGCAGTAAAAAACATGACATAGTGAAGGCAGGAATTGCCTGAGCCACATTTCTTATTAACACCATTTTCCCCGCTCGCGAAATGGGTTTCTTCTGCCATGACTGAATTTTTTTACTAGCCCGTTCCTTCAAGTATCCGAAAACTCTTTGCTTCGACCTGCCTACAAGAGACGGGAGGCCCAAGTATTTAGAAGTAGAAATATCATTGGACACCCCTAGAATCGATGAGAGTTGACGTTGTTTATCTTGATGGACATTCGCACTATAAAAAATCCCCGATTTTCGGAAGTTCACTGACTGTCCAGAACATCTTTCATAGTTAACCAGTAACTCCTTGACATAGTTTGCCTCCTCCACATTTCCTCTAAAGAACAAAAAACTGTCATCAGCAAAAAGTAGATGTGACACCGTGGGAGCAGTTGGACTTATAGAGCAACCGTGAAATCTTCCCTCCGTATTAGCTTGGTCAATGGTGTTCGATAAACCTTCCACACAAAGTAAGAAAAGATAGGGGGATAGGGGATCCCCTTGTCGAAGTCCCCTCCTAGGTACTATAGGCCCTACATTCGTTCCATTCAAACAAAAATTTTAAGAAACGGATTTAACACACATCATCATCCAAGAAGCCCAAGTATCACTGAAACCCATCACTTTCAATCTGTGCCGAAGGTATCGCCAGTTGACACGATCGTACGCCTTACTGATGTCTAATTTTAAAGCAATCTCTCCATCATTCCCTCTATTTTTTGTTCGCATATGATGTATAACTTCAAAAGCCACCAAGATATTATCTGTTATGCTTCTATTTTTCACAAATGCTGATTGGTTTTCTGAAATAATACTAGGTAAGACCTCCTGTAGGCGATTCGCTAAAACCTTAGCTAATATCTTATAGAGGACGTTACACAAAGCAATAGGTCTCAAATCTTTCATGCAATTAGCATTTTCCTTCTTAGGAATAAGAACTACGTTTGTGTTATTCAACTCACCAGGTAATGCAGCTGACTCCAACCATCTTTTACAATAGTCAAACACTTCCGCTCCCATAATCGACCAAAATTTCTGGAAGAACGCTGGATTTAAGCCATCCGGGCCCGCTGATTTGTCAGGGTGCATCTGTTTAACAGCATTTGTGAACTCGTCAAAACTGAATTCTTCTGTTAATTTCCTATTCTGCACACTAGAGACAGTTCTAACACTTGGTTCGTGATGTAAGACACCTTCCTCCACTTCCCCTGTAAACAGATTGGTGAAGTACTCGCGAATCACCCTACACATTCCTTCCTGGTCCTCCACACGTATTCCATCATCTCCTAGCAGATATAGAATCTTATTAGTTCTTCTTCTCGCAGAGCAATGAGAATGGAAGAACCTAGTATTCTCGTCACCTTCTTTTAACCAATGCAGCTTAGCTCGTTGTTTCCAATAAACCTCCTCTTGAAGTAATAAGTCGTTCAACTTATCTCTCTCCCTTAAGTACTCCTGAACACTAATCTCGTCTGTATGATCAACCAACCTGTTTAGATTCGATTTGTGGACCTTCAGTTTCTCTCGAAACTTATGGAAAAAGGTCTTGCCCCATCTGGCCATGAAAGATGAAACCGCGAAGAGCTTAGGCAACAAATGAATCTTAGGAATACTCTTCCAATTTGCTGTAACTTCCTCGATAAAAGATGGCTCCTTGAGCCAAATATTCTCAAAACGAAACCTGAAAATTTTCTTAGGAATCACGACACGAATCAGGTCTAACAGCAGGGGTTCGTGATCTGAGACCGCTGTGTGTAAGACTTCGAGATGACAGAGCGGAAACTTAGCCCACCAGCTCAAAGTGGCAAAGGCACGGTCGAGTTTCTCCCTAACCCACGAGTCAGTTCCTCTACTTCGTTCCCACGTAAATTTCCCACCGACCATATCTATTTCGGATAATTGACAATCTTCGACTGTGTTGCGAAAGCCTTCCAACAAGTTTTGAGGGTGGGGGATATTCCCCTGCTTGTCAGAAACGTACAACAGGTCATTAAAATCCCCCCATATGCACCAAGGAAGGGGGGAAAGAGTGGCTAGTCTTCGAATAAGCTCCCAAGAGCTCCTTCTTCTTTCTCTTTCAGGATACCCATACAAACAGGTGAGGCGCCAAGACTCTGAGTTGTTTTCTAAAAACACCACATCAATATGATTCTGAGAATAACTAGTAATTTGACAGATGACATGAGACTTCCACAAAATTGCAAGGCCTCCACTACACCCTACTCTATCTACTGCAAAACATTGATCGTAACCGAACCGGACTCTGAGCTCCTCTATTTTACTTGCAAATGAAATAGTTTCAATCAAAAAAATAAAACTGGGTTTGTGATCTTTAATAAGGTCACGAAGAGTGCGAACTGTGCGAGGGTTCCCAAGACCTCGACAGTTCCATGCTAAGCACTTCATGATGACAGGCTAGCTTGCTCTGCAAGCATAGCCACTACGGTTTTATGGGAGAGTTCATTATCCGTATTAGAAGATGATACCTCCATTCTGGTACTCTGATTTGCAGTAAAACCTATAATCTGCAACATACCATCCGTGTCCATACTGTTCTTTGTTTCGTGTCCAGTCCTGCTTCTCTTGCGGCCCTCCACATTTAGCCCAATGGATTCCTCTTCCTCAGGCCCAAATAATGGATTTAATATTACTTGACTCTCCTTTAAAGACGAAATATTAGTAATATTATTTTTTGAAATAGGTATACTTGATTGTCCAGTTTGTGTTTCTTTCCCTACCCCACCACTTCGTAAATTGGTCATCATGCCCTTTGACCCCTGATTTTCTTAGGAGAAGTTAGTAGCCTAGCAGATATTGACTAATTGTTTACACATTCTTTTTTATAGATTACACCGTAAAATGAGTGAAGATATTAGTCCCTGAATGGCTGGATGGTCCCGAGTCACCTACACGGTATAAATTATAAATTATAATAGTAGTATCCATTAACACAACCAAAAAGAACTTAGTATAATAGTATTAGATTCGCAGTTCACATTCACTTGACTTGACCATGACCCAGGGAACGGAACCATTGGGAGGCTAACAACGCTAAAGCCTGGTTGAGAAAAAAAAAACGTTTTTTTTTTAAATTTTCAGTCATATTTTTCCCTTAAAAATTAACAGATCTCTTCCCGGCTTATTTAAAATAATTAATAAACAACTATTATTTTAGATTTTAGCCATGGCTCATTTTTATTTTTTTTGAAGGAAAATGAATTTCATTAAACTGAAACATCATACAATAAAGCCTCCAAATAGGACCGGCAATTTTGGACCCCCGACCCGAATCCAACCCGTATGGGTCGGTTTTGGGTTTATATTTTTCGGGTTCAGGTTGACCCTAACTTGACCCGAAAAAATCGGGTTGGGTTCAGGTCGGGTTATCCGAAACTGACCTGAATATATATATATATATATATATATATATATATATATATATATATATATATATATATATATATATATATATATATATATATATATATATATATATATATATATATATATATATAGGGTCTTGTTCTCAAAGAAATTAACTTAGAATAGAAACTAGAAATTAAACCTAAATTAAATATTTCAAGCTAATCTAATGACCAAATTAGGGGTACCCCAATACAAAAAACGTTTAAAATTATTGGCTCTATTCAACAAAAAAATAAAAAAATAAAAAAAAAGTTACTGTTCACGTGATGACGTGGCACGTGAACAGTAACTTTTTTTTATTTTTTTTTTTTTTTTTTGTTGAATAGATCCAAGAATTTTATAAGTTTTTTGTGAAGGTTCCCCTAACGGGGCCATTAAATTAAATGAAATATAATTTATTTAGTGTAGGTTTCTAGTTTCTATTCTAAGGTTGATTTCTATTTGAACGCTAGCATATATATATATATATATAATTTATATTATTTTAATATATATATATATATTATTAATATATATATATTATTTTAAAAATTTTAAAAAATAAAATTTCCGGGTCTGGTTACCCGAAACCCATTCGTGTCGGGTTCGGGTTGAGCACCTGTACCCATTAAATTTTCGGGTCGGGTTCGGGTTAGGTAAAAAATGTGACCCGAGTCTGCTGACCGACCTGAAACCCGAAATTGCCAGCCCTACCTCCAACAATGATTCAGGAGGAGACGAAAACATTAAAAAGCAAGAATTTAAACAAGGAAAACGAGCCAACTCATGGGTAACCTTGTTTGCTTGCCTTGGAACAAAATCTATCGAAAACGTCGGGTTCAATCGTAGCAACTCTACACAACTTTGAAGGACATGACCCACCTGGAGTTGATTAGTAGCATTACTCCGTAGAGCTCTAACTGTAAGAAGAGAATCTGACTCAAAACGTAGTGGTCACTAATAATCCATCCTTCAAAGAAATGCTAGAACTTTAGCCACTTTGCAAGCTTCTGTACTCGTACCACTAATAAGCTTATCAAGCAACCATTCCGAGGTCGAAGTCACCTATTGCATACCTTGATTGAACCCCGCATAGAGCCAACACTGAGAAGCAAACGAACATGTAAAAAACATGTGCAACACATTTTCTTCATGCCCATCACACATTGGACAAATAATTGCCAGATTCACCCCTTTTTCTCTAAGTTTATCCTTAATTGGAATGTTATTACGACCAAACCTCCATAAGAAAACTCTGATTTTATGCGGAATGTTAAGTCTCCATATTTTGCTCCAGCCATCACTCTGAATAGCTCTATTAGCTGTCATACCTTGCTCTTGCCAGACTATATACCCGGATTTGACATTATAATGCCCTTCAACAGATTGCGACCATGCTACTCTATCTCCGATATCCCTTTGAGGAATATAAGTGGCCAAGATTGCAGCTGCATCCTCCTCAGAATACTGATCCTTGATTTTGTTGACATCCCATTGTTTCGTACCTGGCATGAAAATATTAATTCACTATTTCATTTCTTCCCACATACCTGTGACTATCCTCCACCTTAAAGTCTGCTTTCTTTCGAATCCAGGGGTCCTTCGTAGCTATAATATCTGCTTCATCCCCTATAACCCACCTGAAACCCTTAGCCAAAGCTTCTTTTGCCTCAAATATCCCTGACCAAATGAAACTATATCATGTGCCTCTTACTGCCTTCAATAGGTGGCGATCAGCAAAATATCGAGCTTTATATACTCGAGAAACTAGTGCCTGAGGTTGGTTAATGAACTTCCAACAGTGTTTCCCCAACAGTGATAGATTGAACCCATGAAAATTTCTAAAGCCCATACCCCCTTTACACCTAGCAAAACTCATAGCATCCCATGACAACCATTTAATACCCTTATTATCTCCACTACTCGATTCCCACCAGAAGCTGTTTAATATTCTTTCTATGTCCTGACATAGAGACTTAGGTAATAGGAAACAGGACATACAATAGGCTGGAATAGACTGTGCAACATTCTTGATCAGAACTAACTTACCCGCTTTCGACAAAGGCTTCTTCTTCCAGCTTTGAATATGTTGCCCCACCTTCTCCTTTATGAACCCAAATACCCTCTTCTTTGATCGACCTATTAACGATGGAAGGCCTAGATAATTACTCTCTCTCAGATCATTACTCACCCCAGTATCGTAGTCAACTCCCCTTGCTTGTCTCTACGAACATTCGAGCTGAAAAAGATGCCCGACTTTTGGAAATTAATAAATTGTCCAGAGTTTCTCTCATAAGCATTCAACAGAGCCTTAACTTCCCCTGCCTCCTCATTACTAGCTCTAAAGAATAAAAAACTGTCGTCCGCGAACAACAGATGAGTGGTAGATGGGGCTGTAGGACTTACTTGACACCCTTTAATCGTTCCCCTTGCAGCTGCTTGATCAAGTGAATTGGAGAGTCCTTCCACACAAAGAATAAATATGTACGGGGACAAGGGATCTCCTTGTCGAAGTCCCCGTTTAGGAACAATCGGACCAACCATATCGCCATTCAAACAAAAATCATATGAGACCGTTTTGACACACATCATTATCCAATTCACCCATTTGTTGCAAAATCCCATACTACGCATTCGATGCTTCAAAAAGTTCCAATCCACCCTGTCATATGCATTGCTTATGTCCAGCTTTAGGGCAACTTCACCTTCATTTCCACCCGTTTTCCTCCTCATGTGGTTAATGATCTCAAAAGCTATAAGCACATTATCAGTAATGCTTCGACCGGGCACAAAAGCTGATTGATTTTCCGATATTAAACCAGGTAATAAAACCTTAAGTCTATTAGCCAGAACCTTCGCCAAAATCTTATAGAGAACATTACAGTGGGCTATTAGTCTAAAATCTTTCATACTACTTGTATATGTTTTTTTAGGGATCAGTACTATATTAGTATTGTTGAGCTCAGCTGGAAATGAACACTGTTCAAGCCAACCTTTACAACACTCATACACCTCTTTGCCCATTCTATCCCAAAAATGTTGAAAGAACGCAGGGTTAAGACCATCCAGCCCAGCTGCCTTATCTAGATGCATTTGTTTAATCGCTTCAGAAAATTCTTCACAGGCCACCTCTTCTATCAGCATATTATTCTGCTCACTTGACACTGTAATGACATCATTAATTTGCCTCAAATCCACCTCCACCGAGTCTGAGAAAATATTTGTGGAATATTCTTTCACCACCCTGCACATACCCTCCTGGTCATCCACCATATCCCCTGTCTCCGTCTGAAGCCAAGCAATGTGATTAGTTTTCTTCCTAGTTGTAGCTAAGCATGGAAGAACTTCGTATAGAATCACCTTCCTCTAACCAAAAATTTTCGCTCGCTGCTTCCAATACACCTCTTCGTGGAACAAAAGATCATTCAACTTCTCCTTTTCAGCTAAATATAAGGCCACACTTCTCTCGTCTGTACCATCTACCAGCCCTGCAATTACCCCCTTCTGAGCTTTTACTTTTTCCCTGAATTTGTTAAAGAATTTCTTCCCCCACTTTGGCATGAACGTAGTCACATTCAACAACTTAGGCAACAGATGCATCGTAGGAATCTTGGACCAAAACTCCGAAACTTCACTATGAAAACCAAGATCCTTCAACCATGTATTTTCGAACCTGAATCGAAACTGTTTTTTCAAAATAAAAGAGCTTACAAAGTCCACCTGAATAGGGTCATGGTCAGAACACGACGTATGATAGACAGTAAGATTACAAAGTGGAAATTTATCCCACCATGCAGCCGTAGCAAACGATCTATCCAGTCTCTCTTTAACCCAATCCTTCTTCCCTCTACTCTTTTCCCAAGTAAACCTACCCCCTCTAAGCTCAAGCTCCGTTAACACACAATCTTCTATCGCTTGTTTGAAGCCATCCATAAGACATTGAGGATGATTAATAAGACCCCATTTATTCGAACTATATAATAAATCATTAAAATCACCAACTACTAACCACGGAAGATGAGACATACCAGCCAATTGCCTTAACAAATCCCACGAATTCCTACTTCGACTTCTCTCTGGAAATCAATAAAAACAAGTAAGCCTCCACGTTATCACATTCTTCTCCAACATATGAACATCTATATGGTTACGAGAATACCCAAAAATCCGATAAGTATAAATCTGATAACATTCTTCTCCAACCTATTTTCTCATTTGTTGCGGCCCCAAAGCTACAGTTTAAAGTTGGGTGAAACTAGACTTTCGACATATGTGCACACCTCAGTATGTTCCGAACCAATGTCAGACAGAACCTTAAACGTATTATTCTTAGATTTGTATAGTAGTATTTGTGACTTTGAAGACAGTATGATGTCTCCATTCACACAAATGCAGAGAGGTTTTATAAAACAATCTGTTGGTAGCCCATTCCCATACGAGATGGTGAACAATTTTATCCAAGATTCTTCCACGCCGCAATTATTCATTACCCAGAATTCAGCACCCGTCTCTTTAATATTGTTACACACAGAAAGGCTTTTGCCAAAGAGGCTGAAGGTTTTATAGTATGTACCTTCTGTGTAGTTTGGCTGCAAAACTTCTCGATAATTTCTCGTTTTATATCAAGAGAAATAATAGTACCACGTTTAATATAATTTTCGTTGTGCATAATCAAATCAACAACCCAGTAAAAAGCTCCGTTCGTCAACACCACCCCATACTGAATAAATTTTAGTATGGGATATTTGGTGTGTTGGATCTTTTGGTTCTTTGAAAAAGAGTTATATGGGCTTGCAATTATGGTTGGTTTTTCAAATACATCATGTTCATCACTACGTCAAATCGTTAGATAGTCCCTTCAAAAAGGCTGTATTTTCCAGCGATGTTAGCAAGGGGCCGCACCAGAGAGAAGATCTGCTCAACGGTTGTAGCTTCGATGAAGAAAACTTAGATTTAATCTTTGTTATGTGTTTGTTAAATTTCAATTATTTTTGTAGATGTCGTATGACTTTTAATCATTGAACTATTTATCCCCTCAAAAAAAAAAAAGATGTGGTGAAATAAGTGACGGCTTCGAAAAACAAAATGCTGCTTACTGTGTTGAACTTAAGTGATTGCTGTAAGCATGAATACAACATAAGATGACTGCGGTAGATAAATGGTCGTTGGAACAAATGTTTTTATTACAAAATGCAAAATCACAACTCATGAAGAGCTTTATAACAAAAATGAAAACTCCGATGATTTAAAAGAAAATAAGTAAAATATGCCCAGAATAGACCTATTTTCTCATTTGTTGCGGCCCCAAAGCTACAGTTTAAAGTTGGGTGAAACTAGACTTTCGACATATGTGCACACCTCAGTATGTTCCGAACCAATGTCAGACAGAACCTTAAACGTATTATTCTTAGATTTGTATAGTAGTATTTGTGACTTTGAAGACAGTATGATGTCTCCATTCACACAAATGCAGAGAGGTTTTATAAAATAATCTGTTGGTAGCCCATTCCCATACGAGATGGTGAACAATTTTATCCAAGATTCTTCCACGCCGCAATTATTCATTACCCAGAATTCAGCACCCGTCTCTTTAATATTGTTACACACAGAAAGGCTTTTGCCAAAGAGGCTGAAGGTTTTATAGTATGTACCTTCTGTGTAGTTTGGCTGCAAAACTTCTCGATAATTTCTCGTTTTATATCAAGAGAAATAATAGTACCACGTTTAATATAATTTTCGTTGTGCATAATCAGATCAACAACCCAGTAAAAAGCTCCGTTCGTCAACACCACCCCATACTGAATAAATTTTAGTATAGGATATTTGGTGTGTTGGATCTTTTGGTTCTTTGAAAAAGAGTTATATGGGCTTGCAATTATGGTTGGTTTTTCCAATACATCATGTTCATCACTACGTCAAATCGTTAGATAGTCCCTTCAAAAAGGCTGTATTTTCCAACGATGTTAGCAAGGGGCCGCAACAGAGAGAAGATCTGCTCAACCGTTGTAGCTTCGATGAAGAAAACTTAGATTTAATCTTTGTTATGTGTTTGTTAAATTTCAATTATTTTTGTAGATGTCGTATGACTTTTAATCATTGAACTATTTATCCCCTAAAAAAAAAAAAGATGTGGCGAAATAAGTGACGGCTTCGAAAAACAAAATGCTGCTTACTGTGTTGAACTTAAGTGATTGCTGTAAACATGAACACGACATAAGATGACTGCGGTAGATAAATGGTCGTTGGAACAAATGTTTTTATTACAAAATGCAAAATCACAACTCATGAAGAGCTTTATAAGGAAAATGAAAACTCCGATGATTTAAAAGAAAATAAGTAAAATATGCCCAGAATAGACCTATTTTCTCATTTGTTGCGGCCCCAAAGCTACAGTTTAAAGTTGGGTGAAACTAGACTTTCGACGTATGTGCACACCTCAGTATGTTCCGAACCAATGTCAGACAGAACCTTAAACGTATTATTCTTAGATTTGTATAGTAGTAATTGTGACTTTGAAGACAGTATGATGTCTCCATTCACACAAATGCAGAGAGGTTTTATAAAACAATCTGTTGGTAGCCCATTCCCATACGAGATGGTGAACAATTTTATCCAAGATTCTTCCACGCCGCAATTATTCATTACCCAGAATTCAGCACCGGTCTCTTTAATATTATTACACACAGAAAGGCTTTTGCCAAAAGTGCTGAAGGTTTTATAGTATGTACCTTCTGTGTAGATTGGCTGCAAAACTTCTAATATTATTCTGAAGGTTTTATAAAATTTTAAAATAAGTTTGTCATTGATGGAATTTGAACCATGCAATTTTAGTAAATTAATTTAATTATGTAATATATTTAATTATTAGAATTTGTTTTTTTTACTAAAAATCTAATGTTCATTATTTGTGGTATACATATTTTATTATACTAGCTTATAACCCGTGCAATGCACGGATATTTTTTGATATGTAATAATTTTTTTTTATGTTATAATTACATTTTTATATAATAATTATTTACAATATTTTATTTTAATTTTAACTTGAATTATTTAATAAAAATTTAATTAATGATATGCATGAAAATTTAATGGTCATTATTCGGAGTACACAAATTTCTATTATATTTTGTTAGTGATTAGAAGATTTCTATTAAAAGTTAACATGTCTAAATTAAGGAAAAATATTATTGATTGGAAGATATAAGTTTATAAAATTATAATAAAATTTTATTATGTTAAAAAATTTATTGATATGGTGTTTTCTTTTATTATGTTATATATTTTATTTAATATTATAATTATGTTTTTATATAATCATTATTTTAATAATTTTTTTATTTTAATTTAATATAATTTATACTCATGTTTACAAATTATACTAATGTTTCCTTAATATAAATAACGTATATGAAATTTTAATATATTTTATTAGATAATTGAAAAATATGGTGTGATAAGATTAGTTTTAAATCAAAAAGCTAGGTAACATGTTTTAATTCGAAAGAAAATATTAATGATTGGAAGATATGATACGATTGATGTTTTAAGGTGTTTGTAAAAGGTAATATATTCAACTAAACGTAAATATGAAAAAGGCAATCGACTAACTATCATTAATTATTTTATTTTATTATTTACTTTAGGTATTTTAATAGTGTAGATATTTAATATATATTTTTTTTTTCAATGAAGAATTATATTAATGTTTCCTTATAAATTAAAAAGGTAACGTGTTTTAATTCGAAAGGAAATATTAATGATGGAAAGATATGATACGATTGATGTTTTTAGTTGTCTATAAAAGGTAATATCTTCAACTAAAAGTAAATGTTGTTTTAATAAACAGGTACCAAAACTGCGATGCACGGATTTCTTTTAATATTATATGATATGTTTTATTAATTCGATTTACTTTTTTTAAAATATGAATTTTGGAGGTTTAAATTTTTAAATGAGATGATTTGATAATAATTATATAAATGTTATCCGTTATATTTATATAAAAAGAGAGATTTTAGTTAAAAAATATTGAAAAGATAATACATCTTAGTTCAAAAAGGTAATCGGTTAATTATAAGTATTTATAAAATTATAACTTAATTTTATTAAATAGAATGCTATGATTTAACTGAAAAAAGTGAGGTGTTAGTTAGAGAAAATTAAAAAGGAAACATGTTTTAGGTGGAAAAGATAATTGATTAGTTTATAGTAATTTTAATTCAATTATGTTATTTTACTAAATAAAATTGCTAGTAAAGTTTTAAGAAAAAGAAAAATTAGTGTTGCCCGTGATATTTTAAAGAAAAGAGATATCTTAGTTAGAAAATATAGAAAAGATGATACATTTTAGCTGAAACTTAATCGGTTAATTATTAACATTATAATATTGTTATTTTGTTTTATTAAATAGAATCACCCGTGATATAATTGAAAAAAGATAGATTTTATTTAGAGAAAATAGAAAATGTAATGTGAAAATTAAAAAGATGACATATTTTTGGTGAAAAAGGTAATTGATTAGTTTATAATAATTATAATTTAATTTATGTTATTTCACTAAATTAAATTGTTCGTAATGTCTTTAGATAGTGAAAAATTAATGTTGCCCGTGATATTTCTAGAAAAAAGGAATTTGAATTATAAAATATGGAAAATATGATACGTTTTAGCTAAAAAAGGTATTCAAACAGGAAATCGTTTAATTATAAGTACTTATAAAATTATAATTTAATTTTATTAAATAGAATGCCGTGATTTAACTGAAAAAAGTGAGGTGTTAGTTAGAGAAAATTAAAAGCGAAACATATTTTAGGTGGAAAAGGTAATTGATTAGTTTATAGTAATTATAATTTAATTTATGTTATTAGTATATATGTTTTAGTTGAAATGGTAATTGATAATTATTAGTATTATAATATTATTATTTATTAAATAAAACCACCCGTAATATATTTGTAAACAAGTCATTTCCTTAAAATTTACACACATATCCCTCTCCACTTGACTTGAAAAATTATCTTTACCATCCCAAAGAACACTGTATTCGTTACTTTCTTTGATTGCTTCATCTAAAATTTTCTTAATTCTTGACAATACAATTCTTTACATTCATTGAATCTCTTTTTTTATGAATCCTTTCCATAAGCAAGTCGTGAATATATTAAGCATATCAATGAGAGACATGTACTTGAATTTTAATACCCATGAGATAAAGCATACTGAGAGATATTATTTTATGTGCTTTCACTCTTTGAATGTGTCTCAAAATATGTTAGCTTTGGACCATAATTTCGGATCAAACTCTTTCAACCTTTCAGCAGCTCCTTTAGAAATGCTTTCAAGGGCCTTCATTGCCGATTTGAAGGCTTCTGGATGTGTGGCATTCGCAGCTGTCCAAAAAGCATCTTTTACAACTTCACTCCCAATCTCTTCTTCAAGTTTGAATATATGTGCCTGATACAATTTATGTGTTCCACATGTGGTTGAAATTCCTTGACTAAAATCAAGTAAATTTTCTGATGTTCAATTAGTTGACTGTAACTTTTTTTAACTTGGTGACCCACCTGCAAGTTTGTAGTGATTACAGTGATGTACGTAATAGCCATTGGCCAATTAACCCGACTAAAGTAATCAATTCTAAAATTTGATGATTAATCGAAATTAATTCTCGATCATGTTTTATACGACATTTCACCCACTCCATCTTATCTGTAAAATTAAGTAAAAATGTTTTGCAAAAAAATAAAAACTACAAAAGTTAAAATTTAAATAAAAAAAATTATTGTAAATACATAATTATTAGACGACTAAATTACAAAATCTCTCAATCTGTTCTCTTATTCAAAAGTCAGTATATATGATTTATTATACCTTTTTCATTTATACATATAAATGATTTACAATAAAATTGTGGGTAATTTTTAGTTGTAATAAATGAACATATTATAACATTTTTCTCAAAATGAGTGCAAAGAATGTTTTAGTTAAAATTATTTGTTATACAGTTTTAGGTTAATGATATAACATTATCTATATTTTCTAAGGATAATCAAAAGATAAATGAAGTCTTAAAATATAAATTCGTAACTAACCTAGAATTTTGTATAAGATATATTAGTCATATTAAATTATAATTTTTCAACCTTGTCAAAAATAAGTTGTTTAAAAGAATTATATAGCATTGGATTTTTTTTAAAATGATAAGGAGCACACTAGTTACTTCAAATATATAAATATAAAAAGGAGTAGATATAAATAAAATTATGTGATAACATATAAGGAAAAATAATAAAATCGATCCTAAGAACATTAACACTAGACTAGATGCTTAAGTCATTCTTAAAAATATAATATAAAAATTAATTATTAATATTTATATATATAATAATCCTTATTTGCCCTTAAGAACAATTATATATAACCACAAATAAAATAAGAGCGTAATAGAAGAGAGACCGTGAACATTTTTTGTATATTTTTATTTTCATTCAATTTATACTATCTACACTATTTTATAATAAACTATAATTTTAAAATTCTATAAGTTAATAATTTATAATTTTGATTATATAAGTTCTTTAAATAGTTAGATTTTAAAGTAAATACATGTGAGTACTTAGATGTAATACTAAAAAATATGTCTTATTTAAATTTTTAAGCCTCGAATTCTTTTAATATATATTATAAAATAATAAGTATTAAATAATTCATGGCCTACACGATATAAATTAGTATTATTAAAATTTAAACATTTAGAATTTGGTCTGAATGATACTTTTACTTAATTATTTTTATTTGTTTAACTTTCATTTAATTATTTTTATTAATTTATATTTTAAAATTAAAAATATTAAAAATAATTGTATGTTTATTATAAGCTAGTATTATGTTATAGTAAAATTCAAGAATGGACATAGAGTCTTAAAAATAAAAAAGAAAGAAAGATGTTAAGTAATATAGGAGTTATTAATATAAGTATCTTAGAAATAGTTTATTATTCATTTGTTAAAAGTACTGATATGGGCTAAAATTAAGTCCTAAAGACACATTTAATGTGGCATTAATTAGACCTAAAATGGTCCAAACGTGGGGCCCACCAGATGGGCCCAAACCCTATTTATAATATTAATTTCGTAATTAATATTATGGGTAATAAACAGCTCAGCAAATAAAAGTCAAACAAGGATATTACTCTTGCCTGACTTAGCCTCCAAGATACATATTTCAACATGGAAACTAGTTCCTACATACTAGGATCTGGAACCTTCTTCTAGGCGGTGACTTGCCCACCAAGTCACCTAACCCTACTACGATTCTAAGGCTTCTCAGCCTATATAAAGGGTCTGACCCCTCATTCTCAGAACTACGTTGGACAGAGCTCCATACGTCACCCACCACGTTTTGGCTCAATCCTCGAATAAGGACATACAAGCCACTACGTCCTAGGCGAGCCCTCATCGCCATTGCCCTGAGGGCACCATCACCTAGAACTACGTCTTGGCTTGATTCTCAATACGAGATACGTAGGCACTCTGTGAGGACCGATTAGTCCCGAACACGGAAACAGCCATTAATGCTCGAAGCTCACCAACCCTAGCATTAAATACAATTCGTAACCTAGTTTTTATTCCACAACATTTGGCGCCGTCTGTGGGAAGAAGACATCAACCATGGTAACTATACGAAGAACAGCACCAAGCTCTACCGAGGCTTTACCAATTAGCTCTACACCGCCTGTCACTGAGCAAGTACCCCCAAAAACAGGGGCGATCACCCAAACTCAAGTTTCTCAACCTCCAGGGACGAATCCCAATGCTGAGAGAACATTACCCATGGTCGTCCACCCAGGCCAAGAAACCAGCTCTCTTCAGATGGTGGTTTCTCCTCTGGTTGATCCCAATCGCCCGTTACCACCGGGGGTACAGATCCATACTACGGATCTCCCCATGAATACCAACCCGATGTATGGTCTGCCTAACTACCCTCCAATTACTCAAGGTCCTGGACCAAGTGGCCACGCCTTATATATCCGAGATCGAGAGTATGTTGACTACTCTGGCCCCTATACTGATGATTCATCGTCTGATGATGATGATCGTGATGAAGCCCCGAGGAGGCGACGTGCTAGCAGAGAACCAAGAAGAAGAACACAAACTATCCATGATGGAAACCCATTGACATCTGCTGAGAGAATCAAGGCTCATGAGGCCGAGATTTTAAGGATAAAGGAAGATATTGCGAGAGAACAAGCTAAGTTGAACCAACAACGAAGCTGAATATGAAGCCTTGATAGCCGGATTGGGCTTGGCCAGAATCATGAGGGTCAAGAATCTCAAAGTTTGTGGGGATTTAAGACTAGTAGTATCGCAAGTGAATGGTGAATTTGAGGCCAAGCATGAAACTATGGCAAAGTATTTGCGAGTTGTGAAGGCTGTTATGACTCAGTATGATGAGCGCTATGAGGAGCACATTCCAAGAAAGGAGAACATTAAGGCCGATGCCCTATTTAAGTTCGCCTCTTTTAAGATAGAAAATTATGCGAAGAGTTTTTACTTCCAGGTCCTGAAGACCCCACCCTCGATTCGAAGTTGGTAGCACCAGTTGATGTAAGCTGAAGGATAGACCCTCTCAAAGTTCATCTTGAGACTGGTTGGCTCCCTGATAATGCCTTGAAAACACAGAAACTATTAGTGAGAATGTTGAGATAAGAGGTCCTTTGTCATTCCATACTTAAAATCTTGAATCTCAAAACCCGACAAAAAATTTAAGCCTTAATGGTCAACAAGGCTGTCTGCCTCCAATCGAGCTTGTCGTTTGAGTTTAAGGACTCGAATCAAGAGTCGTCAGTCAAGTTGAGACCTAAGAAAGGTTATTTGAGCATAAGAACAAGGTTGGAAACATAGAATCAAGCTAAAGGGTTGAAAACCAATAAAGGCACACCAGGCCTAAGGTCAAGCGCTAAGGAGCAAGTGAACTACCTGAATGATCAACTGAGAAGGAAGACCTCCTCCATGAGAAACAAGGAGGAGGCAAGAACTAAAGAACTTCATCACTAGGATGAGAGTCAGGGGTTAATGATAACCTTAAGACCAAGGATTCAGCAAACAAGTTAAAGCCCGGAAGGTCACAAGGATTAAGAAACAAGTCGTTTGAGTTCAAGGTTCACGAAACCCTTCAAGGCATAGCAAACACCTCCATCAACATACCAAGACTGATTTTCAATCCTGAGCCAAGGCACGAACGAAGCCGAAATTAAAATTTAGCACCGTTTAGTGCCGTTAGCGTCGACTAGCACCGTTTAGTGCCTTTCAGCGCTGTTTAGTGCCGTTAGCACCATTTAGTGCTGTTAGTGCCACTAGCACCATTTAGTGCCGTTTAGCGCCGATTAGCGCCATTTGAACACGGATGATTTTAGGTCCGAGATTCAAAATTCTAAGATCACGGATGATTTTTGATCCTAGATCCATGAAAGTAACTTGAGGTCGATATCAAAATTCTTGATCCTCAAGACCACGGATGGTTTTCAGGTCCGGATTTCCTAGCCAACCACGAGGCGGCCGACCACGGCATTTTTGGATCCTTCGGCCGATCACCGTGTAGCCGACCACGAGCTACCCGTTGACTTGAGATCAAGATCAAGATTCTTGATCCTTAAGATGACGGATGACTTGAGATCAAGATCAAGATTCTTGATCCTTAAGATGACGGATGACTTGAGATCGAGATCAAGATTCTTGATTCTCAAGACCACGAAGGGGTTTAGGTCCGGGCACTTTAGCCAATCACGAGGTGGCCGACCACGACACCCGGAGGGCCGCAGCCGACCACGGAGTGGCCGACCACGGAGTGTTCGACCACGAAGTGGCCGACCACGAAGCAGCCGACCACCATTCGGCCAACCACGGTGAAACGAGGCCCTCCGGCCAATCACGGGCTAGCCGACCACGAGCTACCCGTTGATCCGGCCGATCACGGGTAGTTTGTGGTCCCAGAACCCGACTTTTTCAATGAATCTCGGATGATTTTCAGTACTGAAACAAGATCAATTTAAGCACCGTTTAGTGCCGTTTAAGCACCTATTAGTGCCGATTAGCACAGATTAGTGCCGATTAGCAGAGATTAGTGCCGTTTAAGCACAGATTAGTGCCGATTAACACAGATTAGTGTCATTTAAGCACAGATTAGTGCCAATTAGCACAGATTAGTGTCATTTAAGCACAGATTAGTGCCGATTAGCACAGTTTAGTGCCATTTAAGCATAGATTAGTGCCGATTAGCACAGATTAGTGCCGTTTAAGCACAGATTAGTGCCGATTAGCACCGATTAGTGTCGTTTAAGCACAGATTAGTGCCGATTAGCACAGATTAGTGCCGTTTAAGCACAGATTAGTGCCGATTAGCACAGATTAGTGCCGTTTAAGCACAGATTAGTGCCGATTAGCACCGATTAGCACGGATTAGTGCCGTTTAAGCACGGATTAGTGCCGATTAGCACTGTTTAGCGCTGATTAGTGTCGTTTTATGCCGTTGACATCGTTTAACATTGTTTAAACGATGTTTAAGGCTAATTAACGCTGTGTAGTGCCGTTTAACATCGTTTAGTGTCGTTCAACATCGTCGTAAATGCGTCGGTCGCTCTACGCTTTACATTAAGATGATATTGTTGAAAATAACGAACATCTAAGGTGTTCGTTATTGTTTGCTATATAAGGTGTTTGTTATGGAGTGCAACTCATATATATATATATATATATATATATATATATATATATATATATGAGTTGCACTCCATAACAAACACCTTATATAGCAAACAATAAAGACCATCTTAGATCTAATAGATCCATTGCCCCGATCTAATAGATCCATTGTCCCTGGCGGCGCCACCCAATACAAAAAGTTCTAATTTTTTTACACTCTATCCATCCATCATCTCAAAAAAAAAATATAGAAAATGTAAAAACAAATGTAAAAAATTATGGAACTGTTTTTAAAATACGTGTAAGAAAATGTAAAAATAAATGTAAAAAATTGGTTGAGACGGAAGAAATATAATGAATCTGCGCTTTCATATGAATTTTCAAATTACAACTTTCCATGTGGCATCATTTTGGAAATATTGGTTTAAAAAGAAAGAATTTTCCACAAAGCATGTCGCATCATTTTGGAAATATTGGTTTAAAAAAAATAAATCCATATCGCATGTCACATCAAATGGAAATCTTTATTTTTAAGGACTTTTAGATCTTTTGACCAAGTCAAATCCTTCGTTTAGGGATGAGCAAAATCGGATATTCAGTCCAGTTTTAAAATTCGGATCGAATATTCGGTTTTTCGGATCTTGAAAAATCTATTTCGGTTTCGGTTTCGATTTAACCGGATATCCGGAATTCGGATATTTGTTTAAATTGGATCGGAAATCGGATAATCCGGATCCGAATTAATTAAGTAAAATTTAGTTAAGTTTGTGTAAGTAAATGAATTTTATTACATTTTCAATGAGTTAGCGTTAACTTTATAAATGAAAAATTAATTAATAAAATATTAGATATCATAATCTCATATTTTAACATGTGTATATTCATTTTTTCCTAATTTTATTTTGATCTATCATAAACTACCATTCATTTTTTTAATGAGTTCTTATAAATATTGTTTTAAGAGATATTAATACTCTCTTCGTTTCGTTTATATTGGCCACAAATCTTTTTTTGCATATTCCAAAAGTATTGGCCACATTTCCTAAATAAAGCAAATTAAGTATTAATAATGTTATGTTTTTCAAAGTATACAAACAACTGAGAGTAAGCTTGTCACTTGATTGCTCAATATGTATTTTTTATTAAATGTCAATATAAACGGGATAGAGGGAGTAACATGCTAGCTCTCGAATTCATAATTTTAAATGAAAATTATTATTGAATGAAATTATTCTTCCATTTGATTTGTTTTTATTTTTTTTAGCATCTTAATTTCTTAATCAATCACTTTGGATAAAATGATTAAGTAAAAGAAAATATTTATCAAGGTTGATTTAGGAAAACTTACATGAGATTCCGAAATTTTCACATACAAATATATAGAGTTGTATTTATAAATTCACACTTACATCCCTATTTAAGTTTTTACACCTAAAATGTTTTTAAACTTAGATGATACACAATAAATTCATTAATTTATTAGTAATAATTCATTACTTAATTTAATATGTTCAATGTTGAATTATTTGTCTAAAATAAGTTCATTATTTATTAATAAAAAAAATAAATTTTAATAAATATTAAAAACCGGATCGGATCCGGATATCCGGATTTGTAAAAAGTTGTGATCCGGATCCGTATCCGAATTCATAAAAACAAATCGGTTCGGATATCCGGTCCGGTTTTTTCGGATCGGATATCCTAATTTTTGAATTTTCATAATCGGTGCCGGATCGCAAAATCGGATAATACAGTTTTTGGATTTTTTTGTTCACCCCTACTTCATCCTGATGAACAATAAAGAAAATGTTAAATATCCCAAAATTTGTCCCAAAATTTTCTCCAAAAATTGATGTGACACATGAATAAATAGAAATTTTCCTAATAATAATAAGAGATCCTGCGTGCATACATATGCGTCCACCAATTAACAGCCTGTTTGGCAAACTGGCTTAAAGCTAAAAATGGCTTTAAGTCAATTTTGGTCTGTTTGTGTAGTGTGACTTTAAACCGGCTTTAAGTTAAAAAACTGCTTAAAGTCATAAGCTCCATTTAGGTACTTTTGACTTATTGAGTTTTTTTTTTCTTTCATGATTCTTGTAAAGTTTAAATATTATGAATTTTAATTTTTTTTTAAAGTCAAATTTCACTTTTAGTCAAAATTATTAAATCCCCATTTAACTTTAAGTAAAATTACCCAAACACATTCATTCAACTTAAAGTAAACAACTTAAAGTAAACAACTTTACTTTTTTCTTTAAATTAATTTATTAAGTCAAAAGTAAATTATTTTAAGCAATTCCAAACGATCTCTAAAACGACCTCTAATATTTGGGGGATTTTTTTGGGAAATTTAGCACTAGTGTGAACAATAACGGAGATGGAGACAGCTTTGTAGAAAAAAATTCCATAATTTTTTCTCCTATTTTTAGCGAAGGATCTTTTAAGAGAATACTTGTTCCTCTTAAAATAATTTTTTTATTTTTAACGTTTTCTCAAATGAATCCAAGAATGTCTTTTAAAATTTTTATATTTTATGGATCTGCCTATATATCATATATGTATTTATTGATTTGAACCCCTTAAATTGACCATTATTCTTTTTTTGAAAAAATCACACTTGCATATATTAAACTTCCTCCAAAATAAGGTTACAAATAAAATATGAAAGAGTATTACACCACCCCATAAGACCTGACGTAGAATAAGCGACCTGTGCTAACATAGAATTGGATACCAAAAATTTATGCAGTTTGGATACCAAAAATTTATGCAGATTGTATTATGTATTTATTTATTGATCCAGTTGTAAGCAATGTTTCGTTGTAATAAATATATAAATTACAATATTTTTTAAAAATAAATGCAAAGAAATTTTTAGTTAAAATTATTTGTTATACAATACTAGGATAGTGATGTGCCTGTTTGGCTTAACTTTTATAGTGGGCTTATTGACTTATTTTTGGGTAAAAATTTTATATTTTGATAAAAAAAATTTACACAAGTATTTAATGTATGCTTAATATTCAATAAGTTGCAAAAATAAGTTAGAAAATAAGTTGGAAAGTTAAGAATCTCTAACTTTGTCTTCAAATAAGTTGACTTATTCTGGAAAAAAGTTCCCCCAAACACCCCCGATATAACATGATGGATATTGCAACACGGTGAGTTTGTCTTCTTTTTATTTTGATATTACCAGTTGGGAAGCTAGACATCAAGTAAGTGGCTTGATGAGGATAACTAAGCGTTCCCCATGCTATTCCATCGCGCTCTCCTATATCTTCTCTAGCTCCATTTCCATCATCTGCATAGTCTCATTTAGTTAAAATGTCACGACCCTATAGAGACCCTAGTGTGGGCGAGGACCTTTAAATCTTTTGAACAAGTCTAAACCTTCATTTTTCCAAGGACTTTTAAATCTCTTGAACAAGTCGAATCCTTCATTCTGATGAGCACAAATGGAGATGCAGACAGCTCGTTGAAAAATATTAAAAATCCACATTTTCTTCTCCTAGTCCATGCACGTATCTTTTGAGTTGGACTCGACCGTAGATACCAAGAACTTATGCTTCATGTGTAAGCTGAGAAGTTTCGCTTGTCTGGGTCATTCATGTGCCAAATTGGTTTTCCATGTACAGGGACGAAATCAAGATTTTGATTTAGGAGGGATCAGACTAAATTTAGGGGCGGACCGATCCAAGTTATTTAAAAAAAAATTAAATTTTACCTTACAATTTTTACAATTTTGGACAGTTAATTGGTAGAGACCAGGGCTTAATTAATTTTTTTAAAAAAGATTTTGGACAGTTGGAAGAGATCGGGGCTCATAGACCCACAATATAGGTTGTCATGGATCATCATCGCATTTAACACAAGTCACTTTCTTGTCTGCTAGGTGAAAATTTTATCGAATAATATTGTACATTGCATGAGACTAGCTTCTGGCTTCTGCACATTATAAATATCTACTCAACTATAAAACTGCCAGTATCGAAACTTTCAGGCATAGCTACTTGATCATTACTTGTCATGGCAGCGCCAATTAGCTTTCTACTCTCCCTATTTCTGTTTATTCTATGTTCTCTTGTTATTACTATGGCGAATGCGATAGCTACTACTACGCTATGCCATGATAGCGAGAGGTCCGCTCTGTTGCATTTTAAGCAAAGCCTTACTATCTCTTCTAATTCGTCTGCTTACTCGAAGATTACATCTTGGAAGGCTGATAACAGTAGCGATTGCTGCTCGTGGGATGGTGTTGAGTGTGACGAAGACACTGGTTATGTCATTAGCCTTGACCTCAGTAGTAGTTTAATATCTGGTAAACTTCTTTCCAACAGCACTCTCTTTAGCCTTGTGTGCCTTCAAAACCTAAACCTTGCAGGCAATGACTTCAAGAACTCATCAATCCCTCCTGAGATTTCTTATCTTTCGAGTTTATCCTCTATTAACCTCACACACTCGTCATTCTCTGGCCAAATACCACTCGAGCTTTTAAATGTATCCACATTGACTTCCATTGATCTGTCCACCAATTCTTTGTATGGTGCCTTTCCGATTGGCATTTTTAGTCTACCAAAGCTGCTTGTTCTTAATGTGAGTGTCAATCAAAATCTTGATGGTTATCTTCCGGTATTCAACCAAACAAGCTCTTTGAGGGCACTGGAACTCGATTCCACAAATTTCTCTGGTAACGTACCAGTCTCAATTGGAAATCTGCAGTCACTGACTAAATTGCGACTTGGAAGATGCCACTTTTCAGGATCAATTCCGGCTTCAATTGGTAACTTGACCCAACTAACTTATATATCATTTTCAAAGGACAGTTTTGAAGCAGGAAAACTTTCTTGGCTTGACAAGCTAACTAAACTCAACTGGTTGTACCTTACGGACAACAATTTATATGGTAAGATCCCGTCCTCCCTTGCAAATCTTACCAAACTTACTACACTTAACCTTCAAACGAACCATTTCACTGGTGAAATTCCAAACTGGTTGTTAAACATGACTATGTTAACCGATTTAAAATTAAATTCTAACCAACTAACAGGCCTGATATCAAGCTCATTCTCTCAACTCTACAACCTTGAAACTCTTAGTCTCCAGGATAATAACTTGACTGGTACTGTGGAGGCAGACACTTTTCTAAGCCTTGTAAAGCTTACTTTTCTCAGTCTATCAAAAAACAACATATCGTTACTTACCCACTATCAGATCAACTCTACTCTTTCACACTTTACAAAATTAAAACTGGGCTTTTGTAATTTAAGGGAAATCCCCTATTTCCTGCAATTCCAGGATAAACTGGAGACACTCATCCTAACAGGAAACAATATCCACGGCTCAGTACCAGCATGGTTGTGGAATGCAAGTGATAGTTTGGAGGATATAGATCTTTCTTATAACATCCTAACAGGGATGGGACCGAATTCATCTGTTCTTTCAGGTACTAGTCTGGTACAAATAGACATAAGCAATAATATATTAGAAGGGAATCTTCAAGTTCCACCAACAAATGTAATGGCTTACAATGTCGGCAACAACAAACTGACTGGACAAATTCCAAATGAGATGTGTGGTCTTAGATCTCTTAAAATACTACACTTGTACAATAACAACATGACTGGGCCGATTCCTGGGTGTTTGGGAAATTCTTTGTCAGTACTTAATATCGGAGGAAACAAATTTTCTGGTACAATTCCTCAATCATACTCTGAAGAATGCAATTTGAAAGTGATGGACCTGAGCCAGAATAAGTTAAAGGGTCAACTACCACGATCTTTGTCAAATTGTAAAATGCT
Organism: Kitagawia praeruptora; assembly: GCA_037693485.1. Classification (NCBI taxonomy): domain Eukaryota; kingdom Viridiplantae; phylum Streptophyta; class Magnoliopsida; order Apiales; family Apiaceae; genus Kitagawia; species Kitagawia praeruptora. Next base: position 156,896,193 of record CM075346.1, on the reverse strand, counting down.
TCAGTTGTTGGATCTAGGAGATAATCTGTTGGAAGATACTTTTCCTTTTTGGATGGGGACTCTTCCTCAACTGCAAGTCCTAGTTTTGCATGCCAATAGATTTTGGGGTACGACTGCATCAAAACCTGGAACTGGTTCACAGTTTCCAATGTTACGTATTATTGATGTCTCTCAGAACTCTTTTGCTGGTGATTTGCCCCTGGAATATATCCAGAAATGGAGTGCCATGACTTTTTTGCCTTCAGACATGGAGCTATATGTACACACTATAACGGAATTTCAATCCGGGTGGAGTGACTCCTATACAAGCTCACTTATACTTAACAACAAAGGTGTGACCACAGACTACACGAAGATTCCAAATATTTTCAATGTCATTGATTTCTCAAGCAACAGATTCACAGGGAAGATTCCAGATTCTTTTGGAAGCCTAAAGGGGGTTCAGTTGCTCAACCTTGCAAACAATGAGCTTACTGGTCCAATTCCTCCATCTCTAGGGAACCTAAGGCAGCTTGAGTCATTGGACCTTTCACTGAACAAACTGTCTGGAGCCATCCCACAACAATTAGCAGCACAACTTAACTTCCTCTCGTTCTTCAATGTATCTTACAACCTCCTGAGTGGTCCCATACCAGAAGGGACACAATTTAGGACATTTGAGAACGATTCTTACAAAGGGAATCGGGGACTCTGTGGATTCCCTTTATCTATGAAATGTGCATATGAGCAGTCACCTCCAGCCGATAATGAAGATGACGATGATTCTGATGAGTTTCTTGATGTATCTGAATGGCTATTTATAATCGCAGGAGCTGGGAGTGGACTAGTGATTGGTTTGGTTTTGGGAAACAGAATAAACGATAAGCATCCATGGTTAATTTTGGAGGTAGCAAAAGTATTGAAAAGAAGGAGATGATTTGATGTTGCTGGTTTGCTATCATTAGTAACTATGAATGTGTTTTTATTTTCTTTAGTATACTTTAATGTCCCATATTTTCGTATATGAAAATCAAAATTTCCCATATCTTCAAACTCTTGGTTAGGCTGTATATGAATACTTATACTGTAAATCTACAACATGGGAGCTTCTTCTTTCAATTGTCCTGAAGCATTACCAACCTTGCACACTAACACAAGCAAGTGGTCACTTGTAGGAAGTCTGAGACAGAAGTAGAGCTAGAGTTTCTTCGGAACTACTGCCTTAAAAATAAGGAATAATTATTATGTAAAGAAAATATTCAAAGAGCCGCAATCTAAAATTATGTACTAGACCAGTGGAGGAACTGCAGTTTTAGTTCAAGGGTGCTAACATTCACGTTGAATAAACATTTTAATTTTTTTTTTTTTGTAGTTAATTGTTAAATTTATCCCAGTGCTTTCGACTGGAGGTTCATATTAGTAGGAATCGGAACTGGCTTATAGGTAGGTTCTGTTTAACGGAATTCATAGTTTCTTAATCCAACATTCAGCAAATATTTCATCTTTCATCAATTTCCAGTCTAAACTTTCCAGATTAATATTACAACATTCCAGTACCTTGGAACTGGTACAATTTAACAAACAGAAAGGGTCTTAGTGCATCACGAATATATTTTCAGTTAGGTGTTCCTTTTTTAGTACCCTCGTCAGAACTCGCAACATATTCGGAATTGTACTGAGAATGTGAAAATCGGAAAATTTGAATTTCGTTAACTCCAGCTTTGCACGCAACATCCTTTAGGGTGGACTAGCAAATGAAAAACTTTACTGAAGGAGCTGCAGTAGCAGTAGATAACTCTTGTGCTCGACAGTAACTATAACAAAGAGGTTACTTATAAGTTCTACTACATAGTGCCTGTTTGGGATCTCAGTTTTGCAACTTATATGAGTAATAAGCTCACATGAGCTTAATGAATCATGTTTGGCTCCTCGTTTTTCAAACCGGCTTTTGAACTTATGTTATAATAAGTTGTAAGTATGAAACAACGTACTTTGCAACTTATCTGGTGCACGGTTAAACAGAAATGTGACTATTATAATCATTTTCCTTGCTTTTACACTCCTTTACACTGCTTTTACACTCCTTTACATCATATAAATATTGATTAAAAGACCCATAGTGTTTATTTATGTTTTATTAATGTCCTACCCGTGAATCACGGTTATCAACTAATATTTTATAAGTATAATTTACCAAACACTTTCGTTAACTTATAAGTAAAATTTACTTATCACTTATACATCACTTATCTAATATAAGTTAAAAGTAACTTATTTTAAGATTTCCCAAACGGGTTGTTTCGTTTACTTCTATATAAAGCTCATTAACTTTATATAGTACAAAAGGTAAGTTAATTTCTACATGCTAGTGTTAAACCACAGCTGTTAGAAGGGCCTGTTTATTTATTCCTATTCTAAATTAAACTGAATTAAGTTCAGCTTTCTCTATAACCCAAATGATCCAGATCTCTAAATCTCGCACTTAAATTTTTAATGAAATCTTGTGTATTGGTTCTTTTATCTTCTTCTATCATTCAGCATTACAATGAAAGATCAGAGGTAGTTCTTAAAACCAAGATACAGATATCGTGTTATAACTGTAAGATTGCTATGTTACTGGTAGCCAACTAGCCAATTCTGGGAAGTCTCCATCAACACAAAGTGCCTTTGTACAAAAATTCTTAACAAAGCATACTAACACTGTTCAATATCAACCTATTTCTTTCACATATCAACTTCAACAGTAATATTGTACCCTCAACTTTAACCAGCAAAAAGTTGTGGTGATTTTTTTTGTAAGGTGCAGAAAAGTGTCATGTCTTCATATGTTTTAATGTCACTGGCCTTATATTCATTCTTCTATTATTGGACAAGGACAAATGTTAGAAGACAAAAATGCAGGGACCTCTGTTATTAGTGATTCTTATGTTAAAGATGTGTTCTGGACTTCAACTGGACATATGAATACATATGTTTAAATGGGACATATTTGTATATGTCCCATTTAAACGCACTCGGGGACTACCCGGTGCACAGTGCGTGAGGGTGACTTTGTGTGCTTCCTAATATGTAAGTCACCTATGAAGACATTGGTTAGAAGAGCATTGCTATATTACTTTTTTACACTTTGGAGCAATTAAGAACTTCAGTTCAATGATTCGTAGATTCTGCGAAAAAAATTTAGCTAAAATTGCAAGTTCAGCATTAAGTTGAACAAATAATTCCAGTTCTGCATTTGACAGAAGATGCCATAGATACCATATCCCAAGTCAGGAGTCAGGACTCAGGAGGACAGAAAATGCATGAGAGCACACTCTTAACAGCAGTTTTGTGGAAATAAAGAAAACTAGAAGTCCGGAGGATTTCATTCCCACCTTGCCCATTATTTTTTTATCATAAAATAGTTATGCAGATCAGATAACAATATCAATTTTTTACATGAAAAACTTGAGTTTCTACATATCTTATTTGAAATATACAGTATCTCTAAAAGTGTCTTACGTTTGTTAATTACTCGTGGTATTATCAATTAATGAGCACCTGCAATTGAACTGCATACCTTATCGCTCACAACCACTGCATGAGTTCAGGTTCAGCAGTCCACATAGAACACATAACACGAAGAACCTTGGAAGCAGGTCGTGGCATCTTAAAAAAAAAATGATCCTTCCAGATATACACGTTAGCATTTAAAACTCTAAATCACCCTTGAGTAGCAAACATCATCAATAGATATTAATCAAAGCAAATGGTAGCAGGTTTTGTAAATTAGCAGACAATTACAACATGAGTTTACTGTTTACAGATTAACCCCGTCAAATAAGATACAACCACTCCAGAAACACACTGAGAAGAAATATAATCGCCAGAAGTAGCAGCAGAAATTCCCCTGATTTTCTTTAAAATAACATAAGTTTAGCAGGCAGAACCCACTCCTGAAGTCCCAAGATATCTCCTGAGACTTCAAATATATCTGGATAAAGTACTACACACAATCAATAATAGCAAAAGCAGCAGCCTTAACAAAGCAATCCTCACAAATTCAAAATTTCGCAGAAATACCCGCGATTACAAGAACTGAACGTCAAAACATCTCAGAGTTTCACTCACCTCTACAAGTCAGAGCAAGAATAAACCAGTAAAGAATATAATAATAATAATAATAATAATAATAATAATAATAATAATAATAATAATAATAATAATAATAATAATAATAATAATAATAATAAGTGCATAAACACAATAACACATACCCTAACATCACATAGTGTGATGCATAACAATAACAAGACAAAAATATGTAAACCTTGCACCAATATATTTTAAATAAAAAAACCATGCATTAAACAATCTCATACATTAATAATGTTAACTGGAAAATAAAACCAAAACATAATTTGAAAATCCTAACAATAGAATGCCCATAAACCTAAACTGATATGAAACAGCTTTTTTTGGTTAACGAGCTCCGCCCTTCCCTTTCTTATTATTTTGTTGTTTCCCACGACGAACCGTCTCAGGTTTTGATTTTGAAGGCCCGATTTTACCCAATGCAGATTCCAAATCGCTTTCAGGAGCATCACTTCTCATAGAATCTTTAGCTAATTTGTGCTCCGATTGCCTATCATGAATTGTCTCAGTCTCTGAATATACATCTTCTTCTCGTTCATAAGCATTACTTTTCGTGTCAACTTTGTCACAAATCGATAACACAATATCATTACTTATCGCAGCATCACTTCTCATAGAATCTTTATCTAATTTGCACTCCGATTGCCTATCATGAATTGTCTCAGTCTCTGAATGTACGTCTTCTTCTAGCTCATAAGCATTACTTTTCGTGTCAACTTTGTCACAAATCGATGTCACAATATCATTACTTATCGCAGCATCTTCAGCTGATTCTTCCTTAGTTTGCCCATTATGAGTTATTTTCGGCTTTGAAGATGTGTTTTCTTCTCCTTTATGAGCATTACTTTTCCTGTCAATCATCAACTTTTCCGAATAGAAATTTGACTCATCTCCTGAACTCAAATACATGTCGTCAAATCCAGATTCCAAGTCTGCTTCATAATCACTCTCTCTCTTAGGCCTCTTACCATACCTTGCTTCCATTAGTCTTCCATTAGATTCTGAAAGTCTCCTGTCATGTTCATATACTATGTCTCTTTCACGAACAGAACTTTTCTTGCTATTCTTACTCGAACTAACTCTGTTAGCGTTATGTTTCTCAACATGTTGTTGGCTTTCTTTGGCCTCCTTCTTCCACCACTTGTACAACAACAATAAAACTACGATGGCAAGAATGATCGCCAAAATTATAATTAGAGCTATTAATACTCCATTAGAGTTGGGCTTTTCAGTAGGTGGCACAATGGTGGAAAAATCAGGAGGTGGCGGGATGGTGAAAAAACTAGCAGGAGGAGGAGGAGGACGAGGAATGACGGGAGGGAAAAATTTAGGGTAATCTTCAAAAGGTTGGTTCCTCATGTTGTTGAGAACGATACACAGAGCAAAGAGCTTTTCAAAGATATGGTGGAAGAACTAGTTTTTGATATTTATAGACAAATTACTGGAATTCAATTAGTATCAAGATTAGTAAATTATGAAGGAAATATTAAAATTCAACATATATTTGAAAATCTTTGATATTTGTTATTTAAAGAGAAATTAATATAATTCAACTATCATTAGGATTATTAAATTAAAAGAAAATAATAAAATTCGATATAGATTCAAAAAATTTTGAAATCTGAATTCTAATTCCTCTGTTTTCTGTTTTATTCTGAAAACAAGCTTTGTTAGATTTCTGCGTTTCTGCAAAAGACATTGAAATACCAAATTCGTCAATTCTGTTTTAGCCTTCTATGGAAGGCAAACATGAAACAGCTGCAGAGGTTTTGTAGCAACTATCCAATATACACAGTGCATACTAGTATAGGTTTTTTATCCAAGATTCTTTCACACAACAATCATCCATTACCCAGAAATCAGTACAGGTCTTTTTGACATTATAACATACACAAAGGCTTTTTCCAAAAGTGCTCAAGGTCACGTAGTATGTACCTTCTGCATATTTTGGCTGCAGAACTTCCCGCCAAGTTCCCGTTTTTAGATTTAGAGAAATAATTGTACGACGACGTCGTGGTTTATTATTGTATACTACTGCATTTGACGAGAAGAAGGGTGAATGGCAATCACCCTTATCGACAGCCAAGTTGATGAAGCATGCACAAGTTTTATGTACAAACTTTATGGTCCTAGGATAAGATGTGGTCCTGTTATTAGATGAGTGTTATATATGAATGGTAAAGATGGGCTAATATCCTTTCAATTGCGCAATGAGATGTTTAAACCTGTAATTAACATTGCCTAATGATGTTCAGCTAGGACGAACAATGTCCAAGGTTTTCGATTTTGATGGTTGTGTTGCTTTGATCTTGCATTGCAAAAATAATGAATCATTTAGTTTATGGACATTTAAATGATGGTGACGATGAATGTGGCATAGTGTTTTGGACAAAAAAATTCAATTTCGAGATGAGTTCTAAGATGAACGTCTGGACATCTATATATTTGGGGGATGGACAATTTGTATCCAAGGATTATCTTTTATGACCATAAAACGAAAAAGACAAGGAAGTTCCAAGTTCCATATGGAATTTGTGTGGATGAACTTCACAGCTTTAGCGAGAGCCTTGTTTTGGTCGAGGGGGCAGATTAAGAAATCGAGACTAAAAAGAAGAAATTATTCACGAATCGGACGAAGTTCAAAAAGCAATTGTTTTTGTCTTGGTTTTTTTCATCTTTAATTCCCCTTTCTCTAATGTTACTTACAGAGTTACACTGAACCATTACAATATTGAACTTGACTAAGAACGATGTACAATCGCAGGAGTTAAAAGTGGGGTAGTCATATGCATCAAAAGAATAATATTAAAATCGCAAAAAGAATCGCAAATGGATTGTAAGCGGTGAGATGGGCTTCTAGCGCTTAAGAGCTTAAGCGGACGCTTGAACGGAATTTTAAGCGGGTCATTAAGCGGATTAATAAAATATATTAAAATTTTTAAATATAATAATATTATTGTAAATTTAAAATTATGCAATAATTAAGTACTAAGAATTTAAACATAAATTTCTTCAAAAAAAAAATTTAAACATAAAATGTTCTTAATAAAAAAAGGTATTTTTAATATTTCCTTACAATTATAATCATATTATAATAAATATAAAAATTTTAAAAATTAAAAAATTAGCAAGTCAACACCATTTTGGCCGCTTAATGACCGTTTAATCCGATTAATAGGCCGCATAATCCTCAAAAACGCTTAATCACCCGCTTAGTATAAAATCGAAGCGCTTTGATGTCCGATTCCACTTAAACATCCGCTTAGGCGGCCGCTTAATGCGCTTTTTACAACTTTACTAAAGTGTACGTGTAATCAACAAATTGGGCCTGAAAAAGCCTTAACTAACAGTTAGAGCTTGGGGCGAGATTTGTTGGTAATTTGTGTGTATTATGGAAAGTCAAGGTCTATGTGTTTGTTAAAAACGACGAAAGGCCCTTTATTTTTTTTATTAAACTGAGGTTTTTCTTCTACTTACGTTCTAAACTTGCTTACGCTTCAAGCAGGACCGGTCCTGATATAATTTGGGCCCAATGCAAAATATTTTTTTTGAGTCTTTTTGAAGAAAATATTTTCTTAAATATTTGGAGGCAAAATATTTTGGGCCCAGTGTAAAAGTTTCAATTTCACACTTCTATATTTACTTATTTTCGTAAAAATATTCGGAGGCATAGTTTTCTTCCAAAGTTTTCAAGTGAACCTTTTAACGATTTTTTTTTCTTCGTTCGTTTTTCTTTTCTTATTAGCAAAAGGGTATTTCTTAGTAGACATTTTTCTTAACAAAAACAATAATCAATAGAGTAGCACTAGCAAAACAATAAAATTTGAACATGTAGTGAAGTGAGTCAACTAGCAATGTCAAAATAGTTCTTTCAATCCCAAAACAATTACAACAAAATCAATATGCCCACTAAAAAGTCAATATGCCCACAAAGTCACAACTGAAAAAAAAAATATGTTACAATTATTTTACCAAATTATAAGTAATAAACAAGTCAATGCGATGACAAAAAGAAACCAAAAACTCAGAAAAACAATAACTAGATATACTACCAAAAAATATTAAATATAGTACCTTTTATATTTTTTTAATTAAAATTCCTCTTTTTTTGAAAACATTACGGATAATTTTATTTAGTAAAATAAAATATTAATATCATAATTACTAATAAATAACTAATTACCTTTTTCAGCTATAAGACAATATTTTTTCTATTTTCGTAGCTAAAACCTTTTATTTTCCAAAAATATCATAGGTAGTTTCATTTAATAAAATAATAATATTATAACTACCGATAACTAACCGATTACTTTTTTTTTAGTCAAAACGTATATTATTTTTATATATTTTTAACTAAAATCTCTATTTTTTAAAAAATTATGATAAACAACAAATATGTAATTATCACTTATCTCGAATGCGACACTTAAAGCTGAAAACTAGACACGAACAATCCTATGTATCAGTAAATCATGTTGAGTTAAGATATACTTTCGTACATCTCTAAACCTATTTTTTTGGACCTATTTACGTAACCAAATTTCATGGATTGTATCCAAATTAGTTAATCCGATAATTATTCAAAAATGAATTTAAACCGATCCAAAAATTATCCGAAACGAAAATAATTAAAATACCAATTCCGATTGTGATATAAAACTGATCATAATCAAATAATAAATTATCCGAACCGAATTTGATTCAAAATACGATAATTAATTTAAATTCAAATTAAAAAATGGTGAATTCAGTTTTACTTAAGTTATAATTTTTACGTATCATAAATCCACATACATATTAAGCCACTTTTAATTCAATGATTAATCAATTTATAAATTTTTAATTTATAATTTATTAATCAATGTATAAGTTAAATTCACAATAACATAAATTATTATAAATATATACATATAATACAGAGCAGTACTATACTAGTACCTACCTACACTATTTATACTAGTACCTACCTACACTATTCCTTCGTCGTCTCCTTTCTCTGCTCTTCTTTGCAAATCCCTCTTCACACACTATTCCTCTTTCTCTAACAATTTCTCTGATTCATCTTAAATTTTTTTAAAACACACCTTACCAAAATCATTTCTTATCCCATCCATCATTTCTCTTCTCTCTTCTCTTAAATCTCCTGCAACAATTCTTCCCATTTATCTGTATTTTCTTCTTTTTCTTTAATCGAATCTTTTACAATACTTACTAAATTTGTATTGTGATTGATTCAACAACATGGATGTTGTAAATGAATGCTTGATGAATTACTCCCTATATATAGGTACGTTTCATTCGCTGATTTTATTCATTTTTCATTCACTCTTCATCTTCTTCCTACTTCTTTCATTTTCTTCCTACTTCTTACATTTCTTCCTACTTCTTACATGGCTTTATTCACTGCTTTTATCCCCATTCTCACATATTTCTACAATGTTTACTCCACTAATACGAGAGTTGTTAAGAGAGTGATTGAGCTGCTTCTTATCCTAACAAAAGGAGTGGCCACAATTATGGTCACTTCTCGTCCCGGTGGAAGAATGAGAGAATTAATCTCTTATGGATTAATGATTGCTTGCTTGTTGCTGCAAGTACTACAAATACTAAATGAACGTTTCGAAGACAACGCCCTCCATCACTTCTTCCATTATTCAAGTGTTGATCAACTAGATGAACATGCCTTCTATTATAAAGCGTACAAGCAAATTTTTGCCTTTGTAGGTGTGTTTTATCCTCTTGTTGGGGCATTATTTAACTATGAGATTTTGTATCATGGTAATTTGGAGAAATTTGCACCGGCAGATTTTCTGAAGGAAAAACTTGACTACAATCAAATGATAATTACTACCGTTGGTCTTTTCTTTAGTGAGTTATGTAGTAGAATTGGACAAAATCAAAACCCTAACTTAGTAGTGGAAAATGATGAAGAAGGAGCTCCCTTGATGAGTAGAAGACTAGTAGTTAGTAGAAGGATCCCCACGCAAGGAAGGGAAACATTCTACGAAATCGACAATAATAGTAGGATGAGAGTAGCCGGAATCTAGTTAGTTTATTTATTCTACTTAATTTTTAATTTTCAAAAAGAATGGAGGTAGGGGATGTCCTACCTCCATGGTTGTTGTAGTTGTATTTGTAGTTGTTTATAAATGATCTATTGGTTGATGTACTTATAAGGAATTATGTGTGTTTGTTATCTGCATCTACGTCAGTGAGTGAAAACTTGAAGTTGAGATGAGTACAACAATGTGTAGTGAGTAGTGACAGTGCAAATTTCATGATACGTTGGTAGATTTGATTAATATTTGTTTGAATAATTGAAAGACCGATAAAACTTCTTAAATGTAGTAGAAGTTAATAAAATATCCACTGATATTCAGTTAATCTATATATATTATAAAAGCTGATGCCTATTTCCATGCAAATTTACCTCTGCTACCCTTTCTTTTTGATAATATTACGGTACATGCAAGTTTCAACTCTTGCCATCTTTGTACCCTTTTTGTCCATTTTGAACAGTAAATCACTCCATTTCTCCCTGTTGTTCCATTGTATTTTAGCCAATTTTAATATATAACTTTTTTCTTTCTTTCAACTTTATACATCTCGACCCACGTGCATATTTGATTTGATGTTTTACTAGCTTCCTCTTACTTCTTCAACTTTAATTCAAATTCTCTTCACATCTTCATATATGAAAGTTTTCTTCATACGAAAATCTTTTACCCAAAAGTTCCTTCTTCTCTTTACATATTGTCGACTTGGTGCAGTTGCTGTGTGAGTTTATCTCTTTCTTATATGTGCTTATGTTTCTTTGTAATCGAGATTAATTAATCTTCACATCTTGACATCTCGACAGAGATATTTTAAGTATGGATGAATCGTCCACGTAACTCTAGATCTGGTATGTAGTGTTCATCTCTTATACATAAATTTATTTTAGTTTTGTTTATATTTGTATCTATGTTTCTATTTCTATGTTTGTTTTCCTATTTCAAAATTGTGTATTTGTGTCAATGTTTTACAGATTCTTTGTCGAGAGATAAGGAGAATGCTCCTGTGGCTGATGTATGTTGTTTCTTAGAACATTAACTATTTTTATGATCTAATCTTTGTCGTTTTCATCTGTGCATATATGTCTAACTTCTCCTAAAGGTTTGAGGATTTTTATAGATGATGAAAGTGGACAATGCACAACATATACTCAGAATGTTGTTTTCCAAGAAGTATTCTGTAACTTGCCATCTATTTAGTTGTTTTTTAATATAAGACTTATGTTATTTTTGTAGAATTTTTTTGTAACATGAGAGTTTGTAATATTCTATTTTTTTTGCTCTTCCGTCAAATTTGTAGCATGCTAAAAATTCGTCTATTGGTAAGAAATGTTGTTTAAAAGATTTGCATTATTTAAGATGAAGAGCATAATTTACTGGTGTTCATTGTGGCAGTTGTTACAGAAATCAAACAACAGTAATAGTTTTACATCTTAAACATTTTATGAAGTCAATATCTTTGTAAGAATGTATCCAAGAGTAATTGTTAAAATGAAACTTGCTTCCCATACCACTGTGATTGCATATTTTTTGTAATTTGCTAGAATCATAAGAATTTGATCCCCAACCCACTTTAAAGTTGTGCAGTTGCATTATCCATACTTTGACAGTGGACTTAGTTCTTGGATTTGTTGATAACTCAATCAAGATTTTCATGTTGCTCTCTTCAACAACGCCAGCGTACAAAAGTTTAAAGAAGCTGTAGGTGAATTTTGATCTTAAATGGCCTTCATCACTTAGAAACTTTAACGCAAAGAAAGCATCGTTGTTTGAACCTGTGTTTTTAGCCAGGTGCCATGCTGGAATGTAGAATAAAGCATCATGCACTCCCAGATTGCAAGCGTAGTTCATGAATTGTTCAAACTATTCTTTCCAGGGGCCCGAATTGAAGTATTGGCACAAATCTAATTCTCCAAGTACATGTGCCTGAATTTCTTGACTTTTTCTATGCATCCAAATTTTGAAAGCATTTGCAAAATCATCAAAATCCAGATTTTCGAATAGAGCCGGAAGTATGAAACATGGTAAATTTTGGAAAGTTGTCATTTGTATAAAGATGAAAGTTGCAAATTTTGCTTTACAAGACGTAATTTATACGGACTGAATTATAGGAAATAATTGTCTACTGTTACAAAATTAAACAAATTTGCAGAATTCAATCAATCCCTACAGTTATATACGAACAATTGTAATGTTATATAAAGGGTATTGGAATAACAGAATGAGAAAAATGTTCCTACAGTTAATTATAGGAAAATTACCTAAAGTCAATTGTATTTTATATACAAAAGTTCGATGGCATTTTTGTAATAATAGAATTCACCCCCTGTATTTACAAAAACACCCTTACTTTTGTATTGAAAAATGAATTAACTATAGGATATTACCTATAGTTAACTATAGGAACATTAAGCCTAACAGAATTACCCAAAAAATTGAGAAACCATTATTGTTGATTGAATTAGTTTTAATTTCTAATTAGAGTAGTTCTGCTACTCCAATTACAGGTTGTATTAATATTTAATATTTCACATTGATGGTCCATTCAAATTTGTACCTGCTCTAAGCCGAATGTATTTTCAAAATATAGAGTTAAATTTTGTTAGTGAAAATGAGCACATAATATAAAATTTGTACCTGCTCTAAGCCGAATGTATTTTCAAAATAGATAATTTATCAAATTTATTTTTATGTTTACACTTTTAATAATTCAAAAAGCACTCATAATATAAAATTACATAACCATAGTGACTTATGAATTATGAATTATTAAATTATGGAACATTTTAAAAATATATGTTAGAGGAAACATGATTTTATAATGAGAGTATTTTGAAAATTTGTAAAGACATATATTTGCATTCAAATAAATTACATCGAAAATATTAAAATTTAATGTGTATTGTGACATTTACTGAGAGGAGAAAAACATAAAAGATAATGTGATGACAAATTTAATATAATTATTATTTAAATACTATTATTTCAATTTTTCGAGAACTTTATTTTAAGCAATTAATCGGTAGGAGACTAGGAGCCAGGATAATGAAAATGTTACACCTAAAAATAGAAATGCATGCATGCATGTCAATGGTTCAGTTTTAACATTCGACCCGTTCAAGCAGTAATTATAGTGTCAACGGTCAAGTAGGGCGGATCAGTTCGGTTAAAAACTAAACCGAACCGAATTATAAAAATCGAATAATCGAATTTTTGTTTTTGCATAATCGAATCAAACCATTTTAACCTGTAAAATCGAACTGAATCGAACCGAAATAAAATGAATCGGTTTGTCCGATTCGATTTAGTGAAAAACCGAAATTTTAAAATACATTCAAAAATACATTAAAATGTAAATATATAATCAATATCTTAGTAATATAATCATATTCAAAACTCAAAATATCAAATTATCCATTATAGAGAACTCACATCAACAGAAGCCAAGAGAACTGTCCAAGGATTAATCGTATATTTGAGTTTAATTGAAATGATTAATCGAATATTCGGATTATTAATCAGTATGTAATCCATAATGATCGATTTTTAGAACAATGATAATGAGTGATAATATTTTGTACACCATATATTTGTTATTTAAGAATTTAACTTTTATTACAAATTTGAAATCCATTTCAAATTTTATATAACTATAATAAATTAATGTAGATAATTATTTTATACAGAAAATGTTTGTTTTTGATAATTTAAGAGCTAAAATATTGGTCTTACTAATTATTAATATTTTAATATTATGAGTAAGAAATAGTTTATAATCAAATTATATAGTTTAAATTCATAAAATTCCAATTCAATACTTTATTCTACTAAAAGTCGAGGCCTTGCCAAGGCTAGGCCGAGGCCGGGGAGTTTAATAGTGAAATTTTAGTTTAAAAGTTTTTAATAACTTTTAGTATTGCATCCAACGATCATCATCTATTTGAACTACCGATCTGATCTAATAGTTGTGAATGAAAGACATAATCAAAACCAATCTATAAAATATATCCCATTTTGTTAATTATACTATAATATAGATAATATAGATTTTGTAAAAAAATTATATATGTAACTAATGATAAGTTGTTTTTTTTTTTTGACTTTTTTGTTATATCTTATTTTTATCTGATTGTTTTTCAATATTAAAGTAAATCAAAAATGAATTTTTGTTTTGAACCGGAACTATTTAATTGTTAAAGTCAGGTTTGATTAGGATTGTTTCCCAAAAATTAGGGCGTAGTAGTTTTCTATAGAAGCTTCGCGCTTATGTACTCGCAATTTTTCATTGCTATCATGTAAATTAAACTTTTGGCATTTACTAATATCAAAATTAATAGATGATTAATGATGTTCAAATATTAAATTTAATGAGTTTTGAAAAGTGAATTTTATCATATGTTTTATTTTGGATTGTTTCTCGAAAGCCAAGACATAGTAATTTTCTATAAAACAGATGAGGTTGCTTCGTACTTATGTATTCGCAATTTTTCAATGCGATTTTGTAAACTAAATTTTTGACGTATACTAATATAAAATTTAATAGATGATTAATGATTAGTGAGTTTCTAATATTAAATTTAATAGGTGATTAATGAATTTTGAAAAAAGAATTTTATCATATGTTTATTAGTAAATTTAAAGTTATAAATATTCAATTTAATTATGTTGAAAAGTGAATTTTATCTTATGTTTTATTAGTATATTTAGAGTTATAAATATTAAATTTTATTATGTTGTTAGTTAGAATCGAACCCTTGACCTATTGTAATACTCGCTTATTATCCCTTTTATTTTTATTATATAATAGGATATAATTTATCATTGTATTCAACAATAAATTATTATTAGAAGTAATTTATAACTTTTCTTTATTTGTAATGAAATTTTATCCATAACAATAATATTAATGATAATTTATTATTTTACTCAATAATTATTCATAATTAGAAGTAGTTCACAACTTCTCTTAAGTGGTACTCCTATTTATACAAGAACGTGCAATTTGTAATTTAACGTGCAATGCTTTATTTCATAAATGAACATTATAATACATTTTCACTTTAAATTGAATGAATATTTATACAATGATGAAACATAATATTATGAGTATCACATATTTCGTATTTTATTATTATGACCTTAAATTTTGTTATTATTTAATTACTTGAATGTCAATTAGTGTCAATTTCATTGTTATTTAAAAACTGGAATGTCAATTAGTGTCAATTTGTTATTATTATTATTGTTGTTATAATAAACGATATATTATAATTCATATATTAACAATGTTATTTTACTCTCTACTCGCGTTTACATTGATCATAATTCTTTTTTTGCATGTCCCAAAATATTAAGTTTAAAATTTTAAAATATGTAAATAATTGAGAGTAATTTTAAAATTTTAATTTAATTGCAAAATACGTACTTTTAATTGATGGACAATATAAACGGAATGGAGGGAGTAATTTTTAACCAATTACAATTAGCAGCTAAATAAAATAAAATATTTCATATATGTTCAAAAATGATTATTTAGAAAACTGTTCAAGTTTTAAAATAAACATTTAAGATCACCTAAAATAGAAAAGGATTTAGATATTTGTTCCATTTTACATGTTCTTTTTTTTCAATGCAAATTTAAGGTAAATTTTGAAAATTATTCCTACATTTATTATATGCAAAATTTGACTTTTTTCAAACTTAATATTATTCTCATTTTTCAATGTATTAATTAAGTATATTAGTTGGAAAATATTATCCAACTAACCTTTATTTTAATATGTGTAATTTTTTTAAAAAAGAAACATTTAAATGGGATGAAGGGAGTACATGTATAGTTAAGGTTAAAAGACAGACTCTGCACAATTTTCTATAACAAAGTACAGTTAAACCTCGATAAATGAATACGCTCGGGACCGGAAAGTTTTATTCATTAATCGAGATTATTCATTTATCGAGATCAAAAATACACTATCTCTATTATGTCGGGACCGGAAAAAATTATTCATTGAGGTTATTCATTTATCGAATCATTTATCGAGGTTCTACTGTAATTACTCCGCGTGCTCCATTTTCTAGACTTCATCTACTTAAACACTCAACCGTCGCTTCATCTTTCACTTTTCTACCAGTTTCTCACAAAGTAATCTATCAACAACAGCACTTGCTAATTTACCAACACTTGGAGGAGAAGACTCATATGTCAGTTTCGAATAATAATAATATAATTTAATATTATAGTTTAATAAATTTCATAAAAACATTGAATATTAGCTACAAATAGGTCATATGTAGAATCAAATACAAATATACAATACATGCTTTAAGATCGAATTTAACTGTCAGGCTGGCTCAAATCAAGCAAGTGAAAAGCAAAATTTGTTTTGACAAAGAAATCCATGCAAAGCAATTTTGTTTCTCTGTGTCATTTCAGTAAATATATAGAATTTAAACTTTCTAATTAAGCCTTCATCAGTAAAACAAAATTACGTTATGTCCAATATTTTTATTCATGAGTTATGATCATTATAAAATTATTATATATATATCATATAATACGATATAAAATTCAAAGTCAGTACTAATTAATGTTCTAAGATGATCAATAAGAAATTGTTAATTGAATATTATTCAACTTTAAATATATATTTAAAGATTAGATTTCATTCCAGTAAAAGTTGAGGCATGGGTTAAGACCGATAAATTTATCAATTGATTAAATTATTTGATTAAAGATTGTTTAATAAAATTATCAATCATTATAAAATTATTATTTATCATATAATACGATATAACATTGAAAATCGATATTAACTAATTATTTTAAGATCATCAATAAAAAAACTTTAATTGAATATATTATTAAATTTTAAATATATAAAATTAGACTACATTCCAGTAAAAGTCGAGGTCTTACCGAAGGCGACGTCGAGGAATTTGTTAACTGATTATATTATTAAATTTAAGGATATAAATTACTGAGTTGAGGTTTCATTTCAATAAAACAAAATTATTTTATGCCCAATATTAATTTATCAATCATTGTTAAAAAACAAATCGTCAATAAGATATAACATTGGAAGTCGATACTAATTTAATGTTCTAAGTTAATCAATAAAAAGTAAAAACTATTAATTGATTATATCATTAAATTTTAAATATATAAAATTAGACTTCATTCCAATAAAAGTCGAGGCCATGCCGAAGGCGAGGCCGAGGAATTTGTTAGTTAATTATATTATCTAAATATAAAAATATAGAATTTAAACTATCGAATTAAGCCTTCATTTCAGTAAAACAAAATTACATTACGTCCAATACTTCTATTCAGGAGTTATAATCAATATAAAATTACATATATATATATATATATATATATATATATATCATATAATATGGTATAACATTCAAAGTTAGTACTAATTGATGTTCTAAAATGATCAATAAGAAACTGTTAATTGAATATTATTCAACTTTAAATATATATTTTAAGATTAGATTTCATTCCAGTAAAAGTTGAGGCATTGCCCAAAGCGAGACCTATGAATTTATCAAATTGATTAAATTGTTTAATTTTTAAGATAGATAAAATAACGAAACTTTTCAGTAAAATAAAATTATATTACGTCCATCACTTTTTAATTTATTAATCATTATAAAATTATTATTTATCATATAATACGATATAACATTGAAAATCGATATTAACTAATTATTTTAATATCATCAATTAAAAAACTTTAATTGAATATATTATTAAATTTAAATATATAAAATTAGACTACCAGTAAAAGTCGAGGTCTTACCGAAGGCGAGGTCGAGGAATTTGTTAATTGATAATATTATTTAATTTTAAAGATATAAATTACGAGCTGAGGTTTCATTTCAGTTAAACAAAATTATTTTATGCCCAATACTTCTGAATTTTTCAATCATTGTAAAAAATTTATTCGTCAATAAGACATAACATTCGAAGTCGTACTAATTTAATGTTCTAAGTTGATCAATAAAAAGTAAAAACTATTAATTGAATATATCATAATTTTAAATATATAAAATTATTCTTCATTCCAATGAAAATGGAGCCCTTGCCAAGGAGCAGAATTGATTATGTTTTATAATTTTAAAAATATAAAATTTAAATTTCAAGTTAAGCCTTCACTTTAGCAAAACAAAACTATGTTACTTCTATTCAAGAGTTATAATCATTACAAAATTATTATATATAAATCATATAATACGGTATGACATTCAAAGCTAGTACTAATTAATGTTCTAGGATGACCACTAAGAAATTGTTAATTAAATGTTATTCCACTT
The DNA here is from genome assembly GCA_037693485.1 of Kitagawia praeruptora. Lineage (NCBI taxonomy): Eukaryota > Viridiplantae > Streptophyta > Magnoliopsida > Apiales > Apiaceae > Kitagawia > Kitagawia praeruptora. Next base: position 156,877,708 of record CM075346.1, on the reverse strand, counting down.
TAAATATATAAGATTAGATTTCATTCCAGGCGTTGCCCAATGCGAGGCCGATGAATTTACCAATTGATTAAATTATTTAATTTTTAAGAAAAATAAAATTACGAGGTCTTCCAATAAAACAAAATTATATGACGCCCATCACTTTTGAATTTATCAATCAGTATAAAATTATTATTTATCTTGTAATATGATATAACATTAAAAATCGATAATAACTAATTGTATTAGATGATTAATAAAAATATCATTAATTGAATATTTTATTAAATTTTAAATATATAATATTAGATTACAATCCAGTAAAAGTCGAGGCCTTACCGAAGGCGAGGCGGACGAATTTTTTAATTGACTATATCCTTTAATTTTGAAGAAATAATTTATGAGTTAGAGGTTTCATTCCAGTAAACAAAATTATTTTTATGCCCAATACTTCTGAATTTATCAATCATTGTAAAATAATTATTCATCATACAATAAGATGTAATGTTGGAAGTCAATACTAATTTAATGTTCTAAGTTGATCAATAAAAATCATTGTTCTAAAACTCGATTGATTTTTCAAAAGTCGCCGATAAATCGTTAAAAAATATTTGATCGGTTTGATTTTTAAAATATGATTTATCGCTATAAAATATTTTTAAATGGTATGTTATAATACAAATTAGACTAATTTAATTGAAAAATAATGGTATGATTTATCACTTTTGAATTTATCAACCATTATAAAATTATAATTTATTATATAATACGATATAACATTGAAAATCGATATTAACTAATTGTTTTAAGATCATCAATAAAAAAAACTTTAATTGAATATATTATTAAATTTTAAATATGTAAAATTAGACTACATTCCAGTAAAAGTCGAGGCCTTACCGAAGGCGAGGTCGAAGAATTTGTTAATTGATTATATTATTTAATTTTAAAGATATAAATTACGAGTTGAGGTTTCATTGCAATAAAACAAAATTATTTTACGCCCAATACTTCTGAATTTATCAATCATTGTAAAAAAATTATTCGTCAATAAGACATAACATTGGAAGTCGATACTAATTTAATGTTCTAAGTTGATCAATAAAAAAGTAAAAACTATTAATTGAATATTATTCAACTTCAAATATAATTACGAGTTGATTATGTTATATAATTATAAAAATATAGAATTTAAACTTTCGAATTAAGCCTTCATTTCAGTAAAATAAAATTACGTTACGTCCAATACTTCTATTCAAATTATTATACATATCATATAATACGGTATAACATTCAAAGCATGTACTAATTAATGTTCTAAGATGATCACTAATAAACTATTAATTGAATATTATTCAACTTCAAATATATAAGATTAGATTTCATTTCAGTAAAAGTTGAGGACTTGCTCAATACGAGTCCAATGAATTTATCAATTGATTAAATTATTTAATTTTTAAGAAAGATAAAATTACGAGGGGCTTTCCAATAAAACAATATTATATATTACGCCCATCTCTTTGAATTTATTAATTATTATAAAATTAGTATTATCATATAATACGATATAACATTGAAAATCGATATTAATTAATTATTTTAAGATCATCAATAAAAAACATTAATTGAATATATTATCAAATTTTAAATATATAAAATTAGACTACATTCCAGTAAAAGTCGAGGCTTTACCGAAAGCGAGGTCGAGGAATTTGTTAATTGATTATATTATTTAATTTTAAAGATATAAATTACGAGTTGAGGTTTCATTTCAATATCAAATTTTTTTTATGTCCAATACTTATGAATTTATCAATCATTATAAAAAAATTATTCATCAATAAGACATAACATTGGAAATCGATGCTAATTTAATGTTCTAAGTTGATCAATAAAAAGTAAAAACTATTAATTGAATATATCATTAAATTTTGAATATATAAAATTAGACTTCATTACAATAAAAGTTGAGGCCTTGCCAAAGGCGAGGCCGAGGAATTTGTTAGTTGATTATAAAAATATAGAATTTAACATTTCGAGTTAAGCCTTCATTTCATTAAAACAAAATTGCGTTATGTCCAATACTTCTATTCAGGAGTTATAATTATTATAAAATTATCATACGTATCATATAATACGGTATAACATTCAATGCCTGTACTAATTAATGTTCTAAGATGATAACTAATAAACCGTTAATTGAATAGTATTCAACTTTAAATATATAAGATTAGATTTCATTCCAGTAAAAATTGAGGACTTGCCCAATACGAGACCAATGAATTTATCAATTAATTAAATTATTTAATTTTTAATATAGATAAATTTACGAGGCTTTCCAATAAAACAATATTATATATTACGCCCATCACTTTGAATTTATCAATCATTATAAAATTATTATTTATCATATAATACGATATAACATTGAAAATCGATATTAACTAATTGTTTTAAGATCATCAATAAAAAACATTAATTGAATATATTATTAAATTTTAAATATATAAATTAGACTACATTCCATTTAAAGTTGAGGCTTTACCGAAGGCGAGGTCGAGGGATTTGTTAATTGATTATATTATTTAATTTTAAAGATTTAATTACGAGTTGAGGTTTCATTTCAGTAAAACAACATTATTTTATGTCCAATACTTATGAATTTATCAATCATTGTAAAAAAATTATTCATCAATAAGACATAACATTGGAAGTCGATGCTAATTTGATGTTCTAAGTTGATCAACAAAAAGTAAAAATTATTAATTGAATATACGTATCATTAAATTTTAAATATATAAAATTAGACTTCATTCCAATAAAAGTCGAGGCCTTGCCGAAGGCGAGACCGAGGAATTTGTTAGTTGATTATGTTATCTAATTATAAAAATATAGAATTTAAAATTTCGAGTTAAGGCTTCATTTCAGTAAAACAAAATTACGTTATGTCCAATACTTCTATTCAGGAGTTATAATCATTATAAAATTATTATACATATCATATAATACGGTATAAGTGTATAACATTCAAAGCGTGTACTAATTAATGTTCTAAGATGATCACTAATAAATTGCTAATTGGATAGTATTCAACTTTAAATATATAAGATTAGATTTAATTCCAATAAAAATTGAGGACTTGCCCAATACGAGGCCAATGAATTTATTAATTGATTTAAATACGAGACCAATGAATTTATCAATTGATTAAATTATTTAAATTTTAAGATAGATTAAATTATGAGGGGCTTTCCAATAAAACAATATTATATATTACGCCCATCACTTTGAATTTATCAATCCTTATAAAATTATTATTTATCATATAAAAAAACATTAATTGAATATATTATTAAATTTTAAATATATAAAATTAGACTACATTCCAGTAACTTTGAAGATACCTATCTTAATCGACAATGCAATGAGAATACTGTCTTAATTTGATCAAGAACAATGGAGAAGCGTTCCCTTTTTTCTTAAAGGTCTGAAAACGCACTATCGAGGACAAAACTTATTCTCATTAACATGTTTATAAAGTTCCAAAGTCAACTAAAACAAGTCCAAAAGTTAATATAAGTGTAATAATTATAATTATGCTAGGACTCAATTTAATTTAATATTTCATAATGATTATTGTTTTCGTAAATAATATTTTTGTACAATTCATTGCAGCTATAATTACATAATTTGAATTATGAATGGAGTACAACAATTTTATTATTTTAATAAAAAAATATAAAATTCTAGGGAACAAGTACATTTTAATTAAATATTTATTTAAGTAAACTTTTAATTTATGATTTACTGTCATTTTTATATAATTTCGTAATTTTCATTTTAGAGTGATGTCTCTTTTTTTACAAATAATTTGTTAATAAATATTTTGCTATGAAAGAAAATGAAACAATAAAATAATAATGGAATATGTTAATATGTTACACAAACATGAAATAAATTAATTTATAAATATCTTCACTCTGTTAAAAAAGCCTATAGCTAACAGAAATCAACTCAACCAATATTTCTTTAAGAAAAATATTCATTAAAAAATTTCAGATATTTTACAGATCTGCCGACAACAAAAAATATGAATCTATGAAAATTAATTACATGCTTTTCTCCACTATTATACCTCCATGTTACAAGAAGAACAATTATTTAGCATGTAATGAACAAATGGTTGAAATTTACGATAAAACAATTGAATCATTAAGCCAAATGGATCATTAATTGATAACTTCTTAAAAATTTAGATTGTTAAAGGCAAAAATATTAATAACAATCTCTAACAATATATTTTAAACAAAATTAGAAATTCATAAAATGGTTATAACTAATTAAATTTATAAGTAGGAATTGCTGAGCGTAGCGGGCAATAATCCTAGTAATATATATCTTTTAAATTCTATATTATAGAAGCAAAATGAGTGGTGTTGATAGAAATTGGAGTGTACAAATGATTTAGCAGAAGATATGGGAATATGTATTAAGATAGTTTGGATGTAGGGGGGTGTATTCAACTGGAATTTTGAAGGATTTCTGTTATCGGGAGAAATTGGTATAACAATGTTTGCGGAGGTTTGCTGGATTGGTGGAGCAAAATACGGATATTTTGCTTATAAGAAGAGGAGTGATTAGGGTTTGTGTGTATGAATGTGGCTGAGCTTGATAGGTGATTTCAGGTAAACTGTTTGTCATATCGTATCAAGGTGCCTACGTACCCTATTTATAGGGATCAAGCCTGACGTAGTTCTTGGGCCACAAGTTACCTAGACGGGCTAGGGTTTTAAGAGATAAGCCAAGGTCCAAGCCCATGTATCTAGGGCTGACATGGCAATGAGTTACCAATCTTATCCTTAATTCATGATCCAGCTGTAGAAGCCCATGACCTTGAACGGATAGACTTATCCAATAAAATATCCATCAGGGCCCTTGCATGCGACCTCATGAAGGCCTGGCCATGCGAAGCGATCCCAGTCTGCCCAAGCGACCTCATGAAGGCCTCGCTATGAGCCTTCCAGAGAAGAGAATGATCTTGTCATAAGTGATAAATGTGATGCACAAGCGAAGCGATCCCCTGATGGGCATCGCCAGCGAGGCTCTGTGTTGCGAGGCGCAACCCTGCAGCGATCCCTTTGCCAAGGCACGTTGGGCTGATTCTAATAATGGGTTTTAGTGACCCAATCTTCATCTTCTAGGCCCATCATAGATTATGAGCCATCAATTTAGCTATTATGCCGGATTTGGGCATAACAACTACCCCCCGAGTCCATGTTGCCATTAGAGATGCGATATGGACTCAAGAATCATCAATTTTTACCACGAAGCGATCCCAAGAATAGATATAACCGTTGGAGTAGCCGCGACCCCAAGAATCTGAAAGGTTTTGACAGCTGTTGCGCCTTGAGATGTGTGTCCAACGGCTGAGATTGCCACACGTGTCAAACATCTTTCTCTCTCCTGAGGGCTATATATACCCTGTCACTATCATTTCCTTTTTTCATTCTCACAAACACCTTGTCGAAGTGCTGCCAGTTTGCTCCCAGATCAAACGCAAAGAATCTCTCAAGCGATCCCAACCTTCTTACACTTTTCTTCAATCTTCATCAAGAAAAAGTAAGTCTTTCCTCTCTTCTTGCATTTAAATAATTGTTCTTCATTTCAATTGCATGTTTAGATAGCTTTAACCGTATGCGATGCCACCATTTTTAGTCGCGACCCTATCACGTTAATTTCAAGTAGCGATCCCACCTCGTTGAGATAGATCTGCGATCCTTCCCTTGGAAGTGTAGAAACGTTCCCTTCATAGATCCTGACGCGATTCCTTAGGAACACATAGAACCTCTCTATTTATTTATTCTTTTCTCCCTTTATCCCCCTTTGTTTTCTGTAAGGGCACACACTGAATTACTCAACCTCTTTTGCAGATGTCGACTGACAGTTCAAAGACACCTTCTCCTCACCCCCACGTCCATATTAGCGATGCGGCAGCCGCTAATATTGCAAAAGCAACGAGCACTGGTGAAAGTTCTTTTAAATTATACTTCGACCCCTTATGGTCCAATGAAGACTATACCAGGGAGGTTCCCTTACGTTCGTGGCGATCTAAACAACCTTCAAGGTCGCAAAGTCAACCCCTTGAGACCCCTTCATCTCACCAACCTTCTTCACAACACCCTACTTCAGTAGAGAGAGAGATTGAGGACCTTTTTAAGAGAGGTAAGGAAATAATGAAGCCAGTGGAGCATCTTCTCCACAAAGCTCCTCGTCGCTCAGCCGCGACCCCTATTGTCATTAGTGATTCTCCAGTAGATTCACTGGGCGAGGCCTACTATGACATCGAAGGGGGGGCTGACAATGAAGCTAATTCTGATGACTCAGAGTATGAAGAGCCTTCCTCTGATGATGGTGGCCTTGACGAAGTGGCCAGAGTTGTAAATTTCAAAGATTACAACTATATTCCCGAGGCATCGCCGGACCCATACATACCGACTCCTCAACCAGAACTTGAAGGGGTTATATACGTTGGTGGGCCTCGCCCTGAAGATATCGAGCCGGGCTCGAAGATTAAACCAGGCAAGCCTCGCGTTCTCGCGTGTCGCGACATGTCTTCTACCCTTACTGAAAAGACCATCAGAGAAGGGGTTGAAAAGTTCCGCCCTGAGGGTAAAATCATCCTACCCAAGAAGAAAATGCGATGCTACCGCTTCAACCATGAAGAGAATGGAGGCAGGGTACCGAGGATGGTTTTGACGGTGCCCCTGATGAAGATTGGTGTCTCCTCGCCCCTTCATCCTTTTATTCGAGATGTCTGCGAATCATACCACCTCGCACCCATCCAAATCAGCACCAATGGGTACAGATCTATGATTGCCCTCTACATCCTCTACCACAAGCTGGGATATCCACCCATGGATGCGAAGACTATGGGTTACTTTCTCCAACTCAAGCGATGCGGAGAAAAGGATTTTGGCTACGTTTATTTCTCCGTTTGGCCTGATTTCAATAAAAAGAATCTCTTGCCCGGAGGAATTAGCAATGCGGGCTCGTGGAAGGAACCTTTCTTGTATGTCCACGAGGTCCCCCGAGTTAAAACAAGCTTCAACTACCTCCCTGGTGAGTTATTCTTGCAGGTTGTAATACTTATTCTTCATAAAAGTTTAAAACTAATAACTCATTTGGAATCGCAGTCTGTCCAGTTCGCACTACCCTCAAAGGTGAGGAGAAAAAACGAGCCGACGAGGTGTTAACTAAATCCACCAAGGAGGAGAGAAACATTAGAACCCTACTATCCCTAGAAAATCTAATAGAGTGTAGATTTCTCAAAGAAGGAATAAGTGCTTCTCCCAAAGCGGGACCTTCGACTGCGAAGCGAGCCTCGCGAAAAAGGAAATTACACGAGGAGGCCTCGTCTTCTCACGTTAAAATAACCGATGAGGGTACTTAATAATAGCGACCCGTCCTTATGACACTTGCGCTTTCCTTAATTTATCTTCATACTTAGTTGTTCATCCTCGCATACTGTATTGTGCATAATCGCTACCTGCCTTCGTGCCTTATTAAATTGTGTTTTCTAATTCCTTTTCTTTTGTACAGGCATGTCGGACCAAAGCGCTCCTCCATTCCTTACTGCCAAGAAAGGCAAGAAAAACTCTGCTGCTAAAATTCAACCTGCTGCAAAGACTCCGCCTCTTAAGCAAACAGTTCCTCAAACGAAGATTGTTAACGATCCCCCTGCCCAATCCAACATGGCCTCGCGACAAGCTCTGGATTCTTCTGAACAAACTCCATTTAAGCGTCCCCGAACCGATGGGTTAAAAGAGGGCTCCACCCGACCACCTCCTGGGGTCGTTACTGCTACAGCCTCTCAGCACCTCTTTGCTGCACTCGGGACCCAGTACTCTGACGAGGCTGAGACCGCGGGATGGTGGAAGGCGAACCCGGAGGACAATGCTACAGCTCTGACCAGATGCTTAGCTGAGGCCTTCATCCGCCAGGCTGCTCACACCAAACATTTTGCTCATCTCGATAAAAAGAACAAGATCCTGGAGTTCCAAAAAATTGAAGACAAGCGATCCCTCGAGGCTGAGTACAAAAAGCAGCTATCTTATGATACTGCACAGCTCCGCACCGAACTAAAAACGGCTCGCAGAGAAAGGAATGATTTTGAAAAATCCCTCCAAGAACTGCAGAAGTCCAGTGAAGAGGTCAGCCGGAAGAAGGATGAGGAGATCGCGAAGCTGACAAACGACCTGACTGCCGCTAATGCTACTCTGTCAACTGCTGAGGAGGCTTTCTTGATCAAAGGCCAGGTCTCTTTCATGAAGGGGTTCATCAGAACGATCCCTGATTTTGATTGGGATCTGCTTGGACCTGGGAACGCTGACTTCGCTGAGACCCTCAAGAAGCAAATTGCTGAAGAGGATGCTGAAGAGGCCAGGCTTGAAGAAGAATCCAGGATCGCTGAGGGGGCGCGGATTGTTGAGGAGGCGCGGCTCGCAGAGGAGGCGGCCAAAACTCGCCAAGACAAGGCTGCTTGAGCCCCCTTTATATTAATGTCTTTGAATTCTTGAACCAGGGATGCGGGTACCCTTTGAATACCTCGCAAGATGTAATATTATTTTGTCCATTAACTTTTGAACTTTTTTGGGATCGCATGGCGACCCTGTAAAATGAATTATTGTTGCTTTTTCCTCGCAATTGCTAGTTTGTGCATTCCCCTTTTTTTTCTTTGGGTAGGTGCATGGCCCTGCAATTAATAGAGTAGGGGCAAAGCCCAAATATTTCATAAGATATGATCCCTGCATCGTTGAGATGGCTTGGATTTTAAAACGTAAATGCTAACAAGCAAGTCTATTTTATACGCAATATAAGAATCAACTTCATAAAGTAAGCGAACTCATATGCAAGTAAATGGGGCGAGGCCCAGTTTTATTAATAGGCGGGGCGAGGCCCGTAAAATGAAGAGTGGGGCGAGGCCCAAATAACAGAAATGTGGAGCGAAGCCCAAAAAATCATCACATCATAAAGGGAAGGTGTCTATATGATCACTACCCCCCATTATTTTTTATGAATTTATTCATGCTAAATAGATAGAGACTGCCAGGGGCGAGGCCCTCACTGATAGTATTTACGCAAGTGTTCCGCATTCCAAGCTCGCGGAATTTTCTTGTCTTTCATATCCTTGAGATAATAGGTTCCTTCTGTCATAGTAGCATAGATTTTGTAAGGACCTTCCCAGTTAGCACCAAAAACTCCATGACCCGGGACCTTAGTGTTAGGCATGACCCTTCTGAGCACTAGGTCACCTGTCTGTAGGGGTCGTGCTCGTACTTTCCCATTGTAGTACCTTGCTGTTCGCTGTTGATAAGCTGCGAGGCGCAGTTGGGCCTCGCTTCTAGTTTCTTCTATCATGTCCAGATAAAGTCTATGATTTACTTCATTCGTATCGGGGTTGTAGTGTTCCCTCCTAAACGACCCTGAGCCTACTTCCACTGGGATCATGGCCTCGCAACCATAAGTCAAAGAAAATGGGGTTTCCCCAGTAGTGGTCCTTGGGGTCGTGTTGTATGACCACAAGACCCTTGGTAACTCCTCAGGCCAGTTGCCCTTGCTTTCCTCTAACTTAGCCTTTAAAGTATGCTTGATGATTTTGTTGATGGCCTCAGTTTGTCCATTTGTTTGGGGATGGCTTACAGCTGAAAAACTCTTTTTTATCCCCAGATTCTCACAAAATTCTTTCATCTCCTTACTGTCAAATTGTTTTCGATTATCTGAAATGAGCTGATAAGGGATCCCATAACGACACACAATAGCTCTATACACGAAGTCCTTGAGTTTTTTCGCAGTGATGGTTGCAAGTGGCTCAGCCTCGGCCCACTTGGTGAAATAATCAACAGCCACAACTGCATATTTAAGTCCTCCTTTACCTTTTGGGAGTTCTCCAATTAGATCAATGCCCCACATGGCGAAGGGCCATGGGCTCGTTAGCGAGGTGAGCTGAGAGACAGGGGCGTTACTGAAATTGGCGATCCTCTGACAGGCATCGCATCTTTTTGAGAATTCAAATGCATCTCTTTTCAATGTAGGCCAATAATACCCTTGACGAAGGATCTTTTGTGCCAACGAACTACCCCCCGAGTGATTGCCACATATTCCTTCATGCACCTCTCTCAGAATATAGGTGCATTCTTCACCGTCTACACATCGCAGCAAAGGGGTATTGAACCCTCTTCGATACAGAACCTCATCGTAAATAACATAGCGAGCAGCCTGATACTTGACCCTCCTCGCTTCTCTTTTATCTTGAGGCAAAATTCCACTTTTCACATATTCCCATATTGGAGTCATCCAGGTTACCCCTGGGGTCGCTATTTCCATGACAAATTCTTCTGGCACACTAGGCTTTGTTTGAATCTCCAGTGGTATAATCCCAAGTAAGGTGGCCTCGCGGTGCGACCCCAGTTTTGCCAGTGCATCTGCCCCTTGATTCTTTTCTCTTCTAATATGAACCACCCTGATATTATTGAACCTTTTAACCAACCTTTGTGCACATCGCAGATACAGCTCAATCTGTTCCCCTCTAGCTTGCCATCCACACCAAAGTTGGTATGTTACCAGCATAGAATCGGTATAGGCTGTGAGGTTTTCAACCTTCATCTCCAATGCAAGTTTGAGACCAATGATGAGGGCCTCGTATTCTGCTGCATTATTAGAAGCTTCAAAGGCAAAATGTACTGCACTCTTTATCCTGCGGCCTTCTGGAGTTACCAACTCGATCCCAGCCCCAGCTCCTCCTTTGTTAGATGCCCCATCCACATACAATTCCCACCACGAGGCGGAATTTTCCTTTTTGGCCTCGCTAGACATGTCCACTGGTATCGCCACAATTGCCAAGTTATCTTCCTCATTTTGGGGGGGAAATTCCAAAATGAAGTCCGCAAGTGCCTGCCCCTTTATAGGACCGCGAGGTCTAAACTCAATATCAAATTGGCTGAGCTCCACTGTCCATTTTAACAGTCTTCCTGAAGACTCTGGTTTGTGCATTATTTGTCTCAATGGATAGGCTGTGCGAACCTCAATGCTATGAGCCTGAAAGTAAGGCCGTAACTTTCGCGAGGCCAAAATCAAGGCATAAGCTAGCTTTTCCATGTTTGTGTAACGGGTCTCAGCATCTAACATTCTTCTACTGACATAGTATACAGGATATTGGACCTTTTCCTCCTCGCGAACCAATACTGCACTGACCGCATGTTCTGACACAGCGAGGTAGAGAATGAGTGTTTCTCCATCCTTAGGCTTAGAGAGTACAGGTGGCGAGCCCAACTGTTCCTTAATATTTTGAAAGGCTTCCTCGCATTGAGGGGTCCATTCGAAGCTTTTTCCAATTCTTTTGATCGCCTTGAAGAACTCATGGCACTTATCTGATGATTTAGAAACGAACCGATTTAAGGCTGCGATCCTTCCTGTTAGACTCTGAACTTCTTTCACACTTCTTGGGGATCGCATATCCATCAAAGCCTTTATTTTTGCAGGGTTCGCCTCGATTCCCCTATGGTTGACAATGAACCCCAAAAATTTTCCTGATTCGACCCCAAAGACACACTTTTGGGGGTTTAATTTCATCCTGTATTTCCTTAATATATCAAACATCTCTGCGAGGTGAGAGATGTGATCCCCAGCCTCCTTAGACTTGACCAACATGTCATCTACATAAACTTCCATTGTGTTTCCAATTTGCTTTTCAAACATCATGTTAACGAGCCTCTGGTAAGTGGCCCCAGCGTTGAGGAGGCCGAAAGGCATCCCTATGTAGCAGTAGAGCCCTCTATCTGTGATGAATGAGGTGTGTTCTTGATCGGGACCATACATGGGTATTTGATTGTACCCAGAATAAGCATCCATAAAGGAAAGGAGTGCGTGCCCAGCCGTTGCATCCACTAACTGATCGATTCTTGGTAGTGGGAAGCTATCCTTGGGACAGTGTTTGTTGAGATCGGTGAAATCCACACAAGTCCTCCACTTTCCATTTGGCTTTTTCACGAGGACAGGGTTCGCGAGCCAATCAGGGTAGAATGATTCCCTAACGAGCCCGACTTTGAGTAACCTGTCCACCTCATCTTTGAGAGCCTGAGCTCGCTCTCCACTAATAGGTCGTCGTTTCTGTCTGACTCCCTTCTTGTTTGGATCCAAATTTAATTTGTGGCACATTACATTGGGATCAATCCCCACCATATCTTCATGAGACCATGCGAACACATCAAGATTTTTCTTCAAAAATGCGACAAGCTTCTTTCTCAAATCAGGACTGAGTTGCGACCCTATCTTTAACACCTTAGAGGGGTCTTGTTCATCAACAAGGATAGGAATGGTATCTTCAGCTGCCCCGGCTCGCTCTACATGTTCTGGGATGCGAGGATCAAGGTCTTGATCATATTCACGAACCTGACTTGATTCCGCCTCGCAAGAATGGGTATTCGCATGCCCATATTCTGTAACAACAGTTGTTGTTTGTGTAATTCCATTTGGCAGTTCTGACAAGGTAGATGTTTCCTTGCGAACCCACTTTCCCTTTCGGGCTCGCACAGCGACCTGCTCCGGGCTCTCCTCGCTGTCACTATCGGTGGCTTCTTCAACGATCCCTTCTTGGAGAACCATCACTGGCTGCGAGGCCCCCATCATCAAAGCACCTGGTACTGGTTCTACTTGAATTCCCATATCATTAAAATAATCAGCTGGGAGTTCTTCAATCGAGATCATGTTAACATCTGTTGGAGGTACAAAAGTTGTCTTGCGAGGTCGGTTTTCCTCTTCGCATTCCATTTTATCGATTATAGAATTACTTCCCCTTTCTGCTGACTTGAGGGCCTTGTTATAGCATTCACGAGATTCATGTTGCAACCCTTTGACACATCCAACCCCATGCGGAGTGGGAAATTTCATAGATAGGTGGTAAATAGAAGTGACCACCCTCATTTCCTTCAGAATCGGCCTCCCCACAATAGCATTATAGGCCGAAGGTTGATCAACCACCATGAAGTCTGCGAGTTGGGTGGTGATGCAGGGCTCGTCCCCTAAAGTAACGGGGAGCCTTATGAGACCCTTGACATTAACTGAAGCTCCAGTAAAACCATAAAGATGTCCCACTGTTGGGATAAGGTCTTTGTCCACATACCCCATTTTCTGATAGACCTCGTAGGTCAGGACATTCACTGCGCTCCCATTGTCCACAAGGACTCTGTAAACATTCTGTGACCCGATACGAATTCGGACAACGAGGGCATCTGAATGGGGGTGATGCACCCACTTTGCATCCTCTTCAGTAAACATGATATTTGTGTCTTCCCCCTTAAAAAGCTTTGGGGGTCGTTCCTGCAGGTGGTGGACATTAGTGAGGGGTCGCTCCTTAGCTTCGCGAGCGTACCTCTCCCTGGCCTTATTGCTGTTTCCCCCAATATGGGGTCCTCCAATTATCACATGAATACTTCCTCCTCGCGTTTCTCTTTCATTGATGATTGGATTCTGTTCGGGTGGTGGGGCTTGATTGTAACCGAGACCAGACTTGGGATTGTGTTTCTTTACCTCGCGAACAGCCCACTCAGTTAACTTCCCATCTCGAATTAATTGATCCACCTGTTGCTTGAGTTCCCTGCAAGTCGTTGTATCATGCCCTGTTTGTTCATGAAAGGCACAATACCTGCTAGTGTCCGCAGTCCCCTTTGGGCCCATCTGTGCAGGTTTCCTGAATATTCCCTTGCTTGCATTGACTGCATAGATATGATCAATTGGGGCCACCAGAGGGATGAATTTGTCTTCGCTTCTAGCAGGGCGAGCTCGAGGCGGGGATCGCCTAGGCGGATCGCGCTCTCTTCTTTTCGGGCTGGGGCTCCTACTTCGATCTCGCCTTCGTTTAGGACTTCTGGAGTCCTTCCTCTTCGTTCCCCTGTTTTTATTCCAATTACCTCTTTCACCATTCTTCTTAAGATCTGCAAGCGACTTTTCAACACGCTTAAAGGGCTCAGCGACCTTATGTAACTCTGAGAGTGTGCTGGGGGTTTGCTCCTGTAATTTCTTCCAAAAATCAGTTCCTTCTTTTACCCCTGCAATGAGGAAATTCTTCACAGCCTCGTCATTTGCGCCTCGAACGCGAGGTACCTCTGCATTGAACCTTTTGAAGTAATCATGGAGAGTCTCCCCTTCCCTCTGCTTTATGTTTGCCAATGTGGACACAGGAGGTGCATAGAGCATTGAGGATTGAAACTGTTTAATGAATATGTCCACGAGCTGCTCCCATGAATCAATGACAACCAGGGTTCCTAGCTTTGAGAACCACTGCTGTGCGCTTCCTCTTAGCGAAGCCGCAAACAACCTACATCTCGCGAGCAGTGAGACCTGATATACATCCATCTCGTTGTTGAATCGAACCACGAACTCCGCTGGATCAGTATTCCCATTGTAGGTCATATCAGAGTGATGACCTCGGAATATTAGGGGTAACGGAGCGGTCCGAATTTCATGTGTAAAGGGCGAAGTAGAGCCCATTGTGCTAAAAATTCCTTTTTCACTATCCATTGCATCTAGGGCCTTTTTCAATTCTTCCAGCTTATAGTCACCAATCCTGCCCTCTTTGTTCCCATCCTTCTTTCCTCCAGTACTTGCATGATGAGACTGAGTCTTTTTAGGGGCACTAGACGCTTCTTGATCATTTCTGCGTTCCTTATTTTTGGGGTCTCCCTCGCGATGTGGGGATCGTTCTCCTTCTCGATTGAAAGGGGGTCTGTCTTCGCGATGATGAGACCGCTCGCGCTCTCTGCGAGGAGAGGGGGTCTGTCATTGCGACGATATGACCGCTCACGATCTTTTCGAGGAGATGCGGGTTGAGAGCCCTTACTCTTATCCTTGGGACCTCCATCTTTGTTAGATTTGAGCTTTTCCAACTTGAGACGAAGATCATGCTCACTAAGTTTCTTTCCAACACGGTCAAAGACACTAACGGACCGTCCTTCCGACGAGGCGGGCTTCGCTTTCGATCCCTCTTTATCATTCGTAGCTACTTCCTCCTCCCAATCAGGGTTCGTTCGATCTGTCACTACATCATCAAAGTCCCCAATTAGCCTCTTGGTGGGACCCTTGTTACTTTCTGCTTGGTGGGTTCGATCCCCTGTCCTCATATTCCTCTTGAAGCCTCTAGAATTATGTCGCTTCTCCATTTTGGCCACCGAGGCCCTCACCTCGACCATTTGATCGCCCAGGCCTTTCAAGAACGACATGACTTCGCCAGGCAAGGCTGTCTGTTGGACAACAGGGGGGTCTGCTCCTTTTCAAATTCTTCCTCAAACTCTTCCACGATTCCTTCTCTACGGGCCTCGCTTTCTGATGGGTTCTTCTTCTGGGGGTCGTCTTTATTCCTCCTATGCGACCCCGGGGTCTCCCCCTCTCCGTTCCTCTTCTTGTGAGATTTAGTCATCGTTCTCCCAGTCAATGACTAGGCCCCTCCTTCTAGCGCCAGATGTTATCGGGAGAAATTGGTATAACAATGTTTGCGGAGGTTTGCTGGATTGGTGGAGCAAAATACGGATATTTTGCTTATAAGAAGAGGAGTGATTAGGGTTTGTGTGTATGAATGTGGCTGAGCTTGATAGGTGATTTCAGGTAAACTGTTTGTCATATCGTATCAAGGTGCCTACGTACCCTATTTATAGGGATCAAGCCTGACGTAGTTCTTGGGCCACAAGTTACCTAGACGGGCTAGGGTTTTAAGAGATAAGCCAAGGTCCAAGCCCATGTATCTAGGGCTGACATGGCAATGAGTTACCAATCTTATCCTTAATTCATGATCCAGCTGTAGAAGCCCATGACCTTGAACGGATAGACTTATCCAATAAAATATCCATCAGGGCCCTTGCATGCGACCTCATGAAGGCCTGGCCATGCGAAGCGATCCCAGTTTGCCCAAGCGACCTCATGAAGGCCTCGCTATGAGCCTTCCAGAGAAGAGAATGATCTTGTCATAAGTGATAAATATGATGCACAAGCGAAGCGATCCCCTGATGGGCATCGCCAGCGAGGCTCTGTGTTGCGAGGCGCAACCCTGCGGCGATCCCTTTGCCAAGGCACGTTGGGCTGATTCTAATAATGGGTTTTAGTGACCCAATCTTCATCTTCTAGGCCCATCATAGATTATGAGCCATCAATTTAGCTATTATGCCGGATTTGGGCATAACAATTTCCGATAATCCATGGATTTTAACGAATTTCTAAAATCTATGGATTGTTTTAAAATCTACAAAGATTCTACAAAGAATTTGTAAAATTGATGTATAGATTCTTTGAGATTTGAAAAGTTTTTTTAAAAATCCATCAAAATCTCATTGATTTTTGCTAAATTTCAAAACTTAAAAAAACAACTAGTAAATCCACCAAAATCCATGGATTTTAATAAATCTAAAAAATCCATGGATTTTTTTTTTAAACTAAAAAATCCATGGATTGTTTGAATACCATCAGATTTAAATGGATTGTTTTAAATCCAAATTGAATACACCCAGATTTTAAAAGATTTTTTGAAATCCTAATTGAATACCCTCGGATTTTAAATAACATTTTGAAATCCAAATTGAATACCTCAAGATTTTAATGGATTTTAAAAAATCCAAATTGAATACTCCTATATTTCTAAAATCCCTCAAAATCCTTCAAAATCCCAATTGAATACACCCCTCTAAGTGGTGTATGATAGATGTAGATGTACCTGTGATGAATTGAGTGTGTATACATAGAATTGAACATGGGAAATGAAAGCAGATGATCTGAGTAGAATTTAAAATACTTAGGGGGCTGTATTCAACTGGGATTTTGAAGGATTTTCGATAATCCATGGATTTTAAAGAATTTCTAAAATCTACGTATTGTTTAAAATCTACAAAGATTCTACAAAGAATTTGTAAATTTGATGTAGAGTCTTTGAGATTTGAAAAGTTTTTTTAGAAATCCATCAAAATCTCATTGATTTTTGCAAGATTTCAAAACTTACAAAAACAACTAGCAAATCCACCAAAATCCATGGATTTTAATAAATCTAAAAAATCCATGGATTTTTGAATACCATCAGATTTAAATGGATTGTTTTAAATCCAGATTGAATACACCCAGATTTTAAAAAACTTTTTGAAATCCTAATCGAATACCCTCAGATTTCAAATGACATTTTGAAATCCAAATTGAATACCTCAAGATTTTAATGGATTTTAAAAAATCCAAATTCAATATTCCTAGATTTCTAAAATCCCTCAAAATCATTCAAAATCCCAATTGAATACACCCCTCGTAGATGTGAAATACCCATCATCTGCTAGTTGAGACTGTTTGATTTCGTGCACCAGTGTCACAGTGACTATCTAAAGGAGTTCTATATCATATCTCTGGATCTGTATGTGAGCAGTTGTGCTTTTTTCTTTAGTGTTTGTGGTGGTTATCTATGTACAATTTGATATTATATACCATTTTTCTCCGCTTTGGTCTTTCCAATTCATAAACCGCCTATTGTGGTTGGAAATTGGTCCTTTCTGATGAGGTCTTAGTTACTTGCATCAGGAGGATCTATTGTTGGGGTGAAGTTCCTGGATCCTCTTGCTGGACTTGTTGTCTCAGGCATGATCCTTAAAGCTGGACTTGAAACTGGTTATGCAAGGTATTTGGTTGTCTGGGTTTTTTTTTTTGTTTTAGTTATTGCAATCTTTTGGCTGTTGCTACAAGTCAATTGTCGTTCAAGCATGATAGACCAATACCTTAAATTTGCAATCGTAAGCCTAATTTTTTAATTGAGTGCGACTCTGTGAGTCTCTAAGATTGATATTTCTTGATAGCATAATTAACATTACAAGATTCTTTCTATATTCTTCGTTTATGCTTTGTTCATTGTACGGAAAGTTAGTTTTTACACTCAACTTAAAAAACAGAGGTATTATGTAGTGGCACATTTGACTATTTGACACACCAGGTATATTCGTTTAGTAGTTTCTTTTTATGTTTATTATAGCTGTCTGATACGACTCTTAAAGCCAGAAAATAGTTAACAGTTGAATTAAGAGTATGTAGTATGTACTAATTAGGTTTTGACAGATTATAACTAACCGAGCTCTTTATACTCTGTATCTGGATTTATAGTGTATTGGAACTAGTGGATGCTGCAGTCCCAGCTCAACTTCTGGATCCCTATAGGCAAACAATTAAACAAGTCGAGGATGTGAAGGCAAGTCATTTTAACTCCTCCTAACTAGGGAAAAATGTCATTACATTTTCAGATTTCTGTTATTCCCATGTTTTTCTATATATATATATATATATATATATATATATATATATATATATATTACTACCTCCGTTCATATTAATCTAAACTTTGATTTGATATTAAAATATAACTATTTTTTATTGTACCTCAACATGCGTGCAAAGTTGTCCAGAGGCTATTATTTTTGAAACTGAGGAAGTCTCATGTCTCTACTATATCTACTATAAGCACTATCTTTAAATGCTGGCTTAGCTGTTCTCTGTAATGTGTAGACCAACATGTGAAACTAATAAATTTTGTTTTCATTGCTGAAACTAGTAACTAAGGTCTAATATTAGTTGTATTTTTGAAGCTGATTGAATAATAATTGTACTGATTCTGTAAAGAAAAATATGGATGCAGTCCAACCAGTTACTTTAATCGAAGTTGTCATTTAACGTATTATTTCAAGCTCTAGGGTGGAAAGTGAGTAGGTATAAGTAATTCACATATTTGATGCTCGGAGGTTTTCTTTTGTGCAAGTGCTTTTGTCTTTAAATGGGGTCAAGACTCAAGAGTGTGGACAGAGACGGGGGAGGGGTAAACTGGGTTTTTAATATGATTTGTAATTTTTATGCTAAATTATATTTAATGATTGTGTGGTGTGTTTTATATTGAGACGTGGAAACTTATGTCTCAACTTGAGTTGAAGGTTGTTCGGTATTTACAGTTTGCTTTATGGTCTGATATAATGCTACAGGGATGCAATCATTTAAGGGGAAGGAGAGCTGGTTCATCAATGCATCTTGATGTAAATATTGAGGTTGTTCTAATGTTGTATAATTCATTCATCACATATCCTAACTTCACCTTTGATTTTATGCATCTATGGGATCTCTTTTCTTAATTATACAGTGGTTATTTGATTACCTGCAGGTTGATCCATTCTCTAGTGTTAGTGCTGCACACGAGGTTGAGGAAAATGTTCGTCGTGCAATTCTAGAGTCTCATCCTGAAGTAGCTGAAGTTTTCATTCACATAGGTATACAAGTTTTATCTGTTTTTCCTTGTCCAACATCAGAAAAGTGGAGTTTTGGCATTGCATATTACAGTTGCATTTTTCTATAATATTACAAAGGGTTGTGCAAAAATAAGAAGTTCCTTATGGGTTATATTATATATCTTATATTCTGTTTTTTAAGTGCTATTTGTTGTTTTAGAGAGTTCTAAACAGTCAACTCTGACATGTGATTTGTGACTGCCTTTCAAGCTAATCTATTAGGTGGTCAACATAGGCCTTACATAGATTTAAAGATTTTTTTATTTTTATATTTATTACATAACTGAAACTGGGGGCATATAATGTATTAGATTCATCTGGAAGTCACTTGATCTATGATTGTCTTGTGACCCATTTTAAAATATGCTGATTACCTTCTCTATGCTGACAAAGAGGGGGTATTATGGGATACCATCTCCCAGCTGCATACTAATTCCTGTAAGCTTCTACATTCTATCTCTTCTATACTCATCCACCTCGTCTTACTTTCACTATCAAGTACTATATTGATTTGTTTTTGAATTTAAGAGGTGGTTATAGTATTTGTGTGGCCATTTTATGGTAGAACTTAGCTGGTGATTGGTATCTCCTTTTTGTGGTAGAACTTAGCTGGTGATTTTTATCTCTTTTCTGTAAACCAGTATATCTTTCACTAATCTGAATTACTACAAGGACTACATTGACTTGATATTTATTTCGTTCAATATTGTAAATTTTGAGATAATATTTGCACTTTGACTAGCTGAAGTGAAGCATTTGATTGCCGTTATGTCATAAAAAGAGATCTATGTATATAGGATTATTTCAGTCATATATTTTCTTGTTATTTGTTGTTATTACTTTGTTAATCTTAGTTCGTATATTTATGCAGAGCCTTGGCTCTCCAACATTACGCTCGATGTAAAAGATCAGCAAAATGATATGAAGGGATCATATCATTTAAAGAGTAGTGTATCTTCCAAAGAAAAAGATATTGAAGATGTCATCTATGGGTTGTTAGCAGCAAAATATGCAGAGGTACATCTTTCTATCATCTGGAAACTTTCCCTTGAATCTCATCATATGCGTAATCCAAAATTTGTTTATGTAAAGGTGATGATCTGTTCTTACTATTAATGTATTAGTTTAATCTAGTATATCCTTTGAAAGAATGATGTTATATGCTTCTCACTTTTCAGAATGCATAATATATCTGAGAACCATCCTAGTAACTCCACTTGGTGCAGGAGAAACGGAGAATAGAATACAAGTAACAGTGCCTATTTTAATAAATTAATTGTTCTATGCAGATTCTTTTAAGTAGTACCTTAAGACCCTTTTTACCTTCATCTAGGTCTTCTTTAGTAAACGATGTACATTTCCGTTCCAGTCATTTTACTGCAGTGAACTGGAGCCTAAAACCGATTGTAACTAGACCAAGAAGTAGAGTCCTAAAAAATAATCACATTAAAATTTTACTACCTTTTTTTTACAGTAAAACGTGACTACTTCCACATTTGGAGGAATTTCTTTGAACCCTGCTTTAACGAACTGAATCTCATGGAAAGAATGATACATCTGTGCTGTTCCGCAATTAAGTAAACTTCAAGTCCTGATGGAGATTTGTTTGTCCTAGTTAGAGGATGAGTGTAGGTCATTTAAACCTTCTGTCTCCCAAATAGCTGTAAGATTGCCTAATGATGTTCAGCTAGGACGAACAATGTCCAAGGTTTTCGATTTTGATGGTTGTGTTGCTTTGATCTTGCATTGCAAGAATAATGAATCATTTAGTTTATGGACATTTAAATGATGGTGACGATGAATGTGGCATAGTGTTTTGGACAAAAAAAATCAATTTCGAGATGAGTTCTAAGATGAACGTCTGGACATCTATATATTTGGGGGATGGACAATTTGTATCCAAGGATTATGCAGGAATCATCTTTATGACCATAAAAAGAAAAAGACAAGGAAGTTCCAAGTTCTATATGGAATTTGTGTGGATGAACTTCACAGCTTTAGCGAGAGCCTTGTTTTGGTCGAGGGGGTAGATTTAGAAATCGAGACTAAAAAGAAGAAATTATTCACGAATCGGACGAAGTACAAAAAGCAATCGTTTTTGTCTTGGTTTTTTTTCATCTTTCCCCTTTCTCTAATGTTACTTGCAGAGTTACATTGAACCATTACAATATTGAACTTGACTAAGAACGACGTACAATCGCAGGAGTTAAAAGTGGGGTAGTCATATGCATCAAAATCTAATGCAAAAGGTGAACTTGATGAGGACAAACCTTCAAGAAAGCAATGGTTGCTTAAATAGCATGAAAGTCCTGCTCCGAAGAATTTGATGGAGGGGTTGCTAATCTGTCCTTAAAATCAATATTTTTCTTCGAAAATGATGTTTTTGTCCATTCATTAAAGTTTTAACTTAATTATGACCTTCATAAACATCTATTCTAATTTTATATGTTAAGATGACATATCCTCGACAAGAACAAGTACATAGCATATTTGCGCAACCTAATGAAATGGCATATCTGAAACAACCCCCATGAAGTTCTCTTGGATACAAACATGCAGTACAGAATGCTCTAATAGATGTAGCGAAGTAAATGATGGCTTCAAGAAACTAACATACTTTGGTGAAAACGATAACTGACAGCTAACAATACAGTAAATAAAATGGTCCGGAGTAAATGTTTTTAACAAATAATGACCAGATTTACAAGGAAACTAAAAGCTCCGGTACTTCCACATTCATCCTAGCAAAAATAATACAAAGTCATATAACCCGTTAATAAGGGCAATTTTCTTGATTGCCTAGTAGACGGATTCCACAAAAATACACGATTGATCAATACACGTCTGTAAACAAACCAACCCATTACAATAACCCACTACAACAGTCCAATATGTCTTATTAGGAGAGTCAATTTATAAAGGCTCAGTGACGGGTTCATTTCAGAGAATACAGGGAACAAATCTTAAAGATTGAGTATTCTGTTCCAGCATGTTTGTCTATAAAGAGATGATGATGAGTAAAGTGAAGGTCATTAGTTGATTCAAAGAGGTGATATTTGACGAAATCGTCAATAGAAATTATAGATAACCATGATTTACAAACAGACACGCATTGTAGAAGAGTTTTCACCGCAAGATATAAAAGTGTTTCATATATGATATCTTGCGGAAGGGTAGGGTTGATTTTAAAATTTAAAGATCAACATGACGCGATTTGAGTCACAACTCACAAAACTTTAAAATTTACAAGTCTTGACAACTGCAATATTAGTTCATCAGAGTGCAGCTTATGTCGAAACCGGGAGAATGAATGCAGCTATTTCTGTTACAACCTATATTGATAAATCAACTAATTAAGTCCGAATGTTGCAAACTAAAAAGGGCAATGAGGTTTTTTCCGGCAGTGCCCGAGGACTCATCATAGGCATCTTCTCCATACTTTGGTAGCAAAAGTGACTAGGAAATAATAACAATTAACAAATCAAGTATAAGGTTAAGTTACATATTAAGCTTGAGAATGGTAATGATCGATGACTTCTTAATTTACCTGCACATTCGTCGGAACTGTCTCTGTTTCTTGTAGTGAGAGGGGTGCTAATTAATTTGCCCTGTGAAATTCCGTTCATATCAAAGTTTAACTTAATCATGACTTCAATGAGAATCTGTTTTAATGTGTAATTAATTTACATGACAACACTACTGAAACAAGAACAAGTACATCCCATAGACCTATTTTCTCATTTGTTGCGGCCCCAAAGCTACAGTTTAAAGTTGGGTGAAACTAGACTCTCGACGTATGTCCACACCTCAGTATGTTCCGAACCAATGTCAGACAGAACCTTAAACGTATTATTCTTAGATTTGTATAGTAGTATTTGTGACTTTGAAGACAGTATGATGTCTCCATTCACACAAATGCAGAGAGGTTTTATAAAACAATCTGTTGGTAGCCCATTCCCATACGAGATGGTGAACAATTTTATCCAAGATTCTTCCACGCCGCAATTATTCATTACCCAGAATTCAGCACCCGTCTCTTTAATATTATTACACACAGAAAGGCTTTTGCCAAAAGTGCTGAAGGTTTTATAGTATGTACCTTCTGTGTAGTTTGGCTGCAAAACTTCTCGATAATTTCTCGTTTTTATATCAAGAGAAATAATAGTACCACGTTTGATATAATTTTCGTTGTGCATAATCAGATCAACAACCCAGTAAAAAGCTCCGTTCGTCAACACCACCCCATACTGAATATCATCAAAAGGGAAATATCCAATCTCTCTCCAGGAATCAGATTTCGAACTATAGACAAACATTTGACACGTATAATTACGACTCCAAAAAAGCACCCCAAATACTTTGAAATCATTGTCCAATTCGTCAAAGCAAAAGTAATACGACGTCAAATTAGGCATCATTGCTGGCAATTTTCTTGATTTTCTAGTAGCCGGATTCCACAAGAATACACGATTATAATACGTTTGAAAACAAAGCAACCCATTACAATAACCCACAACATAAGTCAAGTACTGTCCCTTCCTAGGAGAGACAATCTCAATAGGCTCCGTTACGGGTTCATTAAGCAGAGAGTATAGAGAACAAATTGTTTTAAAAATTGAGCTATCATATTTGTTTGCCAGGAGATGATGGTAAGTAAAGTGAGGGTCATTAGTCGATTTAGAGAGATGAGTTTTGACGAAATCGTCACTAGAAATTATAGACAACCATGATTTACAAACGGACATGCATCGTAAAAGATTTCTCACCGGAAGGTATAAAAGTGTTTCGAAGATGATATCTCGCGGAAGGGTAGGGATAGGGTTAGGGTTTTGGTTTTCATTGGTTGACATGGGACAGTTCGCTCTTCGTTGCGCATGTAATAAAACCCATTTATCCTTACCCACGGGCGGTTGCCACGAAGTCGCCAGATTTTTAAAGTTGGCAATAATATTTTACCAAATTTAAAATTATTTATTAATTTCGTGATACTTATCTCTTATATTCTCGATAAGCCTAAATATTCAAAAAAAAAAAATAGTATTTGATTCTTACTTAAATATTCTGATGCTAAATTAAGATTTTAAAAAATAATTAAAAATAATTAATTTTTCTAATTAATTAAATTTTATAAATTTTATAAAATAATGAAAATACTAATCGAAAGAGTGCTTTCATTCTAAAGTTCGTGACACCACTTGAGTCACAAATCACAAAGCTTCAACATTTCTATCACACATCTTATTATTGTAAAATCGATGTGAAAATAACATGAAATTAAATATTATTATTAGAGTGACATTCTTTTATAATGAATATAATTTATTTAATCGATTGAATTTAATCACATTAACTATTATGTTGCCCCTAAAAAAAGAGAATGAATAATTTTATTTAAGACTGTCCAACACCATATTTCTTCGTTATATATGCAGTATGCATTGATCACCATTTTATTTTCTAACATAAAAAGCACAATGAAGTTTAGAAATTTTGGCCTCACGGTTTGGTTCGTGATACTTGGGTTTTATTTGGGATTTTTGTTAAAAAGTGTTGTTAAAATATTTAAAGTGTTATTGTAAAAATCAAATAATTGATTGATAAAATTTTAAAATATGCATATTTTGCATATTATTTTTTTAAAAAAATAATGTTTTTGGTAAGATTTGATGTTGATATCAGTAATTGCTTCTGCAAAATTTGAAAAATATTTTTTTCAAAAAATATGGGAGGACATGCTTTATCTAAAAATAGCTTTTCAATCAAAATCACTTTTCAAAAAAAAAATATTATTAAACAATATTTTAACTGCATTTTAGAAATAAGTTGATGTTGCTATCTACAACTGCAATACAATCCTAAGAATTCATGTCTCATTAATAATAAAAAAGTACTTCGATTCCCATGAGTAATATATAAAATTAAAAATTTATATAAAAATATTTAAAATTATACTAAAAAACTAATAAATATATAATAAAAAATTCATAATTCAAATATGATCATATATATGTAATATCTAAATAATTTTTTTATCAATTTTAACATATTTTAACTCATAATAATATGTCAATATATTAAATTTATGGAGCAATAACTCTTTCCTCGATTTCTAGATTGGTCAACCGAAGATGTGTAGTTTCTCAACTTGGACTAAGAAAACTAAAATTATAGACATGTCGATAAATAGAAATGACGTCGGAGATGTATCTCCGGTCGAGCAGAACCAAGACTCCTGGCCATAGGCTAAATACAAATACATAATGTACATATTAATATCTTATATATAATAAGCATAAGTGAGATCTTATCCAAATTTTTGGTCGTCGTCGCTGTACTACCAAAAACATATAATTCGTTGGATTAAAAAATTGGATTAAAAGTCATCCGTTGGATTATAAATTATATCCTTATATATTTATTTATAATTTTTAGTTCGTTAATTTACTATAATACCCTTTTTTCATCGATTTGTTTTTTCCTTCATCAATAGAACTAAATTTAATTTATGAATATCTTTATAAGAGGGATCTTATCCAAATTTTTGGTATGGTCGCTGTACTACCAAAATTATATGATCCATTGGATTGAAACTAGACGATCAAGATTAGATCACATAAAAAAAATTATAATCTAAAAAGGATATAATTAAAAAAGGTGTATTGAAAAGGATATCTATATATTATAAATTGCTGGATAACTCTTTCCTCAGGTTCGGGATCCATATTCAGGTTTGATAGATATCCATGACCCATTATAGTATTAAATTATATGGTTAGGATTAGGTTCGGGATCCGTTTAAATTACCCATCCAGTTATATGATATGATCCATATTTTAAAATATATTGACCCGATATTATATAAAATACACATCATGACAAACGACTCTTGCCAAAAATTATTTCTTTGATAATACCAAAAATTTGGCAGTTGTTATTATTAATGCCAAATAATTGGTTATAATTATAATGGGCCCGCCAGAGCCATCCAATTAAAACAATCTTGCCAAAAAAAATTCCTTGGCAAAAACAATCTTGCCAAAACAAATTTTCTTGACAAAACACGAATTATTTTGTTTCCAAAAATTATTTCCTTTCTAACAATTGTCAATTATAATTATAATGGGTCCGCCAGGGCCATCCAATTAAAACATTCTTGCCAAATCCGTTTATATTACCCATCCATTTATATGATATGATCCATATTTTAAAATATATTGACTCGATATTATATAAAATACACATCATGACAAACCACTCTTGCCAAAAATTATTTCCTTGATAATACCAAAAAAATATGGGAAATTCTCAATGGTGCCCTTTGTTATTGACTTTTCCAAGTGATGTCATTTCGTGTTTTTGACTTACGAGTGGTACCCTTGTATTTTTGACTTTTCCATGAAATACCAATATATCAACCAAAATGTTAGTATCTGAAATTCTCAATGGTACCCTTGTCAGTTGAATAATGAAGGGTACCAACGGGAAAAGGGTACCATTGGCAAAAGCCAAAAATACAAGGGTACCATTGAGAATTTCCCAAAAAATATTAACAAATGATTTTGATTGGTTATAATTATAATGTGCCCGCCAGGACCATCCAATTAAAATATTTCAAAATGCCAAAATATTATTTCTTTCACAAAACACAAATTATTTTCTTAACATTCTTGCCAAAAATTATTTCCTTCCACAAATTTTAAATTATTTTAATTTTTTTTAATCCATATTCAGGTTTGATAGATATCCATGACCTATTATAGTAGTAAATTATATGCTTAGGATTAGGTTATAGTGCGGTATAACTTTAATTTTTTTGATATTATGATTTAATTATTTTAATTTATTCTTTATATCTACTACTATTACATTCATGATATAGTTGACATCACTAAAATAATGTTATAGTGTTCAATTTTTTTATGTTTTTAAAATAAATTAATATATTAATAATTTCTTATATTAATTGTAATTTAAATTATCAAAACAAACTCATGTTCTTAAAGAATTTAACATTTTAATTTATTAAAGTAGGCAACTTTTTAATACTACTACCAATTTTTATTTCTATATTGTAAAATTATATACTATAATTTATTAAAATTTAAAATAAATTTTATTTAAAATATGAACTCCCGTGTGCGAAGCACGGGCATTAAACTAGTTTATATAACGTCCGAACCAAGTACAACTACTAAATTTGTTGGAGCGCAGATTGTACGGTTCTTAAGTCAACCGTACATTATATTTTAAGATCCAATTCATGATTGTTTTGTGCAAGTGTACGACTCTATTTTATAACATATTAAAATAAAAATATTTATGCAAAAATTATAATTAAAAAAATGTTGTATTAAAATTGAATTTTAAAAATAGAATTACAATTTGAAAAGGATATAATTAAAAAATGTTGTATTAAAATTGAATTTTATTTATTTTTTATTAGTATTTAAAAAAAATCATATTTACTATTTGAGCTTTATCTTGATATCTAAAAATCAAATTTGGATGATGATTGTGACGCCCCCAAATCCATTGATTGTAGACTTAGGTCGCCACTTACCGCCAATACCTGCCTTATCCAAAATACAATACAATACATAATAAAATAAAGGTTTTATCTTACAAACGTGGTTCCATCCCACAAATCCAAGCATCGACAAGTCTCAGAATTATTACAACATATAACTAGTACACACGATAATAATAAACACGTCGAAGCATATGCTAGTAGTCTTCGATAGGGCCATCGTCTCTGAGGTAAGCATACTAGTCCCGCTCAGTGCCCTGGTGCATTTTCCCCTTCCCCTTGAAACGAGAGGTTTCGCCTTTTTCCGTCTTTACTGAAAAACAATATTAACAACAAGAATGAGCAACTAGGTGCTCAGCAAGTCCACTGACTTGCTCTCTCACTAACAAGGAAGGTAGAAAGAAAACAATTCCATTTTATGAAAGATACTCGATTACAGGCAAAATGCCCTGATAATACTTCACTGACAAACCAAAAATGACTTATCTCTGAGCAAAAGAAATTGGAAATTTAAAAGCTTGAGATACTGGTCTTCCACCTCTACGATACCCCACAGCGAGATCAACCGTTGTGTCGCAAGTACCGTACACCCGTGATACCCCATAGCACGATCACTACTATGTCGAAAGTACCACCATATCGTTTTGCTAGCAAAAAGTTGGTTGAAACGTCAACCTGGCAACACTTGTGCCAAAATAATAATATTTCTCTTTCGATACCACGAGTTTATTTTCCCCGTGTTGATCTGAAAGAACACCCATGGGCCATCTCCCATGTTGACCAGTGGATTACATGATTTTTCCTCCGAATAAGATATTTTGATTTGGATTCCTATTCGATTCTGGCTGATCGCCAGTCTACACTTTGTACAAGACCGACCTGAACAATAGGCCGTCACAATATTTTTAAAAGAAATTTATTTATTATATTGACACGAACAATATGTCAATACAAGACAATAAAGTAACAACCCTTGAACAAGAAGGGTTCGTTAATCAGAATAAATCATATGGAGTCGTCTTGAAATAATAAGAACGACTCGATTCTGAAAGAAAACTTCTAAATACGCTAGAGTATGTATTTTAAAGGAAATTCTGATGATATGTTATTCTTCTATTCACTATTCTCGATGTATCTATTTTGATTCGAACAATGAATCAAATTTAAATATTGAAATAAAATTTATCGGATCTGAACAATAAATCCGATTGAAGTCAATAAAATATTAACTACCTCGATATATGAGCGTAGTTATAACTGAATAATATTTAGGGGTCATCTCGAACAATAAGATGCCCTCGATTTCAATCAACTTATGTTCTAAGAATTTATCGACATTTTGGAAAACCTCCAGAATTTTCTAAAATCAATATTATGATAATCAAGATATTTTATAACGAACTGGCAATTCAGAACATATTCCAACAGAGTAATATTTCAGCATTTCTCAAAACATTTCAAAAGGAGTGAGGGTCAGAAGGAACTTGCCTCGATCTCGAAGTGCAGATAAATGCAGATAAAATTATACTCTACCCGTGAAATTGACTTCGATCTATGGCTCGAGAGTTATGCTCTAAAAATGGCAACCAGAAATACGTGAGCGATTCCTCAAAATAAAGTATTTCTAAACCGCCAATATAATATAATAATAATAAAATATTTTTCGGAAATTTCTTCAATAAATAACGGAAAATAATTCCCGGATAAATAACTCTTTTTCGAACTCATGAATTAAATCTAGAAATATATAATATTTTAATATCCGTAAATCTCACTTAAAACAAAAATAGGGTTACCGAATATAACGGCAATTATCCATTTTTAAGTCTCGTAAATAAATAAATATTATTCCTATTTAAGCCCCTAAACAAATCTGATCCGATTAATCAAAAACAACCGGGATATACTACATCTCAGCCTTTTAAAATAAAACTATATTTAAGTCTATTTGTTCACAATTATTCCTTCTTTTTATCAATAATCATTAAATTTCTAAATTACGTCCAATTAATCAAAAATATTTCTATTTAATTAATTTAACCATTTTTATTAAATATATTTATTACCAATCATTTTAAATAATATTTCCATTTTAACGAAACCAATTATAACAGTCAGACAACAAAAATGATTCGCGATATTCTACCCTCAACGGCACGTGGGTCCCACGCGCCACCACCTCTTTCCCCTCTCTTTCTCTCCGCCACATCTCTCTCCCCGCTCTCTTTCGGTCATCTCTCTCAATCTCCCTCTGTCAAATCTCTCCACTCTCTCTTCTCTCTCTCTCGTCTAACTCTCTTATTTCACCAATCGACAATAACACAACAATCACCTCACCAAAACCCACATCGAACCCAATACACACATACACATACACGAGATACAAACCTCACCACACCCTCATCTCTCCGCCTTATCTCTCCCCTCTCTCTCGACACCTCCCATCTCTCCCTTTCCCCCTCGTCGCAATGGACTCTAAGTCCTCACAAACCCAGCCATAACCCATTACAATTACAACACCCATTCAATCTCCTAGTATTCAAGTTTGAATCGGGCTTACCATAATCTATAAAACGAAAATTACAAAACAATTGACAGAGAAAGAAAAATTTTCTACCTGGGTTCTGTTCTTATGAATTTGGTCGAGTTATAAATCAAGAGTAATTATCGGGTCTTTTGTAAGAAAACTAGAGGAGAGGTTTTAGTTTAAAGAGGAGTAGTCTGAGGTTGGTTATCTTCGACAGGAACAACAAAAGAAAAGAGAAGATGATAATCCTGTGATGTTGTTTGATTGTGTGAAATAAAAGATGTAACCCTGCTTATAATATAAACATGGTAGGGTGTGTTGTACCTGAACAAAAGACAAAACACGTGGGCTGAAAAGTGAGGTATGGAGTAATTCAGTTTTATAAACGCCCATACCCTGAAAAACAAACTGTGTCCTTTCTTGAGCCCAACACCCGAATCAGCCAAATTATTATTATTATTATACTAATTTAACCCATACATTAATAATACGTGTCATTCCGTTTCTCCCGTGCTGACCAGTTAAAACGAAACTCTAATTTCGCTCTTTAAAATAAATTCGATCCAAAATTAAAATCATATTTTCTTATATTTTCCTGATTTTATTAAATACCAAATAAATATAAAAAAAATAATTATAATATAATATATATTTACATATGAATATATAAAATTCCGAAATTTTACAAAAACGCGCTAATTAAAAATATACTAGTGCATCGCTCTTAATTAAAATTTAAATTTTGAGTAGAAAAAAATTATTCAAAATTCGCGGTTATTACAATGATTTTACAATCCATGCAAACCTCATAAAATTATCTTTAATTTAACGATGATTGAATAATTATTATTCAAATGAAAATACTCAGAATTTTAAGAGAAAATATAATTATTTTACATTAGTCCTATTAAATGTAGATATATATGATTTAAATCATTGACATATACATTTTCGTATTGGAATATAAATACACTTTTAAGTTTATAACATATTAAAATATTAAATATTTTTTTATACTAAATTCAACAATTTTTATCTATTTGTTTTAAGAGTTTTGTCGTACAAAGACCAGACTACCGATTATCAAAGTTTTAGACAAAATCCTTCTTACATTTATTATTAAAATTGTATTTGTTTGTTAGTAGAACTATTTTCAAGGGTATTTTGAAAATTAAAACGAATTATAAGTAGAATTCATAAATCAAATATAGTAAAAAATTGTCAATTTAAGAACAGTCTTTGGTTTGATCCATGGTGGAAAGGGGTGTGCCTTGCTAATTCTTTATCAGCCCATATCATTTCTCAAAGTGGTATGAACATACATTCTAAAGTTCATAGCTTAATTAGCTTAGGTTCTTGGTGCTTACCTACACTAAACCACAGACATCACCACCCCGATCATACCCTATCACAATGGATTCTCACCTTTAACTACCCTGCTTTCAACTTGAGCAACCAGGATGTTATTATGTGGGACGGCTTGGACATCCGTAAGGTTAAAACATGGCATATTTGGGATTCAATTCGGCATCGTGCTCCAGAAGTACAGTGGTTTCAAACAGTTTGGCATCAACTAAAAGTGAATAGATATGCACATCATCAATGGCTGCTTAGTCATGGGCGTCTAAATACCCTGGCTCGATTGGAAAGGTTCGGTTTAACTTTGGATCATCACTGTTTCTTGTGTGTGGGAGGGCGCGAAACTGATACTCACTTGTTCTTGCATTGTCCCTTTAGTCGATATGTGCTATCTTCTCTTCTATCCAGGCTCAACGTGCAAATCGCTGGTAACACTTGGCCTGCTTTTCAACAGCATGTTACTCACATTTTGGACAGCGCAAGGAGGAAACTGATCTTATTAATCGTTCAAGTTTACACCTACTTCATCTAGCGTGAACGAAATGCACGGATGCACAATATAGCTATTATGCAACCAAACAACATCGTGGAGATCATCCTTAATGACACTAGAGCAAAGCTTGCTAGTTCAACATGGTTCTCAAAAATAATTTGCACTAGATTAGACTTAATTTTTTAACTGTTTTTCTTTTAAGTTCTTGTTTGATTGCACCTTTGTCTCTGGTGGCTTGCTTTGCTATCTTTTTACAATCCGTTCTATCAGATTGTCTATAGATAGTCATGGGTTAATCCCTTTGTAATTCTTTTTTAATATATATTTAATTTAGCAAAAAAAAAAAATTGTCAATTTCTTCTCTTCTTTATTTCTGCGTAGATTTAGTTAGAATTTTTTTAAAACCATCACTAAATTAAAGATTATTTTGGTAATTTCACGTGGACTGTAATCGTTCAAATCAAATTTTAAGAATTCAAGATAGAGTACAAATATCAAATCGAATGTGTAAAATCTTATATATATATATATATATATATAATTAATATAATTATAGATGTTAAAAAGGAGCCGTTAGTATTTCTTAGAATTGATAGTGCTTGATAAATTGGAATGGCGTGGAGATTTAAAATTCATAACTTTATAAATTCATAAACCGTAATTTTAAACCATAACACAAAAATTCTTAGGTTTAAGCATACATAATTTTAGTAAAATTCTTGATGTAAAAATTCATGATTTTGTTTTTTCTTCAATTTTTGGGTGATTTTAATTATAATAATTGTTAAATCATTACTAAATTATAGATAATTCTTGAGCAAATATAGTATTGATAGTGTGAAATCTAATAAATAATAATTGTTTATTTATTTATACTCATTTTTGATTAATTTTTTCTAAAATATTCAAATTTAAGAATTCTTAATTTTCTTCAATAAAATATTAAAATTTATCCGATAAAAATCAAATTTGACACAAGTAAATATTATTCCCCAGCATTCCTTTTGATTCTTAACTTTTGGGATGAGAATGGGGTATAAAGATAGGGGTTAAATATCAAAGTGATCACTGAAGTGAAGCCCATATATCATTTTACTCACCGATCTCAACGGGGTATCATTCGAATCACTTAAGTCATAATAAATATCAAACTGATAACTCTAAATATGTGCTCGAAAACTAAAAATAATCTTCTGTTAATTCTGCACATGTTTTTTGAATGCTACCACAACCAAATGAAAAGTTGTTAAATTCTAGTATTTTAGATAATATATTTAGAATTTAAAAACTTTATTTACTATTTATTTTTAGTTAAAAAAAGGAAAATGACTATAAAATTAAAAATAAATAGTAAATAAATTTTTAAAAATCTAAATATATTATCAAAAATACTAGAATTTAACAACTTTTCATTTGGTTGTGGTAGCATTCAAGAAAATAGGCAGAATTAACAGAAAATTATTTTTAGTTTTCCAACACATATTTAGAGTTATCTATTTGATATTTATTATAACTTTAGTGATTCGAATGATACCCCGTTGAGATCAGTGAGTAAAATGATATATGGGCTTCACTTCAATGATCACTTCGATATTTAACCCATAAAGATAGTAATGAAAAGGGAAGTAAATAGATGTAGGAGTGATAGGATCTACAAAAATTTATTATTTTGAAGAATGTTAAGAAATTAAGGGGACGTTCCAAAAAGAAAAATGTTAATAAATGAATAAGATAGAGAGAGTAATCTATACTATCTATACTATTATATAAATTCCGAAACATTAAAAGTTTGGTTGGTCGGTTGGTTGGTACCTATTAAATTTACCTAATTACCCTTGCATCCAATTACTAAACTATTGATTTTACTTATTTACCCTTACTCAATTACTTTCTTTCTTGAGGTTAAACATATTATCTTCTTTTATATTTTATCTAACTACAATTTTTCCTTTATTAATCAATTTCCTTTTCAAGTTAAACATATTATCTTTTCTATTTTTCAATAACTAAATAATTTTCTTTTTCAGGTAAAATAAAATATCTTTTACATTTTATTTAACTAAAATTTCAATAATTTCCTTTTTCAGGTAAAATACAATATTCTTTTTTATTTTATCAAACTAAAATTTTTCCTTTATTAATCAATTTCCCTTTTCAAGTTAAACATATTACATTTTCTATTTTTTAACAACTAAATAATTTCCTTTTTTCAAGTAAAATAGAATATCTTTTACATTTTATTAAACTAAAATTTCTCTACCTAATGATTTTACTTATTTACCCTTGCTCAATTACAGATCTATTAACTAATCAATTTCCATCTTGAGGTTAAATATATTATCTTTTCTATTTTTCAAGAATTAAATAATTTTCTTTTTTAGGTAAAATACAATATTCGTTTATGTTTTATCTAACTAAAATTTTTCCTTTATTAATCAATTTCTCTTTTCAAGTTAAACATATTCCCTTTTCTGAATAACTAAATAATTTCCTTTTTTAGATAAAATAGAATATCTTTTACATTTCATTTAACTAAAATTTCAATAATTTCCTTTTTCAGGTAAAATACAATATTATTTTATATTTTATCTAACTAAAATTTTTCCTTTATTAATCAATTTCCCTTTTCAAGTTAAACATATTACCTTTTCTATTTTTCAACAATTAATAATTTCCTTTTTCAGGTAAAATAGAATATCTTTTACATTTTATTTAACTAAAATTTCTCTATTTAATAAAATAGTTTGAGCAGTTTTGTTTAATAAAATAACATAATTATATTACTATTAACTAATCAATTACACTTTTCACCCAAAACACATTCTCTTTTCTCTTTTCTCTAACTAACATATCTCTTTTTCCAATTATATCATGCACGGTTACCTTTTTTCTTTTTTCTTACTAAAACCTTTCTTTTTCCAATTATATCACAGACGTTTCTATTTAAAAAAAATAAATAATAATATTATAATACTAATAATTAAACGATTACCTTTTCTACTAAAACGGATCTTCTTTCTATTTTTTCTAATTAAATCCCCTTTTTTCTAGAAATATCACGGGCAACATTAATTTCTCATTTTCTTAAAACTATGATCAATTTTATTTAGTAAAATGACATAATTAAATTATAATTATTATAAGCTAATCAATTAACTTTTTTCACATAAATCATGCCATCTTTTTAATTTTTACGTTACCTTTCTATTTTCTCTAACTAAAATCTCATTTTTTCCAATTATATTAAGGACGGTTCTATTTAATAAAATAAAATAATAATATTTAATATTAATAGTTAACCGATTACCTTTTTCAGCTAAAACATATCATCTTTTCTAACTAAAATCCTTCTTTTATTAGAAATATCATGGGCAACATTAATTTTTTCCTTTTATAAGAATATTACGTGCCATTGTATTTAGTAAAATAACGTAATTAAATAATAATTACTATAAACTAATCAATTACCTTTTTCACCTAGAACATGTTATCTTTTTAATTTTCTCTAACTAAATCCTATTTTTTCCTAATCATATCATGGACATTCTATTAATAAAATAAAATAATAGTTTTATAATTACCTATATTTAACCGATTATTTTTTCAACTAAAACCTATCATCTTTTCTATATTTTCTAACTAAAATCGCTCCATTTCTTGAAATATCAGGGATAACATTTATACAATTATTATCAAATCATCTCATATAAAAATGTAAGCCTCCAAAATTCATGTTTTAAAAAATTAATTTAAATGAATGAAAAATTCATATAATATTAAAATAAAAAAAATCCGTGCATCGCACGGGTTTTAAGCTAGTAAGCATAATTTTTAAAAAACCATTAAATAATTATAAATATCATAAAAGAACCGTGCATTACACGGGTTATAAGCTATTATTTATATAAAAATAATAAAAATGATATGACTGATCAATCTATATATTATAAATTGCTGGATAACCCTTTCCTCAGGTTCGGGATCCGTATTCAGGTTTGATAGATATCCATGACCCATTATAGTAGTAAATTATATGCTTAGGATTAGGTTCGGGATCCGTTTAAATTACCCATCCAGTTATATGATATAATCCATATTTTAAAATATATTGACCCGATATTATATAAAATACACATCATGACAAACGACTCTTGCCAAAAATTATTTCCTTGATAATACCAAAAATTTGGCAGTTGTTATTATTAATGCCAAATAATTGGTTATAATTATAATGGGCCCGCCAGGGCCATCCAATTAAAACAATCTTGCCAAAAAAAAAATTTCCTTGACAAAAACAATCTTGCCAAAAAAAAATTCCTTGACAAAACACGAATTATTTTGTTTCCAAATATTATTTCCTTTCTAACAATTGTCAATTATAATTATAATGGGCCCGCCAGGGCCATCCAATTAAAACATTCTTGCCAAATCCGTTTATATTACCCATCCAGTTATATGATATGATCCATATTTTAAAATATATTGACTCGATATTATATAAAATACACATCATGACAAACCACTCTTGCCAAAAATTATTTCCTTGATAATACCAAAAATTATTAACAAATGATTTTGATTGGTTATAATTATAATGGGCCCGCCAGGACCATCCAATTAAAATATTTCAAAATGCCAAAATATTATTTCCTTCACAAAATACAAATTATTTTCTTGCCAAACATTATTTCCTTTCTAACAATTGTCAATTTTTCTTGGCAGTTGTTATTATTAATGCCAAATAATTGGTTATAATTATAATGGGTCCGCCAGGGCCATCCAATTAAAACATTCTTACCAAAAAAAAATTCCTTGACAAAACACGAATTATTTTGTTTCCAAAAATTATTTCCTTTCTAACAATTGTTAATTATAATTATAATGGACCCGTCAGGGCTATCCAATTAAAACATTCTTGCCAAAAATTATTTCCTTCCACAAATTTTAAATTATTTTAAAATTTTTTTTAATTCATATTCAGGTTTGATAGATATCCATGACCCATTATAGTAGTAAATTATATGCTTAGGATTAGGCTATAGTGCGGTATAACTTTAATTTTTTTGATATTATGATTTAATTATTTTAATTTATTCTTTATATCTACTACTATTACATTCATGATATAGTTGACATCACTAAAATAATGTTATAGTGTTCAATTTTTTGATCTTTTTAAAATAAATTAATATATTAATAATTTCTTATATTAATTGTAATTTAAATTATCAAAACAAACTCATGTTCTTAAAGAATTTAACATTTTAATTTATTAAAGTAGGCAACTTTTTAAAACTACTACCAATTTTTATTTCTATATTGTAAAATTATATACTATAATTTATTAAAATTTAAAATAAATTTTATTTAAAATATGAACTCCCGTGTGCGAAGCACGGGCATTAAACTAGTAAAAATATAACACACATAATATATTTTTAATCTTATATAAATAAATAATATTAATAATACAACACCATGAATTTCTTTTCTTTTGTTGTCAGGACAACATAAATTTCTTTTGTTTTTTTTGTATGGGCAACATAAATTTCTTTAATTAAGAAAAAATTAAACAACCCTTTTTATTCTTTTTCTTATGGTCATCCAAAGTAGTGTAAAAAATAAGAGCATCTCCAATGGAGAAAACCCCTTAGCTAAAATCACAAATATATTACCATAAATAAATTTTATAGAAATTATGTAAAAAAAACATCACTCCAATGGAACATTACTGTTAGCAAAAAATTTAGATAATCACTTTTCGTTGGCTATATTTGGCCAACCTCTAAAGACTTGTAAGGAAGATTTTACATGATCTATTACCTTAAAAAAAATAGATTCTATTAATAACAACCTGAAATAATAATAACATACTATATTTACAATATATACAACATTATAGCCAATATACCATTGGAGCACAACTTCTTACAGATTCGACAAATTTTACATAATCGATATTTTATCTGATTTAACCAACCATTTTTAACTAATACCATTGGAAGATGCTCTCAACAAAGAATATAAACATGGAAGCAAATTAGTACCAGATTCACATGCTCTAAACATGGAAGCAAATTAGTACCAGATTCACATGCTCTTTTCATGCCAATCCCATCTTTTATAATCAAACCACAAGCATTAAAAACACACACAAATTCAAATCTCCAAAATGAAACTCAGGTCCGATCCGGAATTTTTCGGGGCCCTAGACAGAATAATAATTTGGGTTCCCTTTAAAAAAAGGTTCCTCTTGCCGTAATTAAGATCTTATCGTAATTAAGAGCATGGTTGTAATTCGAACCAAGTTTTTTCACGAGTCGAACTCGGCTCGTTTAATTTCATGAGCTGAGCCGGCTCGTTTAGCTAAACGAGCCTATTTAAACCAGTAGGGGGTGAACTACTTCGTGTAAAATTATACTTAAACGAGCCTAATCTTGTGTCCAAAATCGATTCATTAAATTTCATTAGTTGAGCCAAACCAGCTCGTTTAGCTAAATGAGCCCGGACTTGTGTTCGAACTCGGCTCATTAAAAACTCGAGCCTAGAATATTTTTTTGAGAAATATTTAAAAAATTAACGGATTTATTGTTGGGTGGAGAAAATTTTGAGAATTAAAAAAAATTAAATATTGGGGAAAGAAATTAGAGAAGATGAAAAATTTAAATTTGATACGGGGGTAAAGAGTGTGTCATTGTTGAAATGAAAAAATTTCTTCTAGTTTTTACATTTTTACTGTATCAATTTTTTTCAGTACTATTATTATAAAACCTAAAAAAATGGGCCCTCTTTCAAGTTTGGGCCCTTGGCCATTACCCCTCTAAACTACCTTCGGAATCAGGCCTGATGAAACCAAGAAGACTACCTGTTATCTTATAGAATTTTCCTTATAACAATGTCTTAATGATCAACATTCTGAATCATATAACAATATCGATTTAATTAATACTTCCTCCGTCATTCTCATTTCTTTACACTTTCTATTTTGTGGCGTCCTTCTCATTTCTTTACATATCATAAATAGTAACTTTTAACAATAAAATACATTATTACATCCACTACTTTACTCCACTTTTTCAATACTTTACACTATTACACCCACTATTTCACTTATTTTAATTAACAATAAAATCAAAACATACCTGAGTGTTACTAATGTTTAAAAAACCAAAACAAGTGATGTTAATAAGCACACCTTTTCATCTTTCCTATGCAAGCAATCTAACAGTAGAGCTCGATCATCTGCATGCAGTGCTTGCTTAAGCAAAAGATGAACCGAGTCCGCACTGGCAATTTAAAGATTTAAAATGACAGCAAGAATTTACAGGCATAATACTGCTGCCTGGTTCATTCTCAGGAAGGATGAGTTCACCAAGACCGCATCATATATGGCCCACTAGAAAAGGGAAAGAATATTAGCATCTAGAACAGAGGGTTAAAAACGAGATTACCAAATTGTTTCAGATATACCTTCCTAATAACCGTATTTTATTTCCAATCTTCATAAGAGAAGCAGCAACTGTATTTAGAGCAAGGGTAAGGGTACCACTGGGGTAAAGCACCTCTTGTATCTTAATATTATTTTCAAGCATATGTGCCTAAAAAGAGAGGTGAAAATTATGCAAGTATAATAACCATTTACAACATTAGATGCTTTTGAAATTGCACAACTTACCATATTCATTAAGACCTCCACAAGATCCATGCTGCATATAGTCAAGATGGAGGTAGCCCTTGTACCATCAGTAGATGCCCTTGGTTTTATGTCAAGACAAGGAGTGATCATTTTCATGTACTCACCAAATTTAGCATTTTCCCGCTTCCCTATAAGCTTCTGAACCAGAGAGAACAAGACAGAGGAATTAGTATTTAGGATTCAGGAAGTCTCTCAACTATATATATGGGAGGCAAAAGGACTGCAGAGTTCGTTAGATTCCAGCATTTCTGCAAAACATGTTGAAATACCATATAACATTCTAGGGTTCTTAAAATTTTAATTATCTGTTTGGCAGAAAGAAGCAC
The DNA here is from genome assembly GCA_037693485.1 of Kitagawia praeruptora. NCBI lineage: Eukaryota > Viridiplantae > Streptophyta > Magnoliopsida > Apiales > Apiaceae > Kitagawia > Kitagawia praeruptora. The sequence continues at coordinate 156,837,467 of CM075346.1, read as the reverse complement.
ACTCTTGCAAAAGTCATTAAACGGGATTAGTCAGTTATTCAAGCTGTATTTTAATATGTAGGGTTCGAGGCAAAATCGTCAGTACTTGAAGTGCCAATATAGCTTAACAACTTGAGTTTCAACAATGGGGTAAATGAATTTTTGGAATACACTAAGATGAAAATTGGTTTAAAAAAAAAAAAAAAATCCACCGATGTGCTTTGAAATAGGAGCAATCTGTAATTAATTTATTTTCTAATTTGCACTCCAACATATATAAACTGCAGGTTGACATCAACTTAAACACAACATACTCTGAAGAAAATGATAGAAACTGACAGTTAAAGACGCTATAGATAAAGTGTCGTTGAACAAATGTTTTTGATAACCAAACACAAAATCACAACTCGTAACTAACATTAAAAGGAAACTAGAAGCTCCAATTACATAAAAGAAAGTAAGTGAAAGATAACCAGAATGGACCCAATTTCTCACTTGTTGCTGCCCCAAAGCTTCGGTTTTAATTAGTTGGGTGATACTAGGCTCTCAACATAAGTACACACCTCATTATGCTCCGGACCAATGTCAAACAGAACCTCACATCTATTAAACTTTGATTTGTATAGTAGTATTTGTGACTTTGAAGATTCTGTAGCATAATGTCTCCATTCCCACAAACGCAGAGGAGTTCTACATAATAATCTGATGCTAGGCCTAGGCCATTCCCAGGCAAGATGGTGCACAATTTTATCCAAGATTCTTTCACACGACAATTGTCATTCATTACCCAGAAATCAGTACGGGTCTCTTTGACATTATAACATACAGAAAGGCCTTTTCCAAAAGTGCTCAAGGTCACATAGTATGTACCTTCTGCGTATTTTGGCTGCAGAACTTCTCGGTAAGTTCCCGTTTCTATATCAAGAGAAATAATTGTACCCCGTTTTAGATTATCATTGTGCCAAAGAAGATGAATAAGCCAAAAAAATGCTCCCCTTGCATGCATACACCACCCCATAAATAATTGTTCTTAAAACCAAGATACAGATATCGTGTTATAACTGTAAGATTGCTATGTTACTGGTAGCTCTGGGAAGTCTCCATCAACACAAAGTGCCTTTGTACAAAAATTCTTAACAAAGCATACTAACACTGTTCAATATCAACCTATTTCTTTCACATATCAACTTCAACAGTAATATTGTACCCTCAACTTTAACCAGCAAAAAGTTGTGGTGATTTTTTTTGTAAGGTGCAGAAAAGTGTCATGTCTTCATATGTTTTAATGTCACTGGCCTTATATTCATTCTTCTATTATTGGACAAGGACAAATGTTAGAAGACAAAAATGCAGGGACCTCTGTTATTAGTGATTCTAATGTTAAAGATGTGATCTGGACTTCAACTGGACATATGAATACATATGTTTAAATGGGACATATACAATCTCTGAAATAATGAATGAAGCAGATATATTACATCGGATTATTCTAACTAAACGCACTCCAGGACTACCCGGTACACAGTGCGTGAGGGTGACTTTGTGTGCCTCCTAATATGTAAGTCACCTATGAAGACATTGGTTAGAAAAGCATTGCTATATTACTTTTTTACACTCCTGAAGTCCCAAGATATCTCCTGAGACTTCAAATAAATCTGGATAAAGCAAAAGCAGCAGCCTTAACAAAGCAATCCTCACAAATTAAAATTTCGCAGAAATACCCGCGATTACAAGAACTGAACGTGAAAACATCTCAGAGTTTCACTCACCTCTACAAGTCAGACCAAGAATAAACCAGTAAAGAATATAATAATAATAATAATAATAATAATAATAATAATAATAAGTGCAGAAACACAATAACACATACCCTAACATCACATAGTGTGATGCATAACAATGTAAACCTTGCACCAATATATTTTAAATAAAAAAACCATTGCATTAAACAATCTCATACATTAATAATGTTAATTGGAAAATAAAACCAAAACATAATTTGAAAATCCTAACAATAGAATGCCCACAAACCTAAACTGATATGAAACAGCTTCTTTTGGTTAACCAGCTCGGCTCTTCCCTTTCTTATTCTTAGGTTTCCCAGGTTTTGATTTTTTTGAAGCCCCGGTTTCACCCAATGCAGATTCCAAATCGCTTTCAGGAGCATCACTTCTCATAGAATCTTTAGCTAATTTGCACTCCGATTGCCTATCATGAATTGTCTCAGGCTCTGAATATACATCTTCTTCTCGTTCATAAGCATTACTTTTCGTGTCAACTTTGTCACAAATCGATAACACAATATCATTACTTATCGCAGCATCACTTGTCATAGAATCTTTAGCTAATTTGCACTCCGATTGCCTATCATGAATTGTCTCAGGCTCTGAATGTACGTCTTCTTCTCGCTCATAATCATTACTTTTCGTGTCAACTTTGTCACAAATCGATGTCACAATATCATTACTTATCGCAGCATCTTCAGCTGATTCTTCCTTAGTTTGCCCATTATGAGTTATTTTCGGCTTTGAAGATGTGTTTTCTTCTCCTTTATAAGCATTACTTTTCCTGTCAATCATCAACTTTTCCGAATAGAAATTTGACTCATCTCCTGAACTCAAATACATGTCGTCAAATCCAGATTCCAAGTCTGCTTCATAATCACTCTCTCTCTTAGGCCTCTTACCATACCTTGCTTCCATTAGTCTTCCATTAGATTCTGAAAGTCTCCTGTCATGTTCATATACTATGTCTCTTTCACGAACAGAACTTTTCTTGCTATTCTTACTCGAACTAACTCTGTTAGCGTTATGTTTCTCAACATGTTGTTGGCTTTCTTTGGCCTCCTTCTTCCACCACTTGTACAACAACAATAAAACTACGATGGCAAGAATGATCGCCAAAATTATAATTAGAGCTATTAATACTCCATTAGAGTTGGGCTTTTCAGTAGGTGGCACAATGGTGGAAAAATCAGGAGGTGGCGGGATGGTGAAAAAACTAGCAGGAGGAGGAGGAGGACGAGGAATGACGGGAGGGAAAAATTTAGGGTAATCTTCAAAAGGTTGGTTCCTCATGTTGTTGAGAACGATACACAGAGCAAAGAGCTTTTCAAAGATATGGTGGAAGAACTAGTTTTTGATATTTATAGACAAATTACTGGAATTCAATTAGTATCAAGATTAGTAAATTATGAAGGAAATATTAAAATTCAACATATATTTGAAAATCTTTGATTTTTGTTATTTAAAGAGAAATTAATATAATTCAACTATCATTAGGATTATTAAATTAAAAGAAAATAATAAAATTCGATATAGATTCAAAAAATTTTGAAATCTGAATTCTAATTCCTCTGTTTTCTGTTTTATTCTGAAAACAAGCTTTGTTAGATTTCTGCGTTTCTGCAAAAGACATTGAAATACCAAATTCGTCAATTCTGTTTTAGCCTTCTAGGGAAGGCAAACATGAAACAGCTGCAGAGGTTTTGTAGCAACTATCCAATATACACAGTGCATACTAGTATAGGTTTTTTATCCAAGATTCTTTCACACAACAATCATCCATTACCCAGAAATCAGTACAGGTCTTTTTGACATTATAACATACACAAAGGCTTTTTCCAAAAGTGCTCAAGGTCACGTAGTATGTACCTTCTGCATATTTTGGCTGCAGAACTTCCCGCCAAGTTCCCCTTTTTAGATATACTACTGCATTTGACGAGAAGAAGGGTGAATGGCAATCACCCTTATCGACAGCAATTTTGATGAAGCATGCACAAGTTTTATGTACAAACTTTATGGTCCTAGGATAAGATGTGGTCCTGTTATTAGATGAGTGTTATATATGAATGGTAAAGATGGGCTAATATCCTTTCAATTGCGCAATGAGATGTTTAAACCTGTAATTAACATTGCCTAATGATGTTCAGCTAGGACGAACAATGTCCAAGGTTTTCGATTTTGATGGTTGTGTTGCTTTGATCTTGCATTGCAAAAATAATGAATCACTTAGTTTATGGACATCTATATATTTAGGGGATGGACAATATTGAACTTGACTAAGAACGATGTACAATCGCAGGAGTTAAAAGTGGGGTAGTCATGCATCAAAATCTAATGAAAAAGTGAACTTGATGAGGACAAACCTTCAAGAAAGCATCTATTCTAATTTTATATGTTAAGATGCCAACATGCTGAGGTTTGATTTCTCGTCATGATATTAGTTTTGGCATATCCTCACAAGAACAAGTACATAGCATATTTGCGCAACCTAATGAAATGGCATGTCTGAAACAACCCCCATGAAGTTCTCTTGGATACAGACATGCAGTACAAAATGCTCTAGCGAAATAAATGATGGCTTCGAGAAACTAAAATAACACTGCTTACAGTGCTGAAGTGATTGCTGCAAACTTAAACACAACATACTTTGGTGAAAACGATAACGGACAGCTAACAATACAGTAGAAAAAAGACTAAATTGCATTTCGCAACCCTTTGGTTCTTTCCAAAATCACTTTGGTATTCATAGTTTGCATAAATGCACTTTGCAACCCACAACTTAATTTGTCGGTTCAAATTGCACCCCTTTCGTCTGTTTTTGACCAAATTGCCCTTGATAATTAAGGAAAATTTTTAAAAAATTAAGGAAAAATTCGAAAAAATTAGGAAAAATTCGAAAAATTAGAAAAATTTTAAAAAAAATTTAGGAAAAATTCGAAAAATTAGAATTTTTTTTTTTAAAATTTAGGAAAAATTCAAAAAATTTAGGAAAATTTTAAAAAAATTTAGGAAAAATTCGAAAAATTAGGAAAAATTCAAAATATCGGAAAAAATTTCGATTTAGGAAAAATTTCAAAATTAGGAAAAATTCAAAATTTCGAAAAATAAAATATGGCATAACAATAAAAATCGAAAAATTTAGTACTTTTTTAAAAATAAAATATGGAAAATTGCAATTTTTCGAATTTTTGCTTTTTCCAAAATTTTGAATTTTTCCTAGATTTTCGTATTTTCGAATTTTTCCTAATTTTTTTGAATTTTTCATAAATTTTCGAATTTTTCGAATTTTTGCTTTTTCCTACATTTCGAATTTTTCCTAAATTTTCGAATTTTCTAATTTTTCCTAAATTTTTTCGAATTTTCCCTATTTTTTTTTGAATTTTTCTTAATTTTGTAATTTTTTCCTAAATTTTCGAATTTTTCCTTAATTTTTTTAAAATTTTCCTTAATTATCAAGGGCAATTTGGTCAAAAACAGACGAAAGGGGTGCAATTTGAACCGGCAAATTAAGTTGTGGGTTGCAAAGTGCATTTATGCAAACTATGAATACCAAAGTGATTTTGGAAAGAACCAAAGGTTGCGAAATGCAATTTAGTCTAGAAAAAATGGTCTTCAGAGTAAATGTTTTTAACAATTAATGACCAGATTTACAAGGAAACTAAAAGCTCCGGTAATATTATTAAAAGTTAAGTAAAACTAGGCACTCGTTGCTGCCCCAAAGCTAAGGTAAAACTAGGCACTCGTCATAAGTACACACCTCCATTTGTTCCGAACCAATGTCCAACAGAGCCCTTGTTGCTGGACCAAAGCTAAGGTGAAACTAGGCTCTCACCTTAGCACAACATTCTACAGGTAAAATTACGACCCCAACTTGCCCCAAATACTTTAAAATCATTATCACATTCATCATAGCAAAAATGATACAAAGTGATATAACCCGTCAATAAGGGCAATTTTCTTGATTTCCTAGTAACAGGTTCCACAAAAATACACGAACAAGCGTCTGTAAACAAACCAACCCATTACAATAACCCACTACAACAGATGTCTTATCAGGAGAGTCAATTTTAAAAGGCTCAGTGACGGGTTCATTTGGCAGAGAATATATATAGGGAACAAATCTTAAAGATTGAGTATTCTGTTCTTGTTCATGATGATTTGATTTGATCATAAAATACTGTGATATACAAATAAATTTTTGAACTATTTGGTGATGTCAAATATAGATTTTAAACAGTTTTTAAAGTATATAAGTTGATTTTTAAAATTAATTGAATTTTGTAAATTCTATAAAATGACGAAATTTAGCAAAGTTTGCTTCATTTTAGGGCCTGTTTGGATCGGGGGGTTGGGGAGGGATGGATTGGGTTGGGAGGGGTTCAAATTTGACAACCCTTGTTTGGATAGAAATTTAAAATGGAGGGTTGGGTTTATAGTGGTTGGTGAGGGGTTAGGAGAGGGTTCTAATATAATGTAAATGAGGGAGCATTTCAACACCCCGATTTGGGGTGTTGGACATGGTTGAAAAAATATTTCAATAATAAAAAAAAATATTTCCTAATAAATAACAACAATAAAAAAAAATTTCTGGATCAGTATTTCTGAAACAAAATATTTCCGAACCAATATTTCGGGAAAAAATATTTCCGAACAAATATTTCGGGAAAAAATATTTCCGAACCAATATTTCGGGAAAAAATATTTTCGAACCAATATTTCGGGAAAAAATATTTTCGAACCAATATTTTGGGAAAAAATATTTCTGAACCAATATTTCCGAACCAAAATTTTGGGAAAAAATATTTCTGGATCAGTATTTCAGGAAAAAATATTTCCGAACCAATATTTCGGTAAAAAATATTTCCGAAACAATATTTCGGAAATATTTTTTTCCGAACCAATATTTTGGAAAAAAATATTTCTGAACAAATATTTCTGAAATATTTTTTTCCGAACCAATATTTCGGAAATATTTTTTTCCGAACCAATATTTCGGAAATATTTTTTTCCGAACCAATATTTCGGAAATATTTTTTTCGGAACCAATATTTCCGAAATATTTTTTTCCGAACCAATATTTCGGAAATATTTTTTTCGGAACCAATATTTCCGAAATATTTTTTTCCGAACCAATATTTCCGAAATATTTTTTTCCGAACCAATATTTCGGAAATATTTTTTTCCGAACCAATATTTCGGAAATATTTTTTTCGGAACCAATATTTCGAAAATATTTTTTTCCGAACCAATATTTCCGAAATATTTTTTTCCGAACCAATATTTCGGAAATATTTTTCTCGGAACCAATATTTCGGAAATATTTTTTTCAGAACCAATATTTCGGAAATATTTTTTCCCGAACCAATATTTCGCAAATATTTTTTTCTGAACCAATATTTCCGAAATATTTTTTCCCGAACCAATATTTCGGAAATATTTTTTTCGGAACCAATATTTTGGAAATATTTTTTTCCGAAATATTGGTTCTGAAGTATTTTTTTTCCGAAATATTGATTGAGAAATTTTTTTCCCCGAAATATTGATTCCGAAATATTTTTTTCAAAAATATTGATTTGAAAATATTTTTTCCCAAAAAAATAATAATTAATTATATTATAACTCTTCCCAACCTAATCATCCATCCAAATAAGGTAAGGGTTGAACCCTTCATTACTCCACCCTTACATCCAAACAAGGTAAGGGTTCAACCCAACCCATCCCTTCCCAACCTAACCCATTCCATTCTAACCCAACCCATCCCTCCCCAACCCTCAATCCAAACAGGCCCACATGACACGATTTGAGTCACAACTCACAAAACTTTAAAATTTACAAGTCTTGACAACTGCAATATTAGTTCATCAGAGTGCAGCTTATGTCGAAACCGGGAGAATGAATGCAGCTATTTCTGTTACAACCTATATTGATAAATCAACTAATTAAGTCCGAATGTTGCAAACTAAATAGGGCAACGAGGTTTTTTTCGGCAGTGCCCGAGGACTCATCATAGGTACGTCCCATATTTGGGCAACAAAACCCGTGAAAAATTATATTGGATGCAGAACAGAATGCTCTAATATATAGATGTGGCGAAATAAGTGATGGATTCGAAAAACAAAATGCTGCTTACTGTGTTGAACTTAAGTAAGTGATTGCTGTAAACATGAACACAACATAAGATGACTGCGGTAGATAAATTGTTGGAGTTATGATTCAAAATTGTAACTCATGAAATAAATGTATTTTATTGTGTTTTATGTCTATTTAATTAGAGGAGATTTGTAACTCCATAGGCTACTTATGTGGCACTAACATTGCTTATGTGATTTGTATGAGCTCTATATAAAGAGCATTGTGATGAATAAAACTATATGCTTCTACCAAATATTATCTCATATAATCTTTTTCTTCCTCTTGTATCAAAAAGCCATCATGGTATCAGAGCATCAATGGTCTTAAGGGATCTGTGAGTATATGTGTATAGTTATGACTTCTCGTATGAGGGGTCTAAGTTTGTGGAGGGTTAAATCTGAGAGGGAGATACAACCTCTTAGAGACAATCCAACACTAAATCGAATGAAGAATTTTGAAAATGGGTCAACCAAAGCTTCCGAAGAATATGAAGGAGGGTCAAGAGAAATCGATAACAGAAGGCACCGAATTTCAGCCTGTCAAGTTGATGAGAAAGAAACCATGGCACATCTAGCCATGGACGAATTACTTTTTTAAAGTTGAGGGTGAAAATTCACCATGGAGAGAAGTGCTCCAAAATTTTAGTTATTTAATAATGTCAATAAGATGTGTTTATGGAGAGAAGTGCTCCATTAAATGTGTAAGTTGGTGAGAAGTGCATCAACAAATTGGATATGGTGAGAAGTGCTCCATGTTTGGGTGATGATGGGAAGTACATCATCGTTTAAAATTTCTTAGTATAGTTTACAATTTCGAATCAAGAGGGAGTGTTGGAGTTATGATTCAAAATTGTAACTCATGAAATAAATGTATTTTATTGTGTTTTATGTCTATTTAATTAGAGGAGATTTGTAACTCCATAGGCTACTTATGTGGCACTAACATTGCTTATGTGATTTGTATGAGCTCTATATAAAGAGCATTGTGATGAATAAAACTATATGCTTCTACCAAATATTATCTCATATAATCTTTTTCTTCCTCTTGTATCAAAAAGCCATCATAAATGGTCGTTTGAACAATTGTTTTTATTACAAAATGCAAAATCACAACTCATGAAGAGCTTTATAAGGAAAATGAAAATTCCGCTGATTTAAAAGAAAATGAGTAAAATATGCCCAGAATGGACCTATTTTCTCACTTGTTGTGGCCACAAAGCTACAGTTTAAAGTTGGGTGAAACTAGACTCTCGACATATGTCCACACCTCAGTATGTTCCGAACCAATGTCAGACAGAACCTTAAACGTATTATTCTTAGATTTGTATAGTAGTATTTGTGACTTTGAAGACAGTATGATGTCTCCATTCACACAAATGCAGAGAGGTTCTATAAAACAATCTGTTGGTAGCCCATTCCCGTACGAGATGGTGAACAATTTTATCCAAGATTCTTCCACGCCGCAATTATTCATTACCCAGAATTCAGCACCCGTCTCTTTAATATTATTACACACAGAAAGGCTTTTGCCAAAGAGGCTGAAGGTTTTATAGTATGTACCTTCTGTGTAGTTTGGCTGCAAAACTTCTCGGTAATTTCTCGTTTTTATATCAAGAGAAATAATAGTACCACGTTTGATATAATTTTCGTTGTGCATAATCAGATCAACAACCCAGTAAAAAGCTCCGTTCATGAACACCACCCCATACTGAATATCATCAAAAGGGAAATATCCAATCTCTCTCCAGGAATCAGATTTCGAACTATAGACAAACATTTGACACGTATAATTACGACTCCAAAAAAGCACCCCAAATACTTTGAAATCATTGTCCAATTCGTCAAAGCAAAAGTAATACGACGTCAAATTAGGCATCATTGTTGGCAATTTTCTTGATTTTCTAGTAGCCGGATTCCACAAGAATACACGATTATAATACGTTTGAAAACAAAGCAACCCATTACAATAACCCACAACATAAGTCAAGTACTGTCCCTTCCTAGGAGAGACAATCTCAATAGGCTCCGTTAGGGGTTCATTAAGCAGAGAGTATAGAGAACAAATTGTTTTAAAAATTGAGCTATCATATTTGTTTGCGAGGAGATGATGGTAAGTAAAGTGAGGGTCATTAGTCGATTTAGAGAGATGAGTTTTGACGAAATCGTCACTAGAAATTATAGACAACCATGATTTACAAACGGACATGCATCGTAAAAGATTTCTCACCGGAAGGTATAAAAGTGTTTCGAAGATGATATCTCGCGGAAGGGTAGGGATAGGGTTAGGGTTTTGGTTTTCATTGGTTGACATGGGACAGTTCGTTCTTCGTTGCTTGCATGTAATAAAACCCATTTATCCTTACCCACGGGCGGTTGCCACGAAGTCGCCAGATTTTTAAAGTTGGCAATAATATCAATATCAAAATATATATATATATATATATATATATATATATATATATATATATATATATAAACTTCTTCAATCCTCACAAATTAAAATTTCGCAGAAATACCCGCGATTACAAGAACTGAACGTGAAAACATCTCAGAGTTTCACTCACCTCTACAAGTCAGACCAAGAATAAACCAGTAAAGAATATAATAATAATAATAATAATAATAATAATAATAATAATAATAATAATAATAATAATAATAATAATAATAATAAGTGCATAAACACAATAACACATACCCTAACATCACATAGTGTGATGCATAACAATAACAAGACAAAAATATGTAAACCTTGCACCAATATATTTTAAATAAAAAAACCATGCATTAAACAATCTCATACATTAATAATGTTAACTGGAAAATAAAACCAAAACATAATTTGAAAATCCTAACAATAGAATGCCCATAAACCTAAACTGATATGAAACAGCTTTTTTTGGTTAACGAGCTCCGCCCTTCCCTTTCTTATTATTTTGTTGTTTCCCACGACGAACCGTCTCAGGTTTTGATTTTGAAGGCCCGATTTTACCCAATGCAGATTCCAAATCGCTTTCAGGAGCATCACTTCTCATAGAATCTTTAGCTAATTTGTGCTCCGATTGCCTATCATGAATTGTCTCAGTCTCTGAATATACATCTTCTTCTCGTTCATAAGCATTACTTTTCGTGTCAACTTTGTCACAAATCGATAACACAATATCATTACTTATCGCAGCATCACTTGTCATAGAATCTTTATCTAATTTGCACTCCGATTGCCTATCATGAATTGTCTCAGTCTCTGAATGTACGTCTTCTTCTAGCTCATAAGCATTACTTTTCGTGTCAACTTTGTGTTAGGAATTCCCGTTTCCTGTCTTTGCGTAAATTAAATACGGAGATTATAACAGTCAATAATAATAACAGATATTGACAGATGAACACCAAGATTTATACGTGGAAAACCCCCTTAAGCCAAAGAGGTAAAAACCACGGGACCTGCTCCGAATGTTTCCACTATAATGATAATAATGGTTACAATATTCTCTCTCAAGTTTACGAAGTAACACTTGAGGCACAACTGAATAGAAATACAGCGATTCACTACTCCTTCGGTACTGGACCGGATAACCTGGACAGAACTATCCCTTCGGTACTTGACCGGATAACCTGGAGGACTCCCCTTTGTTGCGGCTGCAATAGCTGGACGAACTCCTAATGCTGTAAACCCAGATGGCTACAGCCCGACCAAACTCTCACACTAACTCACCCGAAACGAAAGAATAGAGTAGCACGAGGGCCCCCTATCCTTACTTGCCTGAAACTACCGCAAGGTAAGTTTCCTACTAGACGGACTATCTAGCAGCTATAAACTAAGAAATGAGGGAGAGAAGAGAGTAAGATGTTTTTGGTGTGTTTTTGGTAATGAAGGGAGGGGGGTATTTATAGGATGGGATTTGTATTAGGTGGGGGGGGTTGGTGAAGAGTTGGTGGTGAGTTGAAAATAAAACAAGGCCGGTGGCCTAACAATCTCCCCCTCTTTCCAAACTCACAGCTCATCACTTGCACTCCATACCTGCACCCCTCTTGCACAACTCCAACTTTTCCCGTGCAACGACCTTCGTCATCATATCAGCCGGATTCTTATCCGTGTGTATCTTCTCTATCTGTATCACCCCATCTTCAACTTGTTCCCGTAGCCAATGGTAACGTACATTAATATGCTTAGTACGACTGTGACAAGTAGCATTCTTGCTCAAGTCAATAGCACTTTGGCTATCACAATACAACTCAAAGTTGTCTTGCTTCTGACCCAATTCTTGGAGAAACCGCTTTAACCAAACCTGCTCCTTGCCTGCTTCACAAGCAGCAATATACTCTGATTCAGTTGTTGACAACGCAACACACTTTTGCAACTTGGACTGCCATGCTACAGCTCCCCCCGCAAAAGTGAAAAGCATCCCTGACGTGGACTTCATCCCATCTGGATGTCCTCCCATGTCAGCATCTGTAAAACCTTCCAAAACTGGTTCACCGTGTCCATACTTCAAGCATAACCCGGAAGTGCCCTTGAGATATCTGAGAATCCACTTAACTGCTTCCCAATGCTTTCTTCCTGGATTTGACAGATATCTACTCACAACTCCAACAGCATGAGCAATATCTGGTCTTGTACAAACCAATGCATACATAAGACTCCCCACTGCGGATGAGTAGGGAACTTCCTCCATATCTTTCTTCTCCTTGTCTGTTGACGGACACATTTTCTTATCCAGTTTAAAATGTCCCGCCAATGGTATGCTAACAGGTTTAGCATCATCCATATTGAACCTTTTCAATACCCGTTCAATATATCCCTGTTGTGAAAGCCACAACCTCCGAGTTGTTCTGTCACGAACAATCTTCATCCCTAGGATTTGTTTTGCTGGACCCAAGTCTTTCATATCAAAGAACTTTGACAAATCTTCTTTCAGCTTGCGGATCATGTTAGCATCTTGACCGACCACTAACATATCATCAACATAAAGCAGCAGGATAATGAAGTTACCGTTAGGAAACCTTTGCACATAAGCACAGTGATCGGATGCAGTTCTCTTGAACTTATGATTCCTCATGAATGAATCAAACTTTTTGTACCACTGTCTTGGCGCTTGCTTAAGCCCGTATAAACTTTTCTTGAGTTTACAAACCATGTGCTCATTCCCTTTCACTTCAAATCCTTCTGGCTGGTGCATGTATATCTCTTCCTTCAAATCTCCATGAAGGAATGCAGTTTTCACATCTAACTGCTCAAGCTCAAGATCCATGCTAGCCGCTAATCCGAGAACTGTTCGGATTGATGTCATCTTTACAACCGGAGAAAAGATTTCATCAAAATCAATGCCTTCCTTCTGTGCAAAGCCTTTAACCACCAAGCGTGCTTTATACTTTACAAGCTTTTCATCATCCCTTTTTACTTTGAAGACCCATTTGTTCCTCAAAACCTTCCGTCCTCTCGGAAGTGTAGTCAACTCATAAGTTTCATTCTTGTTTAAAGAATCCATCTCCTCTTGCATTGCTTTCAACCAGCAATTGCTTTCTTTATGAGTCTTGACTTCCTCAAAGGTCTCGGGCTCCCCCTCATCAGCAATTAAGATATACTCGGATGAAAGATATCTTCCTGATGGTCTCCGTTCTCTCGTAGAACGTCGTGGCTGAGTTTGTTCAGCTTCAGGCTGAGGCGGTAGCTCCCCCTGCTCAGCAGCCTCATCATCTACCATATCATCTCCATCATCTTCTAATGTATCTGGATTTCTAGCTTGCCTTGGTTGTTGAGTGCTCCCAAAATTCTCATAATTTTGAGACTCATGGAAAACCACATCTCTGCTCCTGAATATCTTCTTCGATTCAGGATTCCACAACCGATACCCGAACTCTGGATCCCCGTAGCCAACGAGAATACACGGAGTTGATTTATCTTCAAGCTTTGTTCTATGCTCCTTTGGGATGTGTGCAAAAGCCTTGCATCCAAACACCCGTAAGTAGGAATAGGAAACATCCTTTTTTAACCAGATCTTCTCTGGAATCTCAAAATTCAGAGGTGCCGATGGAGATCGATTGATCAAGTAGCAAGCTGTTCTTACAGCTTCTCCCCAAAATGACTTCGGCAGTTTAGACATTTTCAACATGCATCTGACTCGTTCAGCAATGGTGCGGTTCATTCTTTCCGCAACGCCATTCTGTTGTGGGGTGCCAGGAACTGTTCTTTCATGCCGGATACCATGTTTTGCAAGATACTCTTTAAACTCTTTTGAAGTGTACTCCCCCCCGTTGTCACTACGAAGGCACTTCAGTTGTTTCCCTGTTGATCTTTCAACCATGGCATGAAACTTCTGGAAGTACTCAAACACTTGATCTTTGGATTTGAGTATCTCAACCCACACCTTTCGAGATGCTTCATCAATAAAGGTAACAAAGTACCTATTTCCGCTTAAGGACTCCACCTCAAACGGACCACATATATCAGAATAAACTCTTTCTAATAGCTCCGACTTTTTCTTCAATGGACTGCTAAAAGATACTCTATGTTGTTTCCCGAATAAACAATATTCGCACGGCTGCAATGCAGTTCCTTTAGCAAATGGAATGAGGGATTTCTTTGCTAGAATCTCCAGCCCTTTCTCGCTCATGTGACCAAGCCTCTTGTGCCACAAACTTGCTGAAGCTTCATCTTCAACTGTATTCAACTCATTTGAACACATCGTCACTTGTGTCTTGTACAAAGAGCCACAAGTGGAACCTCTTGCAACCACCAATGAACCCGTAGTAAGCTTCCACCTTCCACCACTGAAGGTATTTACGTACCCTTGCTTGTCTAGCGCCATGCCGGAAATCAAGTTGAGCCGTAAGTCCGGAACATGCCTGACATCTTTCAAAGTCATTGAACAACCCGTGTTTGTCTCAATACAGATGTCACCAATGCCTGCGATCTTTGACTGATCTGAGTTACCCATTCTTACAGTACCAAAGTCCCCTGACTTGTACGTCGTAAAGAATTCCTGAGTGGGTGTTGCATGATACGTTGCTCCGGTATCTATCACCCATTCGACCTTCTGATCATCAACATGTAAGCATTCTTCTTCCCCAAAAGAAAGGATCACAACATCTTCTGTCATAGCAGCTGTTGTACTTTTCTCGGCATGTTTCCCTTGCTGACCATTGTTTTGTTGCTTGAGCCAGGCCCTACAATCCTTTTTGTAATGACCCTTCTTCTTACAATAGTAGCATTCAACATTGGCATTTGATTTGCCACCGGAATTCCTAAAATTCCTGCTTTTACTACGCCCTCGGTTTGTCTCCCTGTAGTTGCTTCTACCCCTGTTCTCAGTAACAAGAGCCTGGGAATCTTGGCTGACTCCTTGTACCTTTCTTCTCATGGATTCACTAAGGATACTCTGCTTAATTGATCGCAAAGTTAGTTGCTCAGTTGGTACAGCATTAGTTACTGTCACCACTAGCGTATCCCAACCGGATGGTAAAGTATTGAGAAGAAATATTGCTTGGAATTTCTGTTCAAACTCCATCTTCATATTTGATAGTTGATTTAACAACCCTTGGAATTCGCTCATATGCTCTGACATGTTGTTCCCATCCTGGTACCTCATGTTCACCAGCTGACGAACTAGAAAAGTTACATTTTGTGAACTTTTCTCTTGGAACGTAGACTCTAATGTCGTCCAAAGTGTATAAGCGTCTTCTTCTTCAGAGACATGATGATACTCCGAATTATCAATCCATCGACGAATGAGACTGATAGTTTTCATGTTCATCTTCTTCCAATCAGCATCAGACTTTGCTGCAGGTTTGACTCCTTTCAGCTCCACCGGATCAAACAAGTCCTTACTATAAAGCAAATCCTTTATTCTGCTTTTCCACATCGGATAATTTGAAGCTGTTAGGCTTACCATTACACTGGAAGAATCATCCATTTTAATTTACCAAAGACTTGGGAATCTCACTTAGAACCACACAAGTTGGCCAGGAAAGTGGATGTGTTTGGGGAGCTTTCCGTATTAATACGGCGCTTAATCAAGTAACCACTGCGCACAAAGCACTTTCCTAGACACCAACAACGTGAGCCCCAGCTCGGATACCAACTGTTAGGAATTCCCGTTTCCTGTCTTTGCGTAAATAAAATACGGAGATTATAACAGTCAATAATAATAACAGATATTGACAGATGAACACCAAGATTTATACGTGGAAAACCCCCTTAAGCCAAAGAGGTAAAAACCACGGGACCTGCTCCGAATGTTTCCACTATAATGATAATAATGGTTACAATATTCTCTCTCAAGTTTACGAAGTAACACTTGAGGCACAACTGAATAGAAATACAGCGATTCACTACTCCTTCGGTACTGGACCGGATAACCTGGACAGAACTATCCCTTCGGTACTTGACCGGATAACCTGGAGGACTCCCCTTTGTTGCGGCTGCAATAGCTGGACGAACTCCTAATGCTGTAAACCCAGATGGCTACAGCCCGACCAAACTCTCACACTAACTCACCCGAAACGAAAGAATAGAGTAGCACGAGGGCCCCCTATCCTGACTTGCCTGAAACTACCGCAAGGTAAGTTTCCTACTAGACGGACTATCTAGCAGCTATAAACTAAGAAATGAGGGAGAGAAGAGAGTAAGATGTTTTTGGTGTGTTTTTGGTAATGAAGGGAGGGGGGTATTTATAGGATGGGATTTGTATTAGGTGGGGGGGGTTGGTGAAGAGTTGGTGGTGAGTTGAAAATAAAACAAGGCCGGTGGCCTAACACTTTGTCACAAATCGATGTCACAATATCATTACTTATCGCAGCATCTTCAGCTGATTCTTCCTTAGTTTGCCCATTATGAGTTATTTTCGGCTTTGAAGATGTGTTTTCTTCTCCTTTATAAGCATTACTTTTCCTGTCAATCATCAACTTTTCCGAATAGAAATTTGACTCATCTCCTGAACTCAAATACATGTCGTCAAATCCAGATTCCAAGTCTGCTTCATAATCACTCTCTCTCTTAGGCCTCTTACCATACCTTGCTTCCATTAGTCTTCCATTAGATTCTGAAAGTCTCCTGTCATGTTCATATACTATGTCTCTTTCACGAACAGAACTTTTCTTGCTATTCTTACTCGAACTAACTCTGTTAGCGTTATGTTTCTCAACATGTTGTTGGCTTTCTTTGGCCTCCTTCTTCCACCACTTGTACAACAACAATAAAACTACGATGGCAAGAATGATCGCCAAAATTATAATTAGAGCTATTAATACTCCATTAGAGTTGGGCTTTCCAGTAGGTGGCACAATGGTGGAAAAATCAGGAGGTGGCGGGATGGTGAAAAAACTAGCAGGAGGAGGAGGAGGACGAGGAATGACGGGAGGGAAAAATTTAGGGTAATCTTCAAAAGGTTGGTTCCTCATGTTGTTGAGAACGATACACAGAGCAAAGAGCTTTTCAAAGATATGGTGGAAGAACTAGTTTTTGATATTTATAGACAAATTACTGGAATTCAATTAGTATCAAGATTAGTAAATTATGAAGGAAATATTAAAATTCAACATATATTTGAAAATCTTTGATATTTGTTATTTAAAGAGAAATTAATATAATTCAACTATCATTAGGATTATTAAATTAAAAGAAAATAATAAAATTCGATATAGATTCAAAAAATTTTGAAATCTGAATTCTAATTCCTCTGTTTTCTGTTTTATTCTGAAAACAAGCTTTGTTAGATTTCTGCGTTTCTGCAAAAGACATTGAAATACCAAATTCGTCAATTCTGTTTTAGCCTTCTATGGAAGGCAAACATGAAACAGCTGCAGAGGTTTTTTATCCAAGATTCTTTCACACAACAATCATCCATTACCCAGAAATCAGTACAGGTCTTTTTGACATTATAACATACACAAAGGCTTTTTCCAAAAGTGCTCAAGGTCACGTAGTATGTACCTTCTGCATATTTTGGCTGCAGAACTTCCCGCCAAGTTCCCGCCAAGGTCACGTAATATTGAACTTGACTAAGAACGATGTACAATCGCAGGAGTTAAAAGTGGGGTAGTCATATGCATCAAAAGAATAATATTAAAATCGCAAAAAGAATCGCAAATGGATTGTAAGCGGTGAGATGGGCTTCTAGCGCTTAAGAGCTTAAGCGGACGCTTGAGCGGAATTTTAAGCGGGTCATTAAGCGGATTAATAAAATATATTAAAATTTTTAAATATAATAATATTATTGTAAATTTAAAATTATGCAATAATTAAGTACTAAGAATTTAAACATAAATTTCTTCAAAAAAAAAATTAAACATAAAATGTTCTTAATTAAAAAAGGTATTTTTAATATTTCCTTACAATTATAATCATATTATAATAAATATAAAAATTTTAAAAATTAAAAAATTAGCAAGTCAACACCATTTTGGCCGCTTAATGACCGTTTAATCCGATTAATAGGCCGCATAATCCTCAAAAACGCTTAATCACCCGCTTAGTATAAAATCGAAGCGCTTTGATGTCCGATTCCACTTAAACATCCGCTTAGGCGGCCGCTTAATGCGCTTTTTACAACTTTACTAAAGTGTACGTGTAATCAACAAATTGGGCCTGAAAAAGCCTTAACTAACAGTTAGAGCTTGGGGCGAGATTTGTTGGTAATTTGTGTGTATTATGGAAAGTCAAGGTCTATGTGTTTGTTAAAAACGACGAAAGGCCCTTTATTTTTTTTATTAAACTGAGGTTTTTCTTCTACTTACGTTCTAAACTTGCTTACGCTTCAAGCAGGACCGGTCCTGATATAATTTGGGCCCAATGCAAAATATTTTTTTTGAGTCTTTTTGAAGAAAATATTTTCTTAAATATTTGGAGGCAAAATATTTTGGGCCCAGTGTAAAAGTTTCAATTTCACACTTCTATATTTACTTATTTTCGTAAAAATATTCGGAGGCATAGTTTTCTTCCAAAGTTTTCAAGTGAACCTTTTAACGATTTTTTTTTCTTCGTTCGTTTTTCTTTTCTTATTAGCAAAAGGGTATTTCTTAGTAGACATTTTTCTTAACAAAAACAATAATCAATAGAGTAGCACTAGCAAAACAATAAAATTTGAACATGTAGTGAAGTGAGTCAACTAGCAATGTCAAAATAGTTCTTTCAATCCCAAAACAATTACAACAAAATCAATATGCCCACTAAAAAGTCAATATGCCCACAAAGTCACAACTGAAAAAAAAATATGTTACAATTATTTTACCAAATTATAAGTAATAAACAAGTCAATGCGATGACAAAAAGAAACCAAAAACTCAGAAAAACAATAACTAGATATACTACCAAAAAATATTAAATATAGTACCTTTTATATTTTTTTAATTAAAATTCCTCTTTTTTTGAAAACATTACGGATAATTTTATTTAGTAAAATAAAATATTAATATCATAATTACTAATAAATAACTAATTACCTTTTTCAGCTATAAGACAATATTTTTTCTATTTTCGTAGCTAAAACCTTTTATTTTCCAAAAATATCATAGGTAGTTTCATTTAATAAAATAATAATATTATAATTACCGATAACTAACCGATTACTTTTTTTTAGTCAAAACGTATATTATTTTTATATATTTTTAACTAAAATCTCTATTTTTTTAAAAATTATGATAAACAACAAATATGTAATTATCACTTATCTCGAATGCGACACTTAAAGCTGAAAACTAGACACGAACAATCATGTGTATCAGTAAATCATGTTGAGTTAAGATATACTTTCGTACATCTCTAAACCTATTTTTTTGGACCTATTTACGTAACCAAATTTCATGGATTGTATCCAAATTAGTTAATCCGATAATTATTCAAAAATGAATTTAAACCGATCCAAAAATTATCCGAAACGAAAATAATTAAAATACCAATTCCGATTGTGATATAAAACTGATCATAATCAAATAATAAATTATCCGAACCGAATTTGATTCAAAATACGATAATTAATTTAAATTCAAATTAAAAAATGGTGAATTCAGTTTTACTTAAGTTATAATTTTTACGTATCATAAATCCACATACATATTAAGCCACTTTTAATTCAATGATTAATCAATTTATAAATTTATAATTTATTAATCAATGTATAAGTTAAATTTACAATAACATAAATTATTATAAATATATACATATAATACAGAGCAGTACTATACTAGTACCTACCTACACTATTTATACTAGTACCTACCTACACTATTCCTTCGTCGTCTCCTTTCTCTGCTCTTCTTTGCAAATCCCTCTTCACACACTATTCCTCTTTCTCTAACAATTTCTCTGATTCATCTTAAATTTTTTTAAAACACACCTTACCAAAATCATTTCTTATCCCATCCATCATTTATCTTCTCTCTTCTCTTAAATCTCCTGCAACAATTCTTCCCATTTATCTGTATTTTCTTCTTTTTCTTTAATCGAATCTTTTACAATACTTACTAAATTTGTATTGTGATTGATTCAACAACATGGATGCTGTAAATGAATGCTTGATGAATTACTCCCTATATATAGGTACGTTTCATTCGCTGATTTTATTCATTTTTCATTCACTCTTCATCTTCTTCCTACTTCTTTCATTTTCTTCCTACTTCTTACATTTCTTCCTACTTCTTACATGGCTTTATTCACTGCTTTTATCCCCATTCTCACATATTTCTACAATGTTTACTCCACTAATACGAGAGTTGTTAAGAGAGTGATTGAGCTGCTTCTTATCCTAACAAAAGGAGTGGCCACAATTATGGTCACTTCTCGTCCCGGTGGAAGAATGAGAGAATTAATCTCTTATGGATTAATGATTGCTTGCTTGTTGCTGCAAGTACTGCAAATACTAAATGAACGTTTCGAAGACAACGCCCTCCATCACTTCTTCCATTATTCAAGTGTTGATCAACTAGATGAACATGCCTTCTATTATAAAGCGTACAAGCAAATTTTTGCCTTTGTAGGTGTGTTTTATCCTCTTGTTGGGGCATTATTTAACTATGAGATTTTGTATCATGGTAATTTGGAGAAATTTGCACCGGCAGATTTTCTGAAGGAAAAACTTGACTACAATCAAATGATAATTACTACCGTTGGTCTTTTCTTTAGTGAGTTATGTAGTAGAATTGGACAAAATCAAAACCCTAACTTAGTAGTGGAAAATGATGAAGAAGGAGCTCCCTTGATGAGTAGAAGACTAGTAGTTAGTAGAAGGATCCCCACGCAAGGAAGGGAAACATTCTACGAAATCGACAATAATAGTAGGATGAGAGTAGCCGGAATCTAGTTAGTTTATTTATTCTACTTAATTTTTATTTTTCAAAAAGAATGGAGGTAGGGGATGTCCTACCTCCATGGTTGTTGTAGTTGTATTTGTAGTTGTTTATAAATGATCTATTGGTTGATGTACTTATAAGGAATTATGTGTGTTTGTTATCTGCATCTACGTCAGTGAGTGGAAACTTGAAGTTGAGATGAGTACAACAATGTGTAGTGAGTAGTGACAGTGCAAATTTCATGATACGTTGGTAGATTTGATTAATATTTGTTTGAATAATTGAAAGACCGATAAAACTTCTTAAATGTAGTAGAAGTTAATAAAATATCCACTGATATTCAGTTAATCTATATATATTATAAAAGCTGATGCCTATTTCCATGCAAATTTACCTCTGCTACCCTTTCTTTTTGATAATATTACGGTACATGCAAGTTTCAACTCTTGCCATCTTTGTACCCTTTTTGTCCATTTTGAACAGTAAATCACTCCATTTCTCCCTGTTGTTCCATTGTATTTTAGCCAATTTTAATATATAACTTTTTTCTTTCTTTCAACTTTATACATCTCGACCCACGTGCATATTTGATTTGATGTTTTACTAGCTTCCTCTTACTTCTTCAACTTTAATTCAAATTCTCTTCACATCTTCATATATGAAAGTTTTCTTCATACGAAAATCTTTTACCCAAAAGTTCCTTCTTCTCTTTACATATTGTCGACTTGGTGCAGTTGCTGTGTGAGTTTATCTCTTTCTTATATGTGCTTATGTTTCTTTGTAATCGAGATTAATTAATCTTCACATCTTGACATCTCGACAGAGATATTTTAAGTATGGATGAATCGTCCACGTAACTCTAGATCTGGTATGTAGTGTTCATCTCTTATACATAAATTTATTTTAGTTTTGTTTATATTTGTATCTATGTTTCTATTTCTATGTTTGTTTTCCTGTTTCAAAATTGTGTATTTGTGTCAATGTTTTACAGATTCTTTGTCGAGAGATAAGGAGAATGCTCCTGTGGCTGATGTATGTTGTTTCTTAGAACATTAACTATTTTTATGATCTAATCTTTGTCGTTTTCATCTGTGCATATATGTCTAACTTCTCCTAAAGGTTTGAGGATTTTTATAGATGATGAAAGTGGACAATGCACAACATATACTCAGAATGTTGTTTTCCAAGAAGTATTCTATAACTTGCCATCTATTTAGTTGTTTTTTAATATAAGACTTATGTTATTTTTGTAGAATTTTTTTGTAACATGAGAGTTTGTAATATTCTATTTTTTTTGCTCTTCCGTCAAATTTGTAGCATGCTAAAAATTCGTCTATTGGTAAGAAATGTTGTTTAAAAGATTTGCATTATTTAAGATGAAGAGCATAATTTACTGGTGTTCATTGTGGCAGTTGTTACAGAAATCAAACAACAGTAATAGTTTTACATCTTAAACATTTTATGAAGTCAATATCTTTGTAAGAATGTATCCAAGAGTAATTGTTAAAATGAAACTTGCTTCCCATACCACTGTGATTGCATATTTTTTGTAATTTGCTAGAATCATAAGAATTTGATCCCCAACCCACTTTAAAGTTGTGCAGTTGCATTATCCATACTTTGACAGTGGACTTAGTTCTTGGATTTGTTGATAACTCAATCAAGATTTTCATGTTGCTCTCTTCAACAACGCCAACGTACAAAAGTTTAAAGAAGCTGTAGGTGAATTTTGATCTTAAATGGCCTTCATCACTTAGAAACTTTAACGCAAAGAAAGCATCGTTGTTTGAACCTGTGTTTTTAGCCAGGTGCCATGCTGGAATGTAGAATAAAGCATCATGCACTCCCAGATTGCAAGCGTAGTTCATGAATTGTTCAAACTGTTCTTTCCAGGGGCCCGAATTGAAGTATTGGCACAAATCTAATTCTCCAAGTACATGTGCCTGAATTTCTTGACTTTTTCTATGCATCCAAATTTTGAAAGCATTTGCAAAATCATCAAAATCCAGATTTTCGAATAGAGCCGGAAGTATGAAACATGGTAAATTTTGGAAAGTTGTCATTTGTATAAAGATGAAAGTTGCAAATTTTGCTTTACAAGACGTAATTTATACGGACTGAATTATAGGAAATAATTGTCTACTGTTACAAAATTAAACAAATTTGCAGAATTCAATCAATCCCTACAGTTATATACGAACAATTGTAATGTTATATAAAGGGTATTGGAATAACAGAATGAGAAAAATGTTCCTACAGTTAATTATAGGAAAATTACCTAAAGTCAATTGTATTTTATATACAAAAGTTCGATGGCATTTTTGTAATAATAGAATTCACCCCCTGTATTTACAAAAACACCCTTACTTTTGTATTGAAAAATGAATTAACTATAGGATATTACCTATAGTTAACTATAGGAACATTAAGCCTAACAGAATTACCCAAAAAATTGAGAAACCATTATTGTTGATTGAATTAGTTTTAATTTCTAATTAGAGTAGTTCTGCTACTCCAATTACAGGTTGTATTAATATTTAATATTTCACATTGATGGTCCATTCAAATTTGTACCTGCTCTAAGCCGAATGTATTTTCAAAATATAGAGTTAAATTTTGTTAGTGAAAATGAGCACATAATATAAAATTTGTACCTGCTCTAAGCCGAATGTATTTTCAAAATAGATAATTTATCAAATTTATTTTTATGTTTATACTTTTAATAATTCAAAAAGCACTCATAATATAAAATTACATAACCATAGTGACTTATGAATTATGAATTATTAAATTATGGAACATTTTAAAAATATATGTTAGAGGAAACATGATTTTATAATGAGAGTATTTTGAAAATTTGTAAAGACATATATTTGCATTCAAATAAATTACATCGAAAATATTAAAATTTAATGTGTATTGTGACATTTACTGAGAGGAGAAAAACATAAAAGATAATGTGATGACAAATTTAATATAATTATTATTTAAATACTATTATTTCAATTTTTCGAGAACTTTATTTTAAGCAATTAATCGGTAGGAGACTAGGAGCCAGGATAATGAAAATGTTACACCTAAAAATAGAAATGCATGCATGCATGTCAATGGTTCAGTTTTAACATTCGACCCGTTCAAGCAGTAATTATAGTGTCAACTGTCAAGTAGGGCGGATCAGTTCGGTTAAAAACTAAACCGAACCGAATTATAAAAATCGAATAATCGAATTTTTGTTTTTGCATAATCGAATTAAACCATTTTAACCTGTAAAATCGAACTGAATCGAACCGAAATAAAATGAATCGGTTTGTCCGATTCGATTTAGTGAAAAACCGAAATTTTAAAATACATTCAAAAATACATTAAATTAATTATCTACATTAATTTATTATATAACTATAATAAATTAATGTAGATAATTATTTTATACAGAAAATGTTTGTTTTTGATAATTTAAGAGCTAAAATATTGGTCTTACTAATTATTAATAT
Source organism: Kitagawia praeruptora (assembly GCA_037693485.1). Lineage (NCBI taxonomy): Eukaryota > Viridiplantae > Streptophyta > Magnoliopsida > Apiales > Apiaceae > Kitagawia > Kitagawia praeruptora. Next base: position 156,812,801 of record CM075346.1, on the reverse strand, counting down.
TTTAATATTATGAGTAAGAAATAGTTTATAATCAAATTATATAGTTTAAATTCATAAAATTCCAATTCAATACTTTATTCTACTAAAAGTCGAGGCCTTGCCCAAGGCTAGGCCGAGGCCGGGGAGTTTAATAGTGAAATTTTAGTTTAAAAGTTTTTAATAACTTTTAGTATTGCATCCAACGATCATCATCTATTTGAACTACCGATCTGATCTAATAGTTGTGAATGAAAGACATAATCAAAACCAATCTATAAAATATATCCCATTTTGTTAATTATACTATAATATAGATAATATAGATTTTGTAAAAAAATTATATATGTAACTAATGATAAGTTGTTTTTTTTTTGACTTTTTTGTTATATCTTATTTTTATCTGATTGTTTTTCAATATTAAAGTAAATCAAAAATGAATTTTTGTTTTGAACCGGAACTATTTAATTGTTAAAGTCAGGTTTGATTAGGATTGTTTCCCAAAAATTAGGGCGTAGTAGTTTTCTATAGAAGCTTCGCGCTTATGTACTCGCAATTTTTCATTGCTATCATGTAAATTAAACTTTTGGCATTTACTAATATCAAAATTAATAGATGATTAATGATGTTCAAATATTAAATTTAATGAGTTTTGAAAAGTGAATTTTATCATATGTTTTATTTTGGATTGTTTCTCGAAAGCCAAGACATAGTAATTTTCTATAAAACAGATGAGGTTGCTTCGTACTTATGTATTCGCAATTTTTCAATGCGATTTTGTAAACTAAATTTTTGACGTATACTAATATAAAATTTAATAGATGATTAATGATTAGTGAGTTTCTAATATTAAATTTAATAGGTGATTAATGAATTTTGAAAAAAGAATTTTATCATATGTTTATTAGTAAATTTAAAGTTATAAATATTCAATTTAATTATGTTGAAAAGTGAATTTTATCTTATGTTTTATTAGTATATTTAGAGTTATCTATACTATTATATAAATTCCGAAACATTAAAAGTTTGGTTGGTCGGTTGGTTGGTACCTGTTGAATTTACCATATTATCCTTACTTAATTACATATAAAATCTTTTTTTATATTTTATCTAACTAAAATTTTTGTTTTACTAATCAATTTCCTTTTTCAGGTTAAACATGTTACCTTTAAAATTTTTGTTTTACTAATCAATTTCCTTTTTCAGGTTAAACATGTTACCTTTTCTTTTCTTTTTAATAACTAAACAGTTTCCTTTTTCAGTTAAAATATAATATCTTTTATATTTTATCTAACTAAAAAGCATAATATAATTACTATTAACTAATTAATTAATTTTTTCATTCAAATTATCTTTTCTCTTTTCTCTAACTAAAATATCTCTTTTTCCAATTATATCACGAGTTACCTTTTAAAAATCTTCTTTTATATTTTATTTAACTAAAATTTCTACATTACAAATCAACCTACTTTTTCAGGTTAAACGTGTTACATTTTTTTTAATAACTAAACAGTTTCCTTTTTCAGGTGGTACCTATTGAATTTACCTAATTACCCTTACTTAATTACAGATAAAATCTTTTTTTATATTTTATCTAACTAAAATTTTTGTTTTACTAATCAATTTCCTTTTTCAGGTTAAACATGTTACCTTTAAAATTTTTGCTTTACTAATCAATTTCCTTTTTCAGGTTAAGCATGTTACCTTTTCTTTTCTTTTTAATAACTAAGCAGTTTCCTTTTTCAGTTAAAATATAATATTTTTTATATTTTATCTAACTAAAAAGCATATTATAATTACTATTAACTAATTAATTAATTTTTTCGTTCAAATTATCTTTTCTCTAACTAAAATATTTCTTTTTCCAATTATATCACGAGTTTCTTTTATATTTTATTTAACTAAAATTTTTACTTTACAAATCAACCTACTTTCAAGGATAAACGTGTTACCTTTTTTTCTAATAACTAAGCAATTTCCTTTTTCAGGTAAAATATAATATCTTTTATATTTTATCTAATTAAAAAAAATTATAAATACTGTTAACTAATAAAAAAAATTTCTTTTCTCTTTTCTCTAACTAAAATATTTTTTTCCAATTATATAACGGGTTACCTTTTTCAGCCAAAACAAGTTACCTTTTTTATTTTCTCTAACTAAAATCTCTCTTTTTCAAATTATATCACGGGCGATTCTATTTAATAAAAATAAAATCATAATATTATAATGCTATTAATTAACAGATTACCTTTTCAGCTAAAAACGTATCATCTTTTTTATTTTTTCTAATTAAATTCCTTTTTTAGAAATATCACGGTAACATTAATTTCTCATTTTCTAAAAATATTACCTGCAATTTTATTTAGTAAAATAACAATTAAATTATAATTACTATAAACTAATCAATTACCATTTTCACCCTAAAGTACGTCACCTTTTAATTTTCACGTTATCTTTTTCTATTTTTTCAAACTAAAATCTCTCTTTTTCCAATTATATCACGGACGGTTCTATTTAATAAAATTAAATAATATACACTCAAAAATATCTCACCATATATTCAAATCATTATTTTTAATAATAAATAAGAATCGTTAGATCTAATAATAAGATATATTACATGATTAAATTAATTTACTAAAAATTCAAAGTTCATAATTATAATGTTAAATAAATTTTATAACCTATCAAAAGAAACCCGTGCTTTGCACGGGTTATAAGCTAGTAAATATTAAATTTTATTATGTTGTTAGTTAGAATCGAACCCTTGACCTATGGTAATACTCGCTTATTATCCCTTTTATTTTTATTATATAATAGGATATAATTTATCATTGTATTCAACAATAAATTATTATTAGAAGTAATTTATAACTTTTCTTTATTTGTAATGAAATTTTATCCATAACAATAATATTAATGATAATTTATTATTTTACTCAATAATTATTCATAATTAGAAGTAGTTCACAACTTCTCTTAAGTGGTACTCCTATTTATACAAGAACGTGCAATTTGTAATTTAACGTGCAATGCTTTATTTCATAAATGAAAATTATAATACATTTTCACTTTAAATTGAATGAATATTTATACAATGATGAAACATAATATTATGAGTATCACATATTTCGTATTTTATTATTATGACCTTAAATTTTGTTATTATTTAATTACTTGAATGTCAATTAGTGTCAATTTCATTGTTATTTAAAAACTGGAATGTCAATTAGTGTCAATTTGTTATTATTATTATTGTTGTTATAATAAACGATATATTATAATTCATATATTAACAATGTTATTTTACTCTCTACTCGCGTTTATATTGATCATAATTCTTTTTTTGCATGTCCCAAAATATTAAGTTTAAAATTTTAAAATATGTAAATAATTGAGAGTAATTTTAAAATTTTAATTTAATTGCAAAATACGTACTTTTAATTGATGGACAATATAAACGGAATGGATGGAGTAATTTTTAACCAATTACAATTAGCAGCTAAATAAAATAAAATATTTCATATATGTTCAAAAATGATTATTTAGAAAACTGTTCAAGTTTTAAAATAAACATTTAAGATCACCTAAAATAGAAAAGGATTTAGATATTTGTTCCATTTTACATGTTCTTTTTTTTTCAATGCAAATTTAAGGTAAATTTTGAAAATTATTCCTACATTTATTATATGCAAAATTTGACTTTTTTCAAACTTAATATTATTCTCATTTTTCAATGTATTAATTAAGTATATTAGTTGGAAAATATTATCCAACTAACCTTTATTTTAATATGTGTAATTTTTTAAAAAAAGAAACATTTAAATGGGATGAAGGGAGTACATGTATAGTTAAGGTTAAAAGACAGACTCTGCACAATTTTCTATAACAAAGTACAGTTAAACCTCGATAAATGAATACGCTCGGGACCGGAAAGTTTTATTCATTAATCGAGATTATTCATTTATCGAGATCAAAAATACACTATCTCTATTATGTCGGGACCGGAAAAAATTATTCATTGAGGTTATTCATTTATCGAATATTCATTTATCGAGGTTCTACTGTAATTACTCCGCGTGCTCCATTTTCTAGACTTCATCTACTTAAACACTCAACCGTCGCTTCATCTTTCACTTTTCTACCAGTTTCTCACAAAGTAATCTATCAACAACAGCACTTGCTAATTTACCAACACTTGGAGGAGAAGACTCATATGTCAGTTTCGAATAATAATAATATAATTTAATATTATAGTTTAATAAATTTCATAAAAACATTGAATATTAGCTACAAATAGGTCATATGTAGAATCAAATACAAATATACAATACATGCTTTAAGATCGAATTTAACTGTCAGGCTGGCTCAAATCAAGCAAGTGAAAAGCAAAATTTGTATTGACAAAGAAATCCATGCAAAGCAATTTTGTTTCTCTGTGTCATTTCAGTAAATATATAGAATTTAAACTTTCTAATTAAGCCTTCATCAGTAAAACAAAATTACGTTATGTCCAATATTTTTATTCATGAGTTATGATCATTATAAAATTATTATATATATATCATATAATACGATATAAAATTCAAAGTCAGTACTAATTAATGTTCTAAGATGATCAATAAGAAATTGTTAATTGAATATTATTCAACTTTAAATATATATTTAAAGATTAGATTTCATTCTAGTAAAAGTTGAGGCATGGGCTAAGATCGATGAATTTATCAATTGATTATATTAACTAATTATTTTAAGATCATCAATAAAAAAACTTTAATTGAATATATTATTAAATTTTAAATATATAAAATTAGACTACATTCCAGTAAAAGTCGAGGTCTTACCGAAGGCGACGTCGAGGAATTTGTTAACTGATTATATTATTAAATTTAAGGATATAAATTACTGAGTTGAGGTTTCATTTCAATAAAACAAAATTATTTTATGCCCAATATTTCTGAATTTATCAATCATTGTTAAAAAACAAATCGTCAATAAGATATAACATTGGAAGTCGATACTAATTTAATGTTCTAAGTTAATCAATAAAAAGTAAAAACTATTAATTGATTATATCATTAAATTTTAAATATATAAAATTAGACTTCATTCCAATAAAAGTCGAGGCCATGCCGAAGGCGAGGCCGAGGAATTTGTTAGTTAATTATATTATCTAAATATAAAAATATAGAATTTAAACTATCGAATTAAGCCTTCATTTCAGTAAAACAAAATTACATTACGTCCAATACTTCTATTCAGGAGTTATAATCAATATAAAATTACATATATATATATATATATATATATATATATATCATATGGTATGGTATAACATTCAAAGTTAGTACTAATTGATGTTCTAAAATGATCAATAAGAAACTGTTAATTGAATATTATTCAACTTTAAATATATATTTTAAGATTAGATTTCATTCCAGTAAAAGTTGAGGCATTGCCCAAAGCGAGACCTATGAATTTATCAAATTGATTAAATTGTTTAATTTTTAAGATAGATAAAATAACGAAACTTTTCAGTAAAATAAAATTATATTACGTCCATCACTTTTTAATTTATTAATCATTATAAAATTATTATTTATCATATAATACGATATAACATTGAAAATCGATATTAACTAATTATTTTAATATCATCAATTAAAAAACTTTAATTGAATATATTATTAAATTTAAATATATAAAATTAGACTACCAGTAAAAGTCGAGGTCTTACCGAAGGCGAGGTCGAGGAATTTGTTAATTGATAATATTATTTAATTTTAAAGATATAAATTACGAGCTGAGGTTTCATTTCAGTTAAACAAAATTATTTTATGCCCAATACTTCTGAATTTTTCAATCATTGTAAAAAATTTATTCATCAATAAGACATAACATTCGAAGTCGTACTAATTTAATGTTCTAAGTTGATCAATAAAAAATAAAAACTATTAATTGAATATATCATAATTTTAAATATATAAAATTATTCTTCATTCCAATGAAAATGGAGCCCTTGCCAAGGAGCAGAATTGATTATGTTTTATAATTTTAAAAATATGAAATTTAAATTTCAAGTTAAGCCTTCACTTTAGCAAAACAAAACTATGTTACTTCTATTCAAGAGTTATAATCATTACAAAATTATTATATATAAATCATATAATACGGTATGACATTCAAAGCTAGTACTAATTAATGTTCTAGGATGACCACTAAGAAATTGTTAATTAAATGTTATTCCACTTTAAATATATAAGATTAGATTTCATTCCGGGCGTTGCCCAATGCGAGGCCGATGAATTTACCAATTGATTAAATTATTTAATTTTTAAGAAAAATAAAATTACGAGGTCTTCCAATAAAACAAAATTATATGACGCCCATCACTTTTGAATTTATCGATCAGTATAAAATTATTATTTATCTTGTAATATGATATAACATTAAAAATCGATAATAACTAATTGTATTAGATGATTAATAAAAATATCATTAATTGAATATTTTATTAAATTTTAAATATATAATATTAGATTACAATCCAGTAAAAGTCGAGGCCTTACCGAAGGCGAGGCGGACGAATTTTTTAATTGACTATATCCTTTAATTTTGAAGAAATAATTTATGAGTTAGAGGTTTCATTCCAGTAAACAAAATTATTTTTATGCCCAATACTTCTGAATTTATCAATCATTGTAAAATAATTATTCATCATACAATAAGATGTAATGTTGGAAGTCAATACTAATTTAATGTTCTAAGTTGATCAATAAAAATCATTGTTCTAAAACTCGATTGATTTTTCAAAAGTCGCCGATAAATCGTTAAAAAATATTTGATCGATTTGATTTTTAAAATATGATTTATCGCTATAAAATATTTTTAAATGGTATGTTATGATAGAATATATTTTATATATATTTTAGAGGATTTTATTCCCACATTTATTGTGTTTTTGCGAAGAATTGTGGCGATTTAATAAGTTTTATTGGAGTTTATTGCAGGAAATAAATATTTGTCAAGTTGAAGAAATCGAGCATTATTTGGTGATTTTATTTTATTTTTAGCTCGAGGAATTTATTTGGCGAATTTAGGAGAAGAAACGAATAAAGTACGGCTCGTTGTTAAAAGTTTTGGAGCTGAATGAGAGAAAACCGGGGTGCTAAATCACTAACTACGGTGCAATGATTGCTGCCACTTTACTGAATTAACAGAAAAATCAGAACCGTGGGGCGCGGGATCTGCGCCAGGGCGCGTGAAAATAAATTACACAGGACACGCATGCGTGTCATGCGTATCACAACCTGCGCATCACCAGGATGCGTATCACCTGGTGACGTGGCAGCCTGTCAGCCACACAAACAGTTCGCGCACAGCTTTGCAGAATAGTAACAGAATTAGTTTTGTACTCTAATTTCGATATATATTAGAATTAATAGAGTGGTGGGCCTATTTTTTAATGGGTCAACTAGTTTTACTCTCCTGATTACTATAAAAACACTTTTAGGTTAGTAATTTTAGGGGGGGATCAATATAATTTCATATACTTTTAGATACAACTTTTGGGGATTTTTTCTTGGAGTCCAATTTAATTCCTTTGAAGATCTCAATTTTAAGGTTTAATTTCTTTACTCTTTTAATTATGTTTTCTTCAATTTCTTTTGATTCTTGTTTAATTAATTTAATTATGTGTAACTAAATCCCAAATCTGAGGATTGGGTAGTACTCTTTGGTTGTCATGTGCGTTTGATTATTGTGATGTTTTTAATTTGCTGATCTGTTAATGAGGGATTAATACAATTAGGGGAGTCATGAACCCTTGATTAAATCTTAGGAATTGTAACGAATTGGAAAAGGAGTTATAATTTTAGTACATGATTTAACGGACGTGACTTGATTATTTAATTGGAAGATTAATAAGAAGGTTGTGAGACCCATGATTCTTGGTGCGTAATAATTTATGATTGTACTTATATTGTATCACGGAAGTGACAATTAAGGTGTAGTCGTAAATATTATATTGTGTCTTGGAAAAGAACATTATAACATTAGAAGAGTTGTTTTCAGCAAAGTGAGGACGTAAAAATCACAAAGATATCGAATGTGCATTGATACCAAGTGAAGAACCCCAGTTCTTGGATTGTTTTCTTATATATATTTTCTTCTTGATTAATCATTAGTTTAATTTAGTTTTAAAAACAAACCAATCATTCTTTTACACTTCTAAATTGTGAGAGATAAAAACTTGAACTTGCAAATACAATTTAGTCCTTCCCTGCGAACGAACTACAAAAATACTACTATCAAATTGGCGCCGCTGCCGGGGAAGGCAGTATAGTTGAGTTTAGGTTAATTGTTTCTTATTGTTTAGATTTTAATTGGTTCCACAAGTTGTTTTGTTGGTGATTTTCAGGTGTATGCTACGTTCATCTTGCGTTAGAAAGTTGGAATTTGACCCTGAAATCGAGCGTACTTTGAGAAAGATAAGAAAAGATAAAGCTAAGATGACGGACGCTGAGAATGTTAATGCAAATGTTAATGCTGATGCTAATGTTGATCAGACTTCTATTTGGGACCATGAGACACCTAATCCTGCCAATTGCATGTACAAAACTCCAGAGATTGGTGCAACCCAGTTTAACATCAATCCAAGTTTAATTCAGATGATCAGCAATCAGGCTTTTGAAGGAGATATTGAGCTCGAGGATCCACACAGACATCTAGAGCGTTTCGTGCAGATGTGTGGCTCATTCAGAATTAATGGTGTTACGAGCGATCAGGCTCGCCTTCATATGTTTCCCTACTCTATCAAGGGAAGAGCTTTGGAATGGTTTCATCAACTTCTAAATGCTACGGTTGCTACATGGGAGAGTCTATCTACTGCATTCTTGTCCAAATATTATCCTTCTGACAAGACTCAGCAATTGAGGACTATGATTATGAGCTTTAAAGCGCAACCGGGTGAAGGTCTATACCAGGCATGGGAAAGATTCAAGGCACTTTTGAGGAAGTGTCCACATCATGGCTTAGAAGATTGGCAGATAATCAGCACTTTTTATGGGGCCATGAATGCAGATATCCGTTTGAGCTTGGATGTGGCTGCTGGTGGTAATTTCAAAAAAGCACCTACTACACAAGCTAAGGCACTTCTTGAGGAGTTGGCATCTAATAACTATTCTTGGGCACCTAGTGGGAAGAGCTCAGCAAAATCAGCACAGGAATCTGAGATTATCAACATGCTGGCTCAAAAGTTGGATACTCTAACTCAGGAGGTGCGAGGACAAAGGGTAAATGTGAATGCTATCTCTGCGCCTATGGAAGGATATCATGATTTTGGTGCTAGTCAGCAATCTTATGGGAATCAATTTCAAGAGGAGGCATCTTTTCTTCAAGGAAGGCAGCCGTGGCCTGTTCAGAATAATTCTTATTACAATCCGAATCAAAGGCCAAACAACAATCTTTCATACAGCAACAATCATGCGGCAAATCCTTCTTATCAATTTCCAAGGCAGAATCAACCTCCTGGTTTTCAGTCAAGACCACCATATCAAGCTCAGCAGCAGTATCAACCTCCTCCAAAGAAAGAACCAGCTGATTGGGAGGTTGCATTGAACAAAATTATGCAGGGAACTTCTGGTGCATTGGCTAATATGGAATCAAGGATAGATCAGATGGCATCATCTCAAAAGATGCTAGAAACACAGATTGGACAGATTGCCTCAAAGATGGGTGTTCGTGAACAAGGGTCTCTTCCTAGTCAACCTGATCAGACTAATAAAGAGCAGTGCAAAGCAATCACTTTGAGGAGCGGAAAAGAGTTGCCAGATGCTGAGGTTCTTAAGCCTAACAAGAATGATGCTGAGAAAGAAGATGAGCCAGTGGATATTGCTGCAGAAAAGTCAGAAAAAGAAGATGAGAAGAAGAAGGAAGAAGAAGCTGCAAAGCCATATGTTCCTCCACCACCATATGTTCCTCCTATTCCATTCCCACAGAGACTTCACAACAAGCAGCTAGAGAAGCAGTATGAAAAATTCTTGACTATGTTCCGGCAGTTGCATGTTAACATTCCGTTGGCTGAGGCATTGAATCAAATGCCCCTTTATGCTAAATTTCTTAAGGAGATGTTGACAAAGAAGAGGAAGCTTGAAGATGCAGAAACTATTACACTTAATGCTGAATGCAGTGCAGTCATTCAAAAAGCTTTTCCTCAGAAATTGAAAGATCCGGGCAGTTTCTCTTTGCCGTGCACTATTGGGAAGATGGAGAACATGAAAGCTTTATGTGACTTGGGAGCTAGTGTGAGCTTGATGCCGTTTTCTATCTTCAAACGACTTGGTTATGGAGAGCTGAAGGAGACACGGATTTCACTTCAGTTGGCGGATCGTTCTGTTAAGTACGCATTGGGAATCGTGGAAGATATGGTTGTTAAGGTTGATAAGTTTGTCATACCTTGTGATTTCGTGGTGTTAGAGATGGATGAAGATGTCGAGATGCCCATTATCTTGGGAAGGCCATTCTTGGCTACTGCGGGCACTACTATCGATGTTAAAGCTGGGAAATTAACTTTGAATGTTGGCGAGGACAAAGCTGAATTTGATCTGAATAAAGCAATGAAGATTCCTCCTTTCGGAGCCACTTGTTTCACAGTTGACATAGTGGATGATATTGTGCAGCTTGAAAATGAACACCTCATGGGAGCTGAACAGGTGTTAGAGGATGTAGTGGAAGAAGAAGTACTTGTTGAACGAGACACAAAAGTGGAGATGGTTTTTACTCTTTCAGAGGCACCACATGTTGAACTCAAACCTCTACCTGCTAATTTAAGGTATGCTTTTCTTGGTCCAAATGATACATATCCTGTGGTAGTTTCTGCTTCACTTAATGATGATGAGCTAGAGAAGTTGTTACATGTTCTTCGGCAATATAAATCGGCTATTGGTTGGTCAATTGAAGATATCAAGGGAATTAGCCCTGCTCTTTGCATGCATAGAATTGCCTTAGAAGATGATCATAAGCCTGTGATCGAGGGCCAAAGAAGACTGAATCCAAATTTGCAAGAGGTGGTGAAGAAAGAAATCACTAAGTTGCTTGATGCTGGTATCATTTATTCAGTTCCACACAGTAAATGGGTCAGTCCTATTCATGTTGTGCCTAAGAAAGGTGGGATGACAGTTGTACACAATGAGAAGAATGAGTTGATTCCTACAAGAACAGTAACAGGTTGGCGTGTTTGCATTGATTACAGGAAGTTGAATAACGCTACTCGTAAAGATCACTTTCCCCTCCCATTCATTGATCAGATGCTCGAAAGGTTGGCGGGTAATGAATATTACAACTTTCTGGATGGTTTCTCGGGCTACTTTCAGATTCCTATTGCGCCCGAAGATCAAGAGAAGACCACCTTTACTTGTCCTTATGGCACTTTTGCTTATCGGAGGCTACCTTTTGGCTTGTGTAATGGTCCTTCGACATTTCAACGGCTCATGAATCACATTTTCTCAGATTTTATTGGGAGAGACATGGAGGTCTTCATGGATGACTTCACGGTATATGGTTCTTCCTTTGATTCATGTCTAGCCAGTCTATCAAAGGTGTTGCAGAGATGTACTGAAACGAATCTTGTTCTTAATTGGGAGAAGTGTCACTTTATGGTGAAGGAAGGCATTGTGCTTGGGCACAAAATCTCTAGCAAAGGCATTGAAGTTGATAGAGCAAAAATTGAAGTAATTGAAAAATTGCCTCCACCTTCATCTGTGAAAGGTATTCGGAGCTTTCTTGGGCATGCTGGTTTTTATCGACGGTTCATCAAGGATTTCTCCAAGTTAGCTCGGCCTCTCTGCAATCTTCTCGAAAAGTATCGTGTTTTTGAATTTGATGAAAGTTGCCTTGATGCTTTCAACAGGTTGAAGAAGGAACTTACTTCTGCACCCATAGTTACATCTCCCGATTGGAGCTTGCCATTTGAGCTCATGTGTGATGCTAGCGACTATGCTGTGGGTGTTGTTCTTGGGCAGAAGAAGGAGAAGAGGATGCATGTGATAGCTTATGCAAGCAAGACCCTTGATGATGCACAAATTAACTATTCTACTACGGAGAAAGAGCTACTTGCAGTGGTTTTTGCACTTGATAAATTTAGATCCTATCTTGTTGGGTCTAAGGTGATTGTCTATTCGGATCATGCTGCGATTCGTTTCTTGATGACAAAGAAGGATGCAAAACCTCGTCTAGTTCGTTGGATTCTTCTACTCCAGGAATTTGATCTTGAGATTCGAGATAAGAAAGGGTGCGAGAACTTGGTAGCTGATCACTTATCTAGGTTGGACCAAGGAGATGGAGAAGTAGGTGATGCATTACCTATTAATGATAAATTTCCGGAAGAGCAGCTTTTAGTGGTGTCTATGTCTACACCATGGTACGCGGATTTTGTGAACTACATTGTGGGAGGAGTTGTACCTGATTCTCTCTCTTATAATCAGAAAAAGAAGTTCTTTCATGATGTGAAGCATTACTATTGGGAGGAGCCCCTGCTTTACAAGGAATGTGCTGATGGGATGTTTCGTAGATGTGTACCTCATGATGAAGTTCCTCATATTCTCATGCATTGTCACTCTCTAGAGTGTGGAGGTCATAACAGCAGCATGAAGACAGTTGCCAAAATGTTGCAGTCGGGTTTTTATTGGCCAACCATGCATCAAGATGCTAGAGACTTTGTGGCTAAATGTGATAGATGTCAACGAGTTGGTAATATGTCGAGGAGGAACGAGATGCCATTACAATCTATTCTTGAGGTAGATATTTTTGATGTGTGGGGGATGGATTTCATGGGTCCATTTCCTTCTTCTTATGGGAACCAGTACATTTTGGTGGGAGTTGACTATGTCTCGAAATGGGTGGAAGCTATTGCGTCTCCTACCAACGATGCTAGAGTGGTGAAGAAGTTCTTGAAGAAGCATGTGTTCACTAGATTTGGAGTGCCACGGGCTATTATCAATGATGGAGGATCACACTTTTGCAATAAACAGGTGGCTGATCTTTTGAAAAAGTATGGTGTGACTCAAAAGGTGGCGACTCCTTACCATCCGCAAACAAGTGGGCAAGTTGAGATTTCTAATCGTGAGCTGAAGTCAATTCTGGAGAAGACAGTGGCAAATTCGAGGAAAGATTGGTCAACAAAGCTGGATGATGCTCTTTGGGCATATAGGACGGCATTTAAAACACCTATTGGAATGTCTCCATATAGGTTGGTCTTTGGGAAGCCATGTCATCTGCCAGTGGAACTTCAGCATAAGGCGTTTTGGGCTACTAGGAACTTGAATTTTGATTTGAAAGCAGCGGGAGAGAAGCGTTTGCTTCAACTTGGAGAGCTTGAAGAGATTAGGCTCCAGTCTTATGAGAATGCTAGTATCTACAAGGAGAAGACCAAATTGTGGCATGACAAGCACATTCAGAAGAAAGCATTTGAGGTGGGGCAGCATGTTCTATTGTTCAATTCAAGATTCCGTTTGTTTCCTGGGAAACTCAGATCGCGATGGTCCGGACCTTTTGAGATTGTGAAGGTCTATCCTAATGGGGTGTGTGAGATTACAAGAGAAGGGTCAGAAGTATTCAAGGTGAACGGGCAAAGATTGAAGCCGTACCTGCTGGGAGAGACAGTGGAGCGAGGAATGAGCATTCTTCACCTCCAAGACCCTATCATTGGTTGAGAATCGGAGTCAAGCTAGTGACGTTAAACGAGCGCTTCGTGGGAGGCAACCCATGTCTTGTGAGTATTTCTATCTGGTTTTTACATAGAGTGTGTCAATGAGGACATTGACCCATTTAAGTGTGGGGATGTGTTCTCATGTGTTGTAATTGTGTACATGTTAAAAAAAAAAAACAAAAACAAATTAAAAAAATTTTGAAAAGACCAAAAATAATTCTAGCCTTGTGAAGTTTATGTGTTTAATGCACCCATGCATGCTGTTAGAAATCTGGTGTTTATGGATTCTTTTGATTGAGAAGTGGTATGTGATGTTCTTGTGCACACACTTACACAAGCGAGTGAAGCTGGTAGACTCATTGAATGTGGTAAGGGACTAGAATGACATGAATATGTGCACGATAATTTGGTCGATATGCTTTGAATACAAGTAGGTACGTTAGAGAGACTTATATTTGGGATTGATTGTGCTTTTACACACCAAGCGAGTTTTGAGCCGATATGCATATTTTTTGCATGATTTTTCGTTTGCTTGAGTGTCCACTTGTTATTTGCATTGCTAGCACGTGTTTGAGGTCTTTCTTGAGATGCATGACATTAATTGATGACAACATGATAAAGGCAATAGGTGAACCTTATATTTCCCAAATGACCAAACCATTTATACATGATCCGTTAGTTAACCCGTTGAGTTTAATCTTGTTCTTTCGGTGACACACCACGTTACTTGCCATATATCCTTTTTATTGTATTGGCCTTATATTGAATTTGAACCCAATTGTCAAAGGCTAGTATTGTTCTTAAGGGGGTAATAAGGTGTGCATGAAGGGGGGGTTGCTGATGATCATAACTTTGGGGGGAATATTGAGTTGGGTTGTGTGCTTGTTAGTCGAAATTTGTAAAATATAATGGATCATTATTCTTGCTTGTTTTTAGCTCTCTTAAAAAAAAAAAAAAAGAAAAAGAAAAAAAAAAAAAAAAAATATAAATAAATTTGAGAGCATTCTTATCTTTTATGATCCTACTTGGATTCGACTAGTCAAGTTGTATATACATAAAAGTTCAAGTGTGGGGATATTAATATGGGAGTTGTTAATTTTATTGTTGAGTACTAGCTTTTGACTTAACCCTCTTTGGCTTTACTTGACATACCTTGTCCCTAGCCCACGTTACAACCCTAATAAAAGACCTTTTGATTGTCATTGATTGTGTATGTTGCGTTAGGGTTAGATTGATACCACGTGTAAAGCATGCTTATGATATTGTTGGAGTTGAGTGATACATTTACCACCTTGTTTTGAGTGAAAATCATTTGTGAGTGAATGGTGAGTTGTTGCTTTTGCATAGGATATCCCAGATTTTGTCTCAAAGATGTGCTCTTGTGTGCCTAGCATGTTTACCAATGGTTTTTGCATTTGACATGGAATTCTATGATGTTATTCATGTAATTTGAGTATGCGGTGTGGATACTTGCACCTTAGACACCAAGGCATTGCATATTCACTTTGATTCTTGAGTTGATATGGCACTAGAGGACTTTGTGTGTGTGGTGTTGTGTTGATATGTGGATTTTTGCATGAGCTAGATGGATTTTGTGGGTATATTCACTATAAGCCCTCACGAGACCTTACTCGTCCACTAGGGCTACCTAGGGGTTTAAAGGACTTGTTGCATATGTTAAATGCAACCGTGATCACCTACGGAAGTGGTACTAATTAGTTAGTGTAATTATTATTTTAGTTTGCACGAGGACGCGCAAAGTGCTAAGTGTGGGGATATTTGATAGAATATATTTTATATATATTTTAGAGGATTTTATTCCCACATTTATTGTGTTTTTGCGAAGAATTGTGGCGATTTAATAAGTTTTATTGGAGTTTATTGCAGGAAATAAATATTTGTCAAGTTGAAGAAATCGAGCATTATTTGGTGATTTTATTTTATTTTTAGCTCGAGGAATTTATTTGGCGAATTTAGGAGAAGAAACGAATAAAGTACGGCTCGTTGTTAAAAGTTTTGGAGCTGAATGAGAGAAAACCGGGGTGCTAAATCACTAACTACGGTGCAATGATTGCTGCCACTTTACTGAATTAACAGAAAAATCAGAACCGTGGGGCGCGGGATCTGCGCCAGGGCGCGTGAAAATAAATTACACAGGACACGCATGCGTGTCATGCGTATCACAACCTGCGCATCACCAGGATGCGTATCACCTGGTGACGTGGCAGCCTGTCAGCCACACAAACAGTTCGCGCACAGCTTTGCAGAATAGTAACAGAATTAGTTTTGTACTCTAATTTCGATATATATTAGAATTAATAGAGTGGTGGGCCTATTTTTTAATGGGTCAACTAGTTTTACTCTCCTGATTACTATAAAAACACTTTTAGGTTAGTAATTTTAGGGGGGGATCAATATAATTTCATATACTTTTAGATACAACTTTTGGGGATTTTTTCTTGGAGTCCAATTTAATTCCTTTGAAGATCTCAATTTTAAGGTTTAATTTCTTTACTCTTTTAATTATGTTTTCTTCAATTTCTTTTGATTCTTGTTTAATTAATTTAATTATGTGTAACTAAATCCCAAATCTGAGGATTGGGTAGTACTCTTTGGTTGTCATGTGCGTTTGATTATTGTGATGTTCTTAATTTGCTGATCTGTTAATGAGGGATTAATACAATTAGGGGAGTCATGAACCCTTGATTAAATCTTAGGAATTGTAACGAATTGGAAAAGGAGTTATAATTTTAGTACATGATTTAACGGACGTGACTTGATTATTTAATTGGAAGATTAATAAGAAGGTTGTGAGACCCATGATTCTTGGTGCGTAATAATTTATGATTGTACTTATATTGTATCACGGAAGTGACAATTAAGGTGTAGTCGTAAATATTATATTGTGTCTTGGAAAAGAACATTATAACATTAGAAGAGTTGTTTTCAGCAAAGTGAGGACGTAAAAATCACAAAGATATCGAATGTGCATTGATACCAAGTGAAGAACCCCAGTTCTTGGATTGTTTTCTTATATATATTTTCTTCTTGATTAATCATTAGTTTAATTTAGTTTTAAAAACAAACCAATCATTCTTTTACACTTCTAAATTGTGAGAGATAAAAACTTGAACTTGCAAATACAATTTAGTCCTTCCCTGCGAACGAACTACAAAAATACTACTATCATGTTATAATACAAATTAGACTAATTTAATTGAAAAATAATGGTATGATTTATCACTTTTGAATTTATCAACCATTATAAAATTATAATTTATTATATAATACGATATAACATTGAAAATCGATATTAACTAATTGTTTTAAGATCATCAATAAAAAAAACTTTAATTGAATATATTATTAAATTTTAAATATGTAAAATTAGACTACATTCCAGTAAAAGTCGAGGCCTTACCGAAGGCGAGGTCGAAGAATTTGTTAATTGATTATATTATTTAATTTTAAAGATATAAATTACGAGTTGAGGTTTCATTGCAATAAAACAAAATTATTTTACGCCCAATACTTCTGAATTTATCAATCATTGTAAAAAAATTATTCGTCAATAAGACATAACATTGGAAGTCGATACTAATTTAATGTTCTAAGTTGATCAATAAAAAAGTAAAAACTATTAATTGAATATTATTCAACTTCAAATATAATTACGAGTTGATTATGTTATATAATTATAAAAATATAGAATTTAAACTTTCGAATTAAGCCTTCATTTCAGTAAAATAAAATTACGTTACGTCCAATACTTCTATTCAAATTATTATACATATCATATAATACGGTATAACATTCAAAGCATGTACTAATTAATGTTCTAAGATGATCACTAATAAACTATTAATTGAATATTATTCAACTTCAAATATATAAGATTAGATTTCATTTCAGTAAAAGTTGAGGACTTGCTCAATACGAGTCCAATGAATTTATCAATTGATTAAATTATTTAATTTTTAAGAAAGATAAAATTACGAGGGGCTTTCCAATAAAACAATATTATATATTACGCCCATCTCTTTGAATTTATTAATTATTATAAAATTAGTATTATCATATAATACGATATAACATTGAAAATCGATATTAATTAATTATTTTAAGATCATCAATAAAAAACATTAATTGAATATATTATCAAATTTTAAATATATAAAATTAGATTACATTCCAGTAAAAGTCGAGGCTTTACCGAAAGCGAGGTCGAGGAATTTGTTAATTGATTATATTATTTAATTTTAAAGATATAAATTACGAGTTGAGGTTTCATTTCAATAAACAAATTTTTTTTATGTCCAATACTTATGAATTTATCAATCATTATAAAAAAATTATTCATCAATAAGACATAACATTGGAAATCGATGCTAATTTAATGTTCTAAGTTGATCAATAAAAAGTAAAAACTATTAATTGAATATATCATTAAATTTTGAATATATAAAATTAGACTTCATTACAATAAAAGTTGAGGCCTTGCCAAAGGCGAGGCCGAGGAATTTGTTAGTTGATTATAAAAATATAGAATTTAACATTTCGAGTTAAGCCTTCATTTCATTAAAACAAAATTGCGTTATGTCCAATACTTCTATTCAGGAGTTATAATTATTATAAAATTATCATACGTATCATATAATACGGTATAACATTCAATGCCTGTACTAATTAATGTTCTAAGATGATAACTAATAAACCGTTAATTGAATAGTATTCAACTTTAAATATATAAGATTAGATTTCATTCCAGTAAAAATTGAGGACTTGCCCAATACGAGACCAATGAATTTATCAATTAATTAAATTATTTAATTTTTAATATAGATAAATTTACGAGGCTTTCCAATAAAACAATATTATATATTACGCCCATCACTTTGAATTTATCAATCATTATAAAATTATTATTTATCATATAATACGATATAACATTGAAAATCGATATTAACTAATTGTTTTAAGATCATCAATAAAAAACATTAATTGAATATATTATTAAATTTTAAATATATAAATTAGACTACATTCCATTTAAAGTTGAGGCTTTACCGAAGGCGAGGTCGAGGGATTTGTTAATTGATTATATTATTTAATTTTAAAGATTTAATTACGAGTTGAGGTTTCATTTCAGTAAAACAACATTATTTTATGTCCAATACTTATGAATTTATCAATCATTGTAAAAAAATTATTCATCAATAAGACATAACATTGGAAGTCGATGCTAATTTGATGTTCTAAGTTGATCAACAAAAAGTAAAAATTATTAATTGAATATACGTATCATTAAATTTTAAATATATAAAATTAGACTTCATTCCAATAAAAGTCGAGGCCTTGCCGAAGGCGAGACCGAGGAATTTGTTAGTTGATTATGTTATCTAATTATAAAAATATAGAATTTAAAATTTCGAGTTAAGGCTTCATTTCAGTAAAACAAAATTACGTTATGTCCAATACTTCTATTCAGGAGTTATAATCATTATAAAATTATTATACATATCATATAATACGGTATAAGTGTATAACATTCAAAGCGTGTACTAATTAATGTTCTAAGATGATCACTAATAAATTGCTAATTGGATAGTATTCAACTTTAAATATATAAGATTAGATTTAATTCCAATAAAAATTGAGGACTTGCCCAATACGAGGCCAATGAATTTATTAATTGATTTAAATACGAGACCAATGAATTTATCAATTGATTAAATTATTTAAATTTTAAGATAGATTAAATTATGAGGGGCTTTCCAATAAAACAATATTATATATTACGCCCATCACTTTGAATTTATCAATCCTTATAAAATTATTATTTATCATATAAAAAAACATTAATTGAATATATTATTAAATTTTAAATATATAAAATTAGACTACATTCCAGTAACTTTGAAGATACCTATCTTAATCGACAATGCAATGAGAATACTGTCTTAATTTGATCAAGAACAATGGAGAAGCGTTCCCTTTTTTCTTAAAGGTCTGAAAACGCACTATCGAGGACAAAATTTATTCTCATTAACATGTTTATACAGTTCCAAAGTCAACTAAAACAAGTCCAAAAGTTAATATAAGTGTAATAATTATAATTATGCTAGGACTCAATTTAATTTAATATTTCATAATGATTATTGTTTTCGTAAATAATATTTTTGTACAATTCATTGCAGCTATAATTACATAATTTGAATTATGAATGGAGTACAACAATTTTATTATTTTAATAAAAAAATATAAAATTCTAGGGAACAAGTACATTTTAATTAAATATTTATTTAAGTAAACTTTTAATTTATGATTTACTGTCATTTTTATATAATTTCGTAATTTTCATTTTAGAGTGATGTCTCTTTTTTTACAAATAATTTGTTAATAAATATTTTGCTATGAAAGAAAATGAAACAATAAAATAATAATGGAATATGTTAATATGTTACACAAACATGAAATAAATTAATTTATAAATATCTTCACTCTGTTAAAAAAGCCTATAGCTAACAGAAATCAACTCAACCAATATTTCTTTAAGAAAAATATTCATTAAAAAATTTCAGATATTTTACAGATCTGCCGACAACAAAAAATATGAATCTATGAAAATTAATTACATGCTTTTCTCCACTATTATACCTCCATGTTACAAGAAGAACAATTATTTAGCATGTAATGAACAAATGGTTGAAATTTACGATAAAACAATTGAATCATTAAGCCAAATGGATCATTAATTGATAACTTCTTAAAAATTTAGATTGTTAAAGGCAAAAATATTAATAACAATCTCTAACAATATATTTTAAACAAAATTAGAAATTCATAAAATGGTTATAACTAATTAAATTTATAAGTAGGAATTGCTGAGCGTAGCGGGCAATAATCCTAGTAATATATATCTTTTAAATTCTATATTATAGAAGCAAAATGAGTGGTGTTGATAGAAATTGGAGTGTACAAATGATTTAGCAGAAGATATGGGAATATGTATTAAGATAGTTTGGATGTAGGGGTGTATTCAACTGGGATTTTGAAGGATTTCCGATAATCCATGGATTTTAACGAATTTCTAAAATCTATGGATTGTTTTAAAATCTACAAAGATTCTACAAAGAATTTGTAAAATTGATGTATAGATTCTTTGAGATTTGAAAAGTTTTTTTAAAAATCCATCAAAATCTCATTGATTTTTGCTAGATTTCAAAACTTAAAAAAACAACTAGTAAATTCACCAAAATCCATGGATTTTAATAAATCTAAAAAATCCATGGATTTTTGAATACCATCAGATTTAAATGGATTGTTTTAAATCCAAATTGAATACACCCAGATTTTAAAAGATTTTTTGAAATCCTAATTGAATACCCTCGGATTTTAAATAACATTTTGAAATCCAAATTGAATACCTCAAGAATTTTAATGGATTTTAAAAAAATCCAAATTGAATACTCCTATATTTCTAAAATCCCTCAAAACCCTTCAAAATCCCAATTAAATACACCCCTCTAAGTGTATGATAGATGTAGATGTACCTGTGATGAATTGAGTGTGTATACATAGAATTGAACATGGGAAATGAAAGCAGATGATCTGAGTAGAATTTAAAATACTTAGATGTGAAATACCCATCATCTGCTAGTTGAGACTGTTTGATTTCGTGCACCAGTATCACAGTGACTATCTAAAGGAGTTCTATATCATATCTCTGGATCTGTATGTGAGCAGTTGTGCTTTTTTCTTTAGTGTTTGTGGTGGTTATCTATGTACAATTTGATATTATATACCATTTTTCTCCGCTTTCGTCTTTCCAATTCATAAACCGCCTATTGTGGTTGGAAATTGGTCCTTTCTGATGAGGTCTTAGTTACTTGCATCAGGAGGATCTATTGTTGGGGTGAAGTTCCTGGATCCTCTTGCTGGACTTGTTGTCTCAGGCATGATCCTTAAAGCTGGACTTGAAACTGGTTATGCAAGGTATTTGGTTGTCTGGGGTTTTTTTTTGTTTTAGTTATTGCAATCTTTTGGCTGTTGCTACAAGTCAATTGTCGTTCAAGCATGATAGACCAATACCTTAAATTTGCAATCGTAAGCCTAATTTTTTAATTGAGTGCGACTCTGTGAGTCTCTAAGATTGATATTTCTTGATAGCATAATTAACATTACAAGATTCTTTCTATATTCTTCGTTTATGCTTTGTTCATTGTACGGAAAGTTAGTTTTTACACTCAACTTAAAAAACAGAGGTATTATGTAGTGGCACATTTGACTATTTGACACACCAGGTATATTCGTTTAGTAGTTTCTTTTTATGTTTATTATAGCTGTCTGATACGACTCTTAAAGCCAGAAAATAGTTAACAGTTGAATTAAGAGTATGTAGTATGTACTAATTAGGTTTTGACAGATTATAACTAACCGAGCTCTTTATACTCTGTATCTGGATTTATAGTGTATTGGAACTAGTGGATGCTGCAGTCCCAGCTCAACTTCTGGATCCCTATAGGCAAACAATTAAACAAGTCGAGGATGTGAAGGCAAGTCATTTTAACTCCTCCTAACTAGGGAAAAATGTCATTACATTTTCAGATTTCTGTTATTCCCATGTTTTTCTATATATATATATATATATATATTACTACCTCCGTTCATATTAATCTAAACTTTGATTTGATATTAAAATATAACTATTTTTTATTGTACCTCAACATGCGTGCAAAGTTGTCCAGAGGCTATTATTTTTGAAACTGAGGAAGTCTCATGTCTCTACTATATCTACTATAAGCACTATCTTTAAATGCTGGCTTAGCTGTTCTCTGTAATGTGTAGACCAACATGTGAAACTAATAAATTTTGTTTTCATTGCTGAAACTAGTAACTAAGGTCTAATATTAGTTGTATTTTTGAAGCTGATTGAATAATAATTGTACTGATTCTGTAAAGAAAAATATGGATGCAGTCCAACCAGTTACTTTAATCGAAGTTGTCATTTAGCGTATTATTTCAAGCTCTAGGGTGGAAAGTGAGTAGGTATAAGTAATTCACATATTTGATGCTCGGAGGTTTTCTTTTGTGCAAGTGCTTTTGTCTTTAAATGGGGTCAAGACTCAAGAGTGTGGACAGAGACGGGGGAGGGGTAAACTGGGTTTTTAATATGATTTGTAATTTTTATGCTAAATTATATTTAATGATTGTGTGGTGTGTTTTATATTGAGACGTGGAAACTTATGTCTCAATTTGAGTTGAAGGTTGTTCGGTATTTACAGTTTGCTTTATGGTCTGATATAATGCTACAGGGATGCAATCATTTAAGGGGAAGGAGAGCTGGTTCATCAATGCATCTTGATGTAAATATTGAGGTTGTTCTAATGTTGTATAATTCATTCATCACATATCCTAACTTCACCTTTGATTTTATGCATCTATGGGATCTCTTTTCTTAATTATACAGTGGTTATTTGATTACCTGCAGGTTGATCCATTCTCTAGTGTTAGTGCTGCACACGAGGTTGAGGAAAATGTTCGTCGTGCAATTCTAGAGTCTCATCCTGAAGTAGCTGAAGTTTTCATTCACATAGGTATACAAGTTTTATCTGTTTTTCCTTGTCCAACATCAGAAAAGTGGAGTTTTGGCATTGCATATTACAGTTGCATTTTTCTATAATATTACAAAGGGTTGTGCAAAAATAAGAAGTTCCTTATGGGTTATATTATATATCTTATATTCTGTTTTTTAAGTGCTATTTGTTGTTTTAGAGAGTTCTAAACAGTCAACTCTGACATGTGATTTGTGACTGCCTTTCAAGCTAATCTATTAGGTGGTCAACATAGGCCTTACATAGATTTAAAGATTTTTTTATTTTTATATTTATTACATAACTGAAACTGGGGGCATATAATGTATTAGATTCATCTGGAAGTCACTTGATCTACGATTGTCTTGTGACCCATTTTAAAATATGCTGATTACCTTCTCTATGCTGACAAAGAGGGGGTATTATGGGATACCATCTCCCAGCTGCATACTAATTCCTGTAAGCTTCTACATTCTATCTCTTCTATACTCATCCACCTCGTCTTACTTTCACTATCAAGTACTATATTGATTTGTTTTTGAATTTAAGAGGTGGTTATAGTATTTGTGTGGCCATTTTATGGTAGAACTTAGCTGGTGATTGGTATCTCCTTTTTGTGGTAGAACTTAGCTGGTGATTTTTATCTCTTTTCTGTAAACCAGTATATCTTTCACTAATCTGAATTACTACAAGGACTACATTGACTTGATATTTATTTCGTTCAATATTGTAAATTTTGAGATAATATTTGCACTTTGACTAGCTGAAGTGAAGCATTTGATTGCCGTTATGTCATAAAAAGAGATCTATGTATATAGGATTATTTCAGTCATATATTTTCTTGTTATTTGTTGTTATTACTTTGTTAATCTTAGTTCGTATATTTATGCAGAGCCTTGGCTCTCCAACATTACGCCCGATGTAAAAGATCAGCAAAATGATATGAAGGGATCATATCATTTAAAGAGTAGTGTATCTTCCAAAGAAAAAGATATTGAAGATGTCATCTATGGGTTGTTAGCAGCAAAATATGCAGAGGTACATCTTTCTATCATCTGGAAACTTTCCCTTGAATCTCATCATATGCGTAATCCAAAATTTGTTTATGTAAAGGTGATGATCTGTTCTTACTATTAATGTATTAGTTTAATCTAGTATATCCTTTGAAAGAATGATGTTATATGCTTCTCACTTTTCAGAATGCATAATATATCTGAGAACCATCCTAGTAACTCCACTTGGTGCAGGAGAAACGGAGAATAGAATACAAGTAACAGTGCCTATTTTAATAAATTAATTGTTCTATGCAGATTCTTTTAAGTAGTACCTTAAGACCCTTTTTACCTTCATCTAGGTCTTCTTTAGTAAACGATGTACATTTCCGTTCCAGTCATTTTACTGCAGTGAACTGGAGCCTAAAACCGATTGTAACTAGACCAAGAAGTAGAGTCCTAAAAAATAATCACATTAAAATTTTACTACCTTTTTTTTACAGTAAAATGTGACTACTTCCACATTTGGAGGAATTTCTTTGAACCCTGCTTTAACGAACTGAATCTCATGGAAAGAATGATACATCTGTGCTGTTCCGCAATTAAGTAAACTTCAAGTCCTGATGGAGATTTGTTTGTCCTAGTTAGAGGATGAGTGTAGGTCATTTAAACCTTCTGTCTCCCAAATAGCTGTAACATTGCCTAATGATGTTCAGCTAGGACGAACGATGTCCAAGGTTTTCGATTTTGATGGTTGTGTTGCTTTGATCTTGCATTGCAAGAATAATGAATCATTTAGTTTATGGACATTTAAATGATGGTGACGATGAATGTGGCATAGTGTTTTGGACAAAAAAAATCAATTTCGAGATGAGTTCTAAGATGAACGTCTGGACATCTATATATTTGGGGGATGGACAATTTGTATCCAAGGATTATGCAGGAATCATCTTTATGACCATAAAAAGAAAAAGACAAGGAAGTTCCAAGTTCTATATGGAATTTGTGTGGATGAACTTCACAGCTTTAGCGAGAGCCTTGTTTTGGTCGAGGGGGTAGATTTAGAAATCGAGACTAAAAAGAAGAAATTATTCACGAATCGGACGAAGTACAAAAAGCAATCGTTTTTGTCTTGGTTTTTTTTCATCTTTCCCCTTTCTCTAATGTTACTTGCAGAGTTACATTGAACCATTACAATATTGAACTTGACTAAGAACGACGTACAATCGCAGGAGTTAAAAGTGGGGTAGTCATATGCATCAAAATCTAATGCAAAAGGTGAACTTGATGAGGACAAACCTTCAAGAAAGCAATGGTTGCTTAAATAGCATGAAAGTCCTGCTCCGAAGAATTTGATGGAGGGGTTGCTAATCTGTCCTTAAAATCAATATTTTTCTTCGAAAATGATGTTTTTGTCCATTCATTAAAGTTTTAACTTAATTATGACCTTCATAAACATCTATTCTAATTTTATATGTTAAGATGACATATCCTCGACAAGAACAAGTACATAGCATATTTGCGCAACCTAATGAAATGGCATATCTGAAACAACCCCCATGAAGTTCTCTTGGATACAAACATGCAGTACAGAATGCTCTAATAGATGTAGCGAAGTAAATGATGGCTTCAAGAAACTAACATACTTTGGTGAAAACGATAACTGACAGCTAACAATACAGTAGATAAAATGGTCCGGAGTAAATGTTTTTAACAAATAATGACCAGATTTACAAGGAAACTAAAAGCTCCGGTACTTCCACATTCATCCTAGCAAAAATAATACAAAGTCATATAACCCGTTAATAAGGGCAATTTTCTTGATTGCCTAGTAGACGGATTCCACAAAAATACACGATTGATCAATACACGTCTGTAAACAAACCAACCCATTACAATAACCCACTACAACAGTCCAATATGTCTTATTAGGAGAGTCAATTTATAAAGGCTCAGTGACGGGTTCATTTCAGAGAATACAGGCAACAAATCTTAAAGATTGAGTATTCTGTTCCAGCATGTTTGTCTATAAAGAGATGATGATGAGTAAAGTGAAGGTCATTAGTTGATTCAAAGAGGTGATATTTGACGAAATCGTCAATAGAAATTATAGATAACCATGATTTACAAACAGACACGCATTGTAGAAGAGTTTTCACCGCAAGATATAAAAGTGTTTCATATATGATATCTTGCGGAAGGGTAGGGTTGATTTTAAAATTTAAAGATCAACATGACGCGATTTGAGTCACAACTCACAAAACTTTAAAATTTACAAGTCTTGACAACTGCAATATTAGTTCATCAGAGTGCAGCTTATGTCGAAACCGGGAGAATGAATGCAGCTATTTCTGTTACAACCTATATTGATAAATCAACTAATTAAGTCCGAATGTTGCAAACTAAATAGGGCAATGAGGTTTTTTCCGGCAGTGCCCGAGGATATAGGCATCTTCTCCATACTTTGGTAGCAAAAGTGACTAGGAAATAATAACAATTAACAAATCAAGTATAAGGTTAAGTTACATATTAAGCTTGAGAATGGTAATGATCGATGACTTCTTAATTTACCTGCACATTCGTCGGAACTGTCTCTGTTTCTTGTAGTGAGAGGGGTGCTAATTAATTTGCCCTGTGAAATTCCGTTCATATCAAAGTTTAACTTAATCATGACTTCAATGAGAATCTGTTTTAATGTGTAATTAATTTACATGACAACACTACTGAAACAAGAACAAGTACATCCCATAGACCTATTTTCTCATTTGTTGCGGACTTGCGGCCCCAAAGCTACAGTTTAAAGTTGGGTGAAACTTGACTCTCGACATATGTCCACACCTCAGTATGTTCAGTATGTTCCGAACCAATGTCAGACAGAACCTTAAACGTATTATTCTTAGATTTGTATAGTAGTATTTGTGACTTTGAAGACAGTAGAAAGAATGACAAGATTACCACATTTTTTTAAAGTTAGTACCAAAATAACGAAAAGTAAGAAGACTGGTAAAAAATACCAACATGTTAAGCATTTGGAAAATGCGTAATAGAAAGTTGAAAAAGATTCCTCTATTACGCATTTTACAAGGGCTTAATACATATAAAATTTTCTCCTATTACGCATTTCACAAATGCATAATAGCATTACCCCTTTCTCAAATGCGTAATAGGCGCCATTAGGACAACCTATTACCCCATTTTCAAATGCGTACAAAACCTATTACCCCTTTCATAAATGCGTAATAGATCGGTATTTTTGGCCACTTTTCTGAAAAGTGGTATTCTTGTCACATGTTGTTGGTAAAAGTGGTATTATTGGCCATTACCCTACACAGTATGATGTCTCCATTCACACAAATGCAGAGAGGTTTTATAAAACAATCTGTTGGTAGCCCATTCCCATACGAGATGGTGAACAATTTTATCCAAGATTCTTCCACGCCGCAATTATTCATTACCCAGAATTCAGCACCCGTCTCTTTAATATTGTTACACACAGAAAGGCTTTTGCCAAAGAGGCTGAAGGTTTTATAGTATGTACCTTCTGTGTAGTTTGGCTGCAAAACTTCTCGATAATTTCTCGTTTTTATATCAAGAGAAATAATAGTACCACGTTTGATATAATTTTCGTTGTGCATTATCAGATCAACAACCCAGTAAAAAGCTCCGTTCGTCAACACCACCCCATACTGAATATCATCAAATGGGAAATATCCAATCTCTCTCCAGGAATCAGATTTCGAACTATAGACAAACATTTGACACGTATAATTACGACTCCAAAAAAGCACCCCAAATACTTTGAAATCATTGTCCAATTCGTCAAAGCAAAAGTAATACGACGTCAAATTAGGCATCATTGTTGGCAATTTTCTTGATTTTCTAGTAGCCGGATTCCACAAGAATACACGATTATAATACGTTTGAAAACAAAGCAACCCATTACAATAACCCACAACATAAGTCAAGTACTGTCCCTTCCTAGGAGAGACAATCTCAATAGGCTCCGTTAGGGGTTCATTAAGCAGAGAGTATAGAGAACAAATTGTTTTAAAAATTGAGCTATCATATTTGTTTGCGAGGAGATGATGGTAAGTAAAGTGAGGGTCATTAGTCGATTTAGAGAGATGAGTTTTGACGAAATCGTCACTAGAAATTATAGACAACCATGATTTACAAACGGACATGCATCGTAAAAGATTTCTCACCGGAAGGTATAAAAGTGTTTCGAAGATGATATCTCGCGGAAGGGTAGGGATAGGGTTAGGGTTTTGGTTTTCATTGGTTGACATGGGACAGTTCGTTCTTCGTTGCTTGCATGTAATAAAACCCATTTATCCTTACCCACGGGCGGTTGCCACGAAGTCGCCAGATTTTTAAAGTTGGCAATAATATTTTACCAAATTTAAAATTATTTATAAATTTCGTGATACTTATCTCTTATATTTTCGATAAGCTTAAATATTCAAAAAAAATAGTATTTGATTCTTACTTAAATATTCTGATGCTAAATTAAGATTTTAAAAAATAATTAAAAGTAAGTAATTTTTCTTTTTTTTGAAACGGAAGTAAGTAATTTTTCTAATTTTTTTTTTTTTGAAATCAAAAATTTTTCTAATTAAATAAATTTTATAAAATAATGAAAATACTAATCGAAAGAGTGCTTTCATTCTAAAGTTCGTGACACCACTTGAGTCACAAATCACGAAGCTTCAACATTTCTATCACACATCTTATTATTGTAAAATCGATGTGAAAATAACATGAAATTAAATATTATTATTAGAGTGACATTCTTTTATAATGAATATAATTTATTTAATCGATTGAATTTAATCACATTAACTATTATGTTGCCCCTAAAAAAAGAGAATGAATAATTTTATTTAAGACTGTCCAACACCATATTTCTTCGTTATATATGCAGTATGCATTGATCACCATTTTATTTTCTAACATAAAAAGCACAATGAAGTTTAGAAATTTTGGCCTCACGGTTTGGTTCGTGATACTTGGTTTTATTTGGGATTTTTGTTAAAAAGTGTTGTTAAAATAATTAAAGTGTTATTGTAAAAATCAAATAATTGATTGATAAATTTTTAATATATGTTTTTGGTAAGATTTGATGTTGATATCAGTAATTGCTTCTGCAAAATTTGAAAAATATTTTTTTTTCAAAAATATGGGAGTACATGCTTTATCTAAAAATAACTTTTCAGTCAAAATCACTTTTCAAAAAAAATATCAAACAATATTTTAACTGCATTTTAGAAATAAGTTGTTGTTGCTATCTACAACTGCAATACAATCCTAAGAATTCATGTCTCATTATATCCTATTATTAATACCTTATATATAATAAGCATAAAGGAGATTTTATCTAAATTTTTGGTCGTCGTCTCTGTACTATCAAAATCATATGATCCGTTGGACTAAAAATAGACGATCAAGATTAGATCACATTAAAAAAAATTATAATCTAAAAAAGAATCAAGATTAGATCGCATTAAAAAGAAAATTATAATCTAAAAAGGATATAATTAGAAAATGTTGCATTTGAAGTGAATTTTAAAAAGAAAAATTATATTCTAAAAAGGATATAATTAGAAAGGGTTGTATTAAAATTGAATTTTTAAAATAAAATTATAATCTAAAAAGGATATAATTAAAAAAGGTTAAATTAGAATTATATTTTATTTATTTATTATTACTCCCTCTGTTTATTTGATTTCTTTACATTTGGTTTTTGCACGGAGACCAAGATAGTGGATGTAATATTATTAAAATAAATGTAGTAGTGGATATAATAGTAATTTTATTGTTAAAATAAGTGAAGTAGTGGGTGTAATAGTGTAAAGGGTTGAAAAAGTGGAGTTAGGTAGTGGATGTAATAAAATGTAAAAAAATGGAATGGACGGCCCAAAATAGAAAGTGTAAAGAAATGAAATGGACGGAGGGAGTAGTATTTAAAAAAATCATATCTACTACTTTTGGGCTTTATCTTGAGATCTAGAAATTAGATTTTGGTGATTTTACAATCCACGTGAAACTCATAAAATTATTTTTAATTTAGTAATGATATAATAATTATTATTCAAATGGAAAAACTAAGAATCTCAAGAGAAAATATGATTACGAGTTTTTACATTAATCCTATTTAACGTAGAATTCCTACATTGATAATGCTATTCAATGTAGAAAACCTAATTATATATGATTTAAATCATTGACATATATATTTTCGTATTACAATATAAATACACTTTTTAGTTTATAATATATTAAAATTTAAATATTTTTTATGCTAGATCCAACGGTTTTCATCTATTTATTTTAAGATATTTGTCGTATCAGACTACCGATTATCAAAGTTTTGGACAAAATTCCTCTTACACTTATTATTAAAATTGTATTTGGTTGTTAGTAGAACCATCTTCAAATAATTATAAGGGTATTTGGATAATCAAAACGAATTATAAGTAGAATTCATAAATCAAATAAAATTTTCAACGTAAAAAATTGTCAATTTTTTCTCTTTTTTCCTTCTACGTAGATTAAATTAGAAAAAATTTATTAAACCATCACCAAATTAAAGATTATTTTGTTATTTCACATGGGCCGTAATCGTCCAAATTAAATTTTAAGAATTTAAGATAGAGTACAAATATTAAATCGAGCGTGTAAAACTTATATATATCAATTTTTAATAAAAAATTGTTATGTAAATTAATAGCTTATAAAATTAAAATATATATAATGTAATTAAAGATATTAAAAAAGGAGTCGTGCGTTGCACGGGTTATAAGCTATTTATATATAATAAGCATAATAGAGATCTTATCCATAATTTTAGTCATTGTACTACCAAAATAATCTCAACCGGAGAATCTATTTTTTAAAAAATAGACGATCAAGATTATATCATATTAAAAGAAAAAATTAAAATCTAAAAAGGATATGATTAGAAAATGTTGCCTAATAAGTGAATTTTAAAAATAAAATTATAATTTAAAACCAAAATAATTAGAAAAGGTTGCACTGGAACTGAATTTTAAAAAAAATATATAATTTGAAAAAGGATATAATTAAAAAACGTTGCATTAGAATTAAATTTTATTTATTTTTTATTATTAAAAAAATATTCATATTTACTATTTGGACTCTATATTGAGATCTATAAATCTGATTTGGATGATTTTACAATTCACGCGAAATTTATATAATTATCTTTAATTTATTGATGATTTAATAATTATTATTCAAATGGAAACACCAATGGTTTTCATCTATCAATATATTCTTAATGTTTGCTAGTATTGCATTTTAAAAATTACTGCTTTTACCCTTCATTTTTTTAATCTTCTTTATTTCTTTGATGCCCTTTTTTGTCATTACAGAGGAAAATTACAGCTTTTATCCTTTATGTTTTTAATCTTCTTTATTTCTTTGATGTCCCTTTTTGTCATTACACAATATTTGGAGCGACCCAGTTTTCTATTTTCTTTATTAATCAATTTTCTCCTTTATTAATCAATTTTCTTTTTCAGGTTAAACATATTACCTTTTCTATTTTTCAATAACTAAATAATTTACTTCTTAGGTAAAATACAGTATCTTTTACATTTTATCTAACTAAAATTTCTCCATTTTTAAAAACTACGATCAATTTTGTATAATAAAATAACATAATTATATTATAATTAGTATTAAATAATTAATTACCTTTTTGAGCCAAAATACGTTACCTTTTCTCTTTTCTCTAACTAACATCTCTCTTTTTCCAATTGTATCATGGACGGTTATCCAATTATATCACGGACGATTCTATTTAATAAAAATAAAATAATAATATTATAGTACTAATAATTAACTGATTACCTTTTCAACTAAAACGTATCATCTTTTATATTTTTCTAATTAAATTCCCTTTTTTTTCTAGAAATTTCAGGGACAACATTAATTTCTTATTTTCTAAAAACTATGACCAATTTTATTTAGTAAAATAACATAATTAAATTATAATTACTATAAACTAATCAATTACCTTTTTCACATAAATTATGTCATCTTTTTAATTTTCACGTTACCTTTCAATTTTTTTATACAATTTCAATATCCTTACCTTTAAAATTGCATTTTAAAACATTGAAAGTTTGGTCGGTCGGTTAGTTGGTTGGTCGGTCGGTACCTATTGTTTTTACTTAATTACCCTTACTTAATTATAAATAAAATTTCTCCTAATAACTGATCAATTTATGTTTTCAAGTAAAACATATTAAAATAATCAATTTCCTTCTAAAATACGTTACATTTTCTATTTTCTTTATCTAAAATCTCCTTTTTCCAATTAAGTGATGCCCTTACTTAATTATAAATAAACAATTTCCCAATAACTAATCAATTTTCTTTTTCAAGTAAAACATATTAAAATAATTAAAAATTTTTAAAAAAATGTTACCTTTTCTATTTCCTTTAGCTAAAATCTATAGTTTTCCAATTATATGGTGCCGGTCGGTTGGTTGGTCGGTACCTATTGTTTTTACTTAATTACCCTTACTTAAATATAAATAAAATTTCTCCTAATAATATATAAAGGAGATCCGAGGGGATCTAAACCTCTACTATTATCCTTCATTTTTTTATTAATAATATTATTAATGATAATTAGCCGATTGCCTTTTTCAATTAAAAGATGTTTACTTATAATTGATACTAGCTTATAACCCGTGCGATGCACACGTTTCTTTTGATATGTTATAAATTTTATTTTATTCTATAATTATCTTTTTATATAATTATTAATTTTAAAAATTAATTTAATATTAATTTAATGAAATTTGAAGTAAATTTAATAAATGATTTGCATGATTTAAAATTTATAAAATAAAATTTTAAGTTAAATATGTCGTTAACAGAATTCGAACCTTGAATATTTAGTGAATTAATTTAATCATTAAATATACCTTATAATTACATCTAATTGTTCTTATTAATTACTTAAAAACTAACAGTAATATTGTGTCATATTTTTGGGTATAAATTAATGATTGTAATTTTGTTTGAAATTAAAATGTAGTGTATTTAATTAGAAAAGAAATATTAATGATTGGAAGATTATGATTGCAAAATTATGTTTTAAATTAAAAGGTAACGTGTTTTAATTAGAAAAAGAAATATTAATGATTGGAAGTTAGGATATTTTAGGTAGGTAATATGTTCAATTAAAAGTAAATGTATTTTAAATTGATTGAAATATAAGATATTTTAGGTATTTATTAAATTTTAGTTAATAGTACAATTTTTGTTTTATATAATTATCAATTTAATAATTTTTAAAATTTTAATTTAACATAATTTAATATACTCATATTTGCGTATCATATTAATATTTTCTTATTATAAACAATGTACATGGATTTTTAATATGTTTTATTAATAATTGAAAATATGTTGTGATATTTTTGAGTATATATTAATGATTGTAAGATTAGTTTTAAATAAAAAAGGTAATGTATTTTAATTAGAAAGAAAATATTAATGATTTGAAAATATGATACGATTGATGTTTTTACAAAATGTAATATCTTGAATTAAAGGTAAATGGGAAAATGACAATAACTAATTACATTAATTATATTGTGTCCGTTTGGCAAATCTACCGATCAACTTATAAATTACTTATTTCGGAAAAAATTTCGTATTTACATACTTTTTTTTAGAGAAAAATATGTATCGGGCCCAAACGGTTCTTGCAAAAATAAATTACTTATTTTAGAGAAAAGTACATATTTCCTAACTTTTTTCCAGAATAAGTAACTTATTTCTGAAAAATAAGATTTCCCAAACGGGCCCATTATGTCATTACTTATTTTAATAATTATGATAACCATAGCGAAAACCAAACCAACCAAACTTTCAATCTTTCAGTTTTAATATATTAGTATTGATATACATTAATGATTGTAAATTTATGTTTTAAATTAAAAGGCTGTGTATTTAATTAGAAAAGAAATATTAATGATTGGAAGATTATGATTGCAAAATTATGTTTTAAATTAAAAGGTAACGTGTTTTAATTAGGAAAGAAATATTAATGATTGGAAGATACGATATTTTAGGTGTGTATAAAGGATAATATGTTCATTTAAAAGTAAACGTCTTTTAAATTTTAAATTGATTGAAAGATAAGATATTTTAGGTATTTATTAAATTTTAGTTAATGGTACAATTATGTTTTTATATAATTGTCAATTTAATAAATTTTTAAATTTTAATTTAATATAATTTAATATACTCATATTTACATATTATACTAATATTTTCTTATTATAAACAACGTATAGGGATTTTTAATGTATTTTATTAATAATTGAAAATATGGTGTGATATTTTTGTGTATATATTAATGATTGTAAGATTAGTTTTTTTTTTGTAAAAAAAAATGATAACGTATTTTAATTAGAAAGCAAATATTAATGATTTGAAGATATGGTACGATTGATAATATTAATGATTTGAAGATATGGTACGATTGATGTCTTTATAAAATGTAATATTTTCAACTAAAAGTAGATGCATGTGAAAATGGTAATGACTAATTACCATTAATTATATTATGTCATTATTTATTTTAATAATTAGGATAACCAAACCGAAAACCAAAACTTTGAATGTTTCGGCTTTAATATAATAGTATAGATGATATTACCTTTTATAAATACCTACAATATCATATCTTCCAATCAATAATTTTTTACTCTCTAATCAGCATTTGGAGCGATCCAATTGGATCAACCCAAATCTAAACCTCTACTATTATCCTTCATTTTTTTATTAATAATATAATTAATGATAATTAGTTGATTGTTTTTTTCAATTAAAAAATGTTTACTTATAATTGATGATATTACATTTTATAAATACCTAAACTATCATATCTTCCAATCAATAATATTTTTTCTATTAATTAAAACACGTTGACTTTTAATTTAAAACATAATATTGCAATAATTAATACATACCCAAAAATATGACTTCATATCTTCTAACCACTAACAAAATATAACAAAAATTCGTATACAACGGATAATATCCGTTAGATTTTTAGTTAAAAATTAGAACTGTTAGATTCAATGATTAAATATATTACATGATTAAATTTATTTACTAATTGCATACCCAAAAATATGACATCATATCTTCTAACCACTAACAAAATATAATAAAAATTCGTATACAACGAATAATATCCGTTAGAATTTTATTTAAAATTAGAACTGTTAGATCTAATGATTAAATATGTTACATGATTAAATTTATTTACTAAAATTTCAAGGTTCGAATTTTGTCAACGATATTATTATCCTTCATTTTCTTAATCTTCTTTATTTCTTTGATGACCCTTTTTACCATTACACAGCATTTGGAGCGACCCAAATTAGATTGGATCGACCCAAATCTAAACATATACTATTTTTTGTCATTACACAACATTTGGAGTAACTCAATTGGATCGACCCAAATCTAAACCTCTACTATAGTATTATCCTTTATTTTTTTATCTTTCTTTATTTCTTTGATTCTCCGTTTTGTCATTACTCAAATCTATCTCTGTCATTTTTCACCTTCAAGTCCATGCCGCTCAAATCTTCACACTGCTGGATTTTGATGCATGTTTGCAATTTTCAGATTTGAAAGCTGGGTTTTTCACCAAATTAACATCTCAACCCCCTGAAGTAGGGTTAAGGTATGTGTACTAGACCTCCGTACGGGTCATATATGTTTGGTTCCAGTTTTCAGTTTGGCCATAAAAGTTAAGTTTTTATTGATTTCACAATATTAAAAATTAGACAGGATAATATTTGTTTGGTTTTGATTTTGGTTTAAAATTTAAGAATTAAAGTTTTAATGAATTACCTGATGTTATAATA
Organism: Kitagawia praeruptora; assembly: GCA_037693485.1. Lineage (NCBI taxonomy): Eukaryota > Viridiplantae > Streptophyta > Magnoliopsida > Apiales > Apiaceae > Kitagawia > Kitagawia praeruptora. The sequence goes on along the minus strand of CM075346.1, from coordinate 156,776,608 downwards.
ATATACAGGACACCAGAAAGGTACCTTTAAAATATTTGCTTGGCCTTTCAATTTTTTATTTTACATGTTGTAATAACAAAGGTAGTTGGAAAGATTACCAGTTAATAACATTGACACAGTACGGACCATGTTATTTGTAAATAATCTTGGGACTCAGTTTGATACTTATAGACATTATTTTGTTTTCAAGCAAGTTTATGTTCTTTATGGATTTGTTCAACTTAATGTTCATGGGGTAGACATGCTACGTACCAGAAGATCTTATGGAATAGCATACTTTTTATCGGATGTCTCCGAAGGGACTATGGAATAGCATACTTAGAAGCTCAGACCCACGTCACAAGCCTCGCCCTCTGGGTCAGGTAGCATTGCTCTTATTTATGCTCTAAATATCTTCTTTACTCGCGTTCAATTTCACTTCATATATGATCTCATATTTAGCACTTTCACGTGAGCTCCATATTAAAATATAAAAGCACTAACTTTTCCATTTTTCAGTTTAGTTGGCTTTTTGAGAGAGAATAGGTAATGGAAAATGTGATTGTTATAATTTGTAATCATACATTATTTGAAGATAAAATTGAATATGTGAGCTTCTTGCGGAGACCTGTGCTTTTGGTAAACAGTATTATCCTTCATTTTTTTAATTTTATTTATTTATTTAATGCCCCATTTTGTCATTACACAACATTTGGAGCAACCCAATTTAGATTGGAACAAAAAATTCTAATATGATATTGTACTTATTTTCAGTAATGTTGTAGTACTACGATTGTACCTCCAGCCTTTCTCTTCTCCTCCAGCTACATAATTTTAAATATTGAAAACAAAATACAATACAAGAAGAAGTTTGCATTTATAAATATAGATTACAAGCAGAGAGAGATATTTAGTTACAGATAGACTACATAGCAACAACATAAGTGATAAAAAGAAAGATGTTAGTTACAGATAGACTACATAGCAGCAGCATAAGTGATAAAAAGAAAGATGGTCCACATGATGATCAAGCTAATGAAGTATTGAAGTAATTAACAAGCCTGAACCACATAAGCAACTTCCATTTTATAGGTATTGTTTATCATAACGTGGGTATGGGTTTATGTATTCCAATTAATTTTATTTTTGGTTACCCCTCTAAGTTGATCACAAAAAAATTAACAAACCATCAAAATAAGTAGTTTAAAAATATATTCAAATTCAAATTATTATATTCATTTCAATAAGAACATACTTTTAATATAATAAAGTCAGCCATGGTGAAAGACCTTAATTTGAACATAAACAATAAATCTACTAGAATATTTATCTGATATTTTGGCTTGCTTATTTAATTGTATAATTTACTTATTTTTAATAAAAGAATCTATATTAATAATATATATACACTGTTTTTTCATACATGAATTTACTAATACAGTTTAATGGTCACGCTCTGGTGAGAATGAGAACAGTGAGAACACACATATTCACTACATTTCAAGCTATTTTAAAGGGCCCCGCTAGGGGCATCTTCACCAAAAAAAAGTTTTATAATTCTACCCTCTATCCATTCATAAAAAAATTAACAAAAAAATAAATAAAATGAGAACAGTGTTAACACACATATTCGCTACATTTCAAACTATTTTAAAGGGCCCCGCTAGGGGCATCTTCACACAAAAGTCTTATAATTCTACCATCTATCCATTCATAAAAAAATTTAACAAAAAAATTTAAAAATTGCTTGAAATGTGATCTCATTGTTCTCCAACATTTACACATTATATTAACTATGAGGTCTCATAGTTAATATAACATGTTTTTGATATTATATGAGGTTTAATGTTTTGGAGCCATTTAATGTTTTGGAGTCATTGGAGGTGAAAGAATTATCATTTCCGCATTTGAATAATGAAGACAATTTATTATTGTTTTCAATTAGAGAACAATATTTGTAAAAATATTTATTATTTTTATTGCAGATTTTGATGGATTAAATAAATTTTCAACATTGTTAAAATAGAATTATATGCTACTTTTTTATATAAATTTTAGCATATCATTATTTTATTAAATACTTATATAATTGTATATAATATCTTGCTAAGAATTGATTATTTATATAATTGCATACAATATCTTTTTAAGAAATCAATAAAATTTGTTAAATTTTTGGTATTGTCAATTTAAATTAAGTAAGATGTTTTAAGAAATCAATCAAATTTGTTAAATTTTTGGTATTTATCATTTTAAATTAAATAAGAAGCCGTGTACGAAGTACGGGCAAAATGCTAGTTTATTTTAAGATTCAACGATTCTTATTTATTTTGACCATACTACCAATTATCAAAGTTTTTGACAAAATCTCTCATATACTTATTATTAAAATTGTTTTTTATTATTAGTAGAACTATCTTCAAATAATAACAAGGGTATTTTGAAAATCAAAACGAATTATAAGTACAATTCACAAATCGAATAGAATTTTCAATGTAAAAAAGCGCCAATTTCTTTTCTTATTTGTTTCTGAGTAGGTTTAATCGGAAAATAATTGTTAAACTATCACTAAATTAAAGATTTTTTTTGTTAATTTTACGTGGGCTATAAAATTTTTTCAAATCAAATTTTAATAATTCAAGGTAGAGTACAAATATTAAATCGAAAGTGTAAAATCTTATGTATTATCAACTTTTTAACAATAATTTTATTTGTAAATTAATAACATATAAAATTAAAAAATGTAAAATTATTTTAAAATTTTAAAAAAGAACCTTGCATTGCACGGGTTATAAGCTAGTATAATATAATAAGGGTAAGGGGATAATAAAAGAGTACTATCATAGGTCAAAGGTTCGACTCCCATGAGTAACACATAAAATTAAAAATTTATATAAAAATATTTAAAATTATACTAAAAAACTAATAAATATATAATAAAAAATTCATAATTCAAATATGATCATATATATGTAATATCTAAATAATTTTTATCAATTTAAACATATTTTAACTCATAATAATATGTCAATGTATTAAATTTATGGAGCAATAACTCTTTCCTCGATTTCTAGATTGGTCAACCGAAGATGTGTAGTTTCTCAGCTTGGACCAAGAAAACTAAAATTATAGACATGTACATAGGCTTAATACAAATACATAATGTACACATTAATACCTTTATATATAATAAACATAAAAGAGATCTTATCCAAAAAATTTATCGTCGTCGCTGTATTACCAAAAATATATGATCCGTTAGATTAAAAAATTGGATTAAAAGTAATCCGTTGGATTATAAATTATATCCTTATATATTTATTTTATAATTTTCGCTTCGCTAATTTACTGTAATACCCTTTTTTCATCGATTTGTTTTTTTTCCTTCATCAATAGAACTAAATTTAATTTATGAATATCTTTATAAGAGGGATCTTATCCAAATTTTTGGTCTAGTCGATGTACTACCAAAATTATATGATCCATTGGATTGAAACTAAACGATCAAGATTTAATTCACATAAAAAATAAATTATGATCTAAAAAGAATATAATTAAAAAAGTTGTATTGAAAAGGATATTTATATAACGTCCGAACCAAGTACAACTACTAAATTTGTTGGTGCGCAGATTGTACGGTTCTTAAGTCAACCGTACAATATATTTTAACATCCAATTCATGATTGTTTTGTGCAAGTGTACGACTCTATTTTATAACATATTAAAATAAAAATATTTATGCAAAAATTATAATTAAAAAAATGTTGTATTAAAATTGAATTTTAAAAAAATATGAAACAGTACTTAATAAAACTTTTTCTCTCCACTTAAGTGAGAGGTTTGATTTCTCTTCAATCAGTCTACGATTGTGAGAGTTTGTTATGGCACGTTACAGAAATCTTGATGAACAACTAGCAGGTATGAACATTGAGGAGGAGGAAAATGAGGATTTCACGTTTGATGAAGGAGTGGAAGAGCAGGTCAATAGGTACGAGCTTTGTTTGGTGGGGCGTTTTTTAACGGAGAAGAACATTAATACCAGGGCGATGACAACAAAAATGGCTGATGTTTGGAAACCAACCATGGGGGTTAACATTAAGGAAATTGATCCAGGTATATTCTTGTTTCAATTCTATCATCGTGAGGATTTGTCATGGGTGTACAGTGGGGGTCCTTGGTCTTTCGACAATGCCATGCTTGTGGTGAGTAAGATACCAACAGGGGAGGAGCCTTTGAACGTTCCACTCTTCACACTGGAAATGTGGATCCAAATTCACGACCTTCCAAAAGGTTTTATGTCTGAAGCGGTGGGGAAACAACTGGGAGATTTTTTTGGAAAGTTTGTGATGTATGATGCTAGGAATAATTCTAGTATATGGGTGGAATTTATGAGAGTAAAGATCAAGTTGGATGTGCGGCGACCACTAAAGCGGAAAAAGAAAATCAAAAGGAAAAATGGTACGGAGTTTGTAGTATCTTGCAAGTACGAACGTTTGGGAGACTTCTGCTTTGCTTGTGGGTTAGTAACTCATACAGAACGATTCTGTAGATGAAACATTGATAACAGAGGGGATGAAACTCAAAAAGAATGGGGTGGGTGGTTGCGAGCTCAGCCGAGGAGGGTGGCGAACCAAAATCGGAGCAAGTGGTTGAGAGATGAGAATGACGCTGAATGGGAGGCAAAAATTGGGCGTAACGATAATGATCCAAAATTTACGGGAGGTAGTTTTGGAGATAAAGGAAAGGAAGTAGCTGTATGGCAAGATTCTCGGAAGATGGATGGAGATAATGGTTTTTCTGTAGATTATGGAAGGGATAAAGGTGGGATTTTTTTGAAAAATTCGGGGCAACTAAAAATTACTAATAATGGGCCGGATGAGGAGGATGCAGCTGGCTGGAATTAGAAGACAGGAAAAGACGTAGGCATGAGCCTGTAGTAACAATGGATATAGACGATAGTCTGGTGCACACAGGATTGGGCTTGGAAGGTGTAACAAATATTGAAGCTGATCTTTCTGGATTGGTTTGTTCAGCATCATCTAAAACTGATTTGGCTAAGCTTGCCCAGCAAGCTAGCCGCACATTATGAATCTTTTAAGCTGGAACTGTCGGGGATTGGGGAATTCTCGCACAGTTCGTATTCTTGGAGATGTTGTGACGTCTCTTAAACCTACTTTTTTATTCTTGTCTGAAACGAAGGTATATAGTAATAAAATAGAGGAGCTTTGTGGTAAATATGGCTTTGCTAAGTGTTTTGCTGTTAACAGAGTTGGCCAAGGGGGCGGGTTAGCAGTTATGTGGAAGTCAACAGTTGAATGTGAGGTTAAAGATTCATCGAACAATCATATTGATGTGATCTTTAAGGAAAGAAATGAATCAGTCTGGAGGCTTACTTGTTTTTATGGTATGCCGGAGAGGGAGAGAAGACAAGAGTCTTGGGATTTTCTGAGGAGTCTAGCTGTAAGGGATACACTACCTTGGTGCGTGTTTGGAGATTTCAATGATCTCTTGTATGTAACTGACAAGAAGGGTGCGCATCCTCATCCTCAATCATTGTTGGAGGGGTTCAGGCTAGCAGTGGATGACTGTAATCTAGTGGAGATGGATTTAACGGGAGGGGAGTTTACGTGGGAAAAGAGTAAGGGGAAATCAAATTGGGTTAGGGAGAGGTTGGACAGGGCTTTTGCTGTTAATGACTGGTGGCAAAAGTTTCCATTATGCACGTTGAAGGTTATTCATACAACATGCTCTTATCATGATCCAATTCAGTTAACATTGGTGGATACGTTGGTGTCTAGGAAGCATTTCAGATTTAGGTTTGAAAATTCTTGGCTGCAAGAACCAACGTTTAAGGGGGAGATGGAAAAGTTCTGGAAAACGTTGCCAACTATGAATATTTTGCCTAAGCTTTTGTCGATGTCGTCGCGTATGGCAAAATGGGGTAGACGTTTCTTTCACAAGTTCAGGGATAAAGTGCGTAGACAAAAGGAGGTGTTGATGGAATATGTGAATAGGGAAGATGAGATTGGTATAAAGACTTATTTTGAAGAAAGGGAGAAGCTGAATGAGCTGTTGTTGCACGAAGAGGTGTACTGGAAGCAGAGGGCAAAGTTATTCTGGTTGAAGGAAGGCGACTTAAATACGAAATTCTTCCATGCTCAAGCCACAAAACGGAAGAAGCTGAACAACATTCCTTATTTAATTTCAGAGAGTAACGAAAAGGTGGATGACAAGGATCAGATGTGCGCAATGGCCAAGGAGTATTTTCAGAGCATTTTTTCTGAGGAGAATAATGTCAATATTCCTGTAGTAAGTACAGAGAGCCCAGTGATTTCGATAGAGCAGAACAATAACTTGACTGCAGATCTGTCTTTTGAGGAATTCACAGAGGCCTTAAAGCAGATGCATCCAGAGAAAGCGGCTGGACCAGATGGGTTCAGTCCAGCTTTTTTTCAGCATTTCTGGGACGTAGTGGGAAGGGAGGTTTTTAGCTGTTGCAAGAAGTGGTTAGAGGAGTATGTGTTTCCTGCAGAGCTGAATAATACGAACCTGGTTTTGATTCCCAAGAAGGAAAAGGTGGAAAAATTAACGGACGTTCGACCAATAGCCCTTTGCAATGTGTTGTATAAGATATTGGCTAAAGTGTTAGCCAATCGTTTAAAGGTTGTTCTTCCTGTAGCAATTTCGGAGAATCAGTCTGCATTCGTACCAGGCAGGAGCATCACTGATAACGTCCTTATTGCTTTTGAAATGATTCACCACATGAAGAGAAAGAAAGGTAGTCAAGAGGGTGAGGTCGCTTTGAAACTTGATATAAGCAAAGCTTATGATCGAGTTAGGTGGGATTATCTTTGGCACCGGATGAGAATAATGGGTTTCTGTGAAAAGTGGATTCGATGGATGCAAGTATGTGTCAAAACAGTGAATTATATGGTGTGTTTGAATGGCTCTTATGTTGGTCCTATTTATCCGAGTCGGGGCCTGAGACAGGGAGACCCTCTCTCCCCTTACTTGTTTTTGCTTTGTGTTGAAGGGTTGTCACACTCTCTTAATCTCGCAGCTAGCAATGGTGATATTAATGGTTGCTGCATCAGTGCTAATGCTCCATCTGTGACACATTTACTGTTTGCGGATGACAGTTTCCTATTTTTTAAAGCAAATGGAGAGGAGGTGCAAGCTGTTAAGAATATTTTGGAAAAGTACGAGGTGCAATCTGGCCAAGCTGTAAATTTTAATAAATCGGGGGTCTTTTTTAGTTCTAATGTTCGAAGGGATAAACAAAAGGAGATTTCTGACAGTTTGGGTGTTCATAATGAGTTGCAAGATAGTAAGTATTTGGGTTTGCCTTCATTGATTGGTCGTTCGAAGAAGAAGGTTTTTAGCTTTGTCAAGGAGAGAGTGTGGAAACGTGTTCAAGGGTGGAATAATGGTACTCTTTCAAGAGCTGGGAAGGCCGTTATGATTAGGAATGTAGCTCAGACAATACCATCCTATTGTATGTCATGTTTTCTGTTACCAAAGTCATTATCGCAGGAGATTGAGCGTATCATGAATGGGTTCTGGTGGAAGTCAGGGTCGAACAGTAGTAAAGGAATAAGATGGCTTTCCTGGGATAAAATGTGCTCAACGAAGGACAGAGGTGGGTTGGGTTTTAGAAGCTTATACGGGTTCAATATTGCACTGCTGGGCAAGCATGTTTGGAAGTTTTTAACAGACCCGGAATCGTTGGTTTCAAAAGTTTTTAAAGCTCATTATTTTCCTAATGATCATGTTCTTCAAGCCAAATGTGGTCAAAATGCGAGCTTTATATGGAATGGTATCTGTGAGGCAAGGGATGAGTTGTTTGGAGGGTTCAGATGGATTCTGGGGAAGGGTGAAAGCATTAACGTTTTTTCTGATCAGTGGATCAAAGGGAAGGAGGGTTTTCGAGTGGAGGATCAACATATTAGCAATAATAGAAGTGACAAGGTTAAGGAGTATATCCGTCCAGACATTCGACAATGGGACGAGACTAAGGTACGACAAACCTTTCATGAAAATGATGCTAGGTGTATCCTCAAGATCAGGGTACCTCAAAATCAAATGAAGGATAGAGTAATGTGGATGCATACAGTGGATGGGTTATATACAGCGAAGTCAGGTTATCACTACTGGCATGGGAGACAATTGGGGAGGGTTCAGATGATGATCACAGAGGCTGGAAGAGGCTATGGAGACTACCAATACCTCAAAAATTTAAATATTTCTTATGGCGTGTCTGTAAGAATAATATACCTGTAAGAAATCTGATTCGAGGTAAAGGTGTTCAAACAACAATTTTATGCCCGCTGTGTAATGTTGATGTCGAACATGTGAGACATGTTTTTTGGAATGCGAGTATGCTAGAAATTGCTGGGATTATGTTGGTCGGGATTTCGATACTTCAGATGTGGAGATATTATCTTTGTGGGTTTTGCAGAGGCTGGGTTCTGAAAAGGTGGAGAAGTTAGTAAAGATGGCCAAGGCTTTGTGGGGTATTTGGTGGGCTAGAAATAGGCAAGTGTGGGAGAATAAACTGGTTCCACCACATATAGCTATGGAGACAAGCTCGAAAATGATAGTGGAGTGGCAGGCAGCGCAGAAGAAATCTCAGATTGGAGGGTCGAGGAGTAACAATTCTGCTCCTAGAGGTACTGATAAATGGAGACCTCCGACTGCAGGCTGGCTCAAGTTAAATGTCGATGCATCAATCAATGCTGGAGTGTCGGAATTCAGAATAGGAATGGTACTCAGGAATGAGAGGGGCGAATTTGTTAAAGGAATGCACAGGTGCTTTGATGAGGAGACATCTGTTTTGGAGGCAGTAGCGACAGGAGTGTGTGAAGCTCTCAGGTGGATATTGGAAATGGGGTTAAAACAGGTGGTGGTGGAAAGTGACTCGCTGGTAGTAGTGAACGCTTTGCTAAAAGATACGACGTATGCTTCAGAAGTTGGATCTATATTTGAGGATTGTAGGTCCATCCTTCGTGGTTGTAGTGATTTGAAAGTTCAACATGTTCGTAGACAAGCTAACATGGTAGCTCATAGTATTGCTAGGCTTCCTTGTATGTCGGGAACGATGAACGAATTGGTTTCTCCTCCTTCCTGTGTGTTGGAGTGCATTATGTCTGATTATTCCTTTTGATTAATGGAATTATTTTTCAAAAAAAAAAATAGAATTACAATTTGAAAAGGATATAATTAAAAAATGTTGTATTAAAATTGAATTTTATTTATTTTTTATTAGTATATAAAAAAATTCATATTTACTATTTGAGCTTTATCTTGATATCTAAAAATCAAATTTGGATGATGATTTTACAATCCATGCGAACCTCATAAAATTATCTTTAATTTAGTGATAATTGAATAATTATTATTCAAATGAAAATACTTAGAATTTTAAGAGAAAATATAATTATTTTACATTAGTCCTATTAAATGTAGATATATATGATTTAAATCATTGACATATACATTTTCGTATTACAATATAAATACACTTTTAAGTTTATAACATATTAAAATATTAAATATTTTTTTATACTAAATTCAACAATTTTCATCTATTTGTTTTAAGAGTTTTGTCGTACAAAGGACCAGACTACCGATTATCAAAGTTTTAGACAAAATCCTTCTTACATTTATTATTAAAATTGTATTTGTTTGTTAGTAGAACTATTTTCAAGGGTATTTTGAAAATTAAAACGAATTATAAGTAGAATTCATAAATTAAATATAATTTTCAGCGTAAAAAATTGTCAATTTCTTCTCTTCTTTATTTGTGCGTAGATTTAGTTAGAATTTTTTTTTAAACCATCACTAAATTAAAGATTATTTTGGTAATTTCACGTGGACTGTAATCGTTCAAATCAAATTTTAAGAATTCAAGATAGAGTACAAATATCAAATCGAATGTGTAAAATCTTATATATATATATATATATATATATCAATTTTTATAACAATTTAAAATGTAAATTAATAAAATTTAAAATTTAAGAAAATTAATATAATTATAGATGTTAAAAATGAGTCGTGCGTTGCACGGGTTATAAGCTAGTATTTCTTAGAATTGATAGTGCTTGATAAATTGGAATGGCGTGGAGATTTAAAATTCATAACTTTATAAATTCATAAACCGTAATTTTAAACCATAACACAAAAATTCATAGGTTTAAGCATACATAATTTTAGTAAAATTCTTGATGTAAAAATTCATAATTTTGTTTTTTCTTCAATTTTTGGGTGATTTTAATTATAATAATTGTTAAATCATTACTAAATTATAGATAATTCTTGAGCAAATATAGTATTGATAAGTGTGAAATCTAATAAATAATAATTGTTTATTTATTTATACTCAATTTTGATTAATTTTTTCTAAAATATTCAAATTTAAGAATTCTTAATTTTCTTCAATAAAATATTAAAATTTATCCGATAAAAATCAAATTCGACACAAGTAAATATTATTCCCCAGCATTCCTTTTGATTCTTAACTTTTGGGATGAGAATGGGGTATAAAGATAGTAATGAAAAGGGAAGTAAATGGATGTAGAGTGGTAGGATCTACAAAAATTAGTAAACAAAAATTTATTATTTTGAAGAATGTTAAGAAATTGAGGTGCTAAACTCTTTGGAAGAAGGTGAATTACAAGAAATGGTGGATGTATCTCCTACCAAACGGAAACGGAAACAGAATAAGTCTCCACAAACACCAAAACACACTGGTCTTTCCAGTTGTATTCAACGTGATTCTCTGCAGAATAGTGCTACACCAGATTTGCCAGTCAAACGAAGCTTGAGGCTAGCAGGTAAACTAGACAAAAAACTTGCTCAATGAACTTTGCCATATGGAATGTGAGGGGATTAAATAAAAGTCCTCATCAGAAAGAGGTCATCAATTTCATTTCAAAAAATAATATCTCATTTATGAGTTTAGTAGAAACAAAAGTTAGAGTTGAGAACTCTGATGCAATTTCAAAACGTATTAATAAATGTTGGAAATGGATTTTCAACTATGAAAAACATGATTATGGGAGAGTTTGGGTTGGGTGGGATCCTTCTATTTGGTCGATCACTGTTCACTCCAAATCATCACAACAAATCACTTGCTTTGCTACATTTCTTGAGAAGAAGATAACCTTCTGTGTTACCTTTGTCTATGCTCTTAATAAAGATCACCAGCGCCAGCCTCTATGGAATGAAATTGTGCAGTTGAGTCATTTGATTAATATGCCTTGGTGCGTAACAGGGGACTTCAATAGTATTCTTGCTATCAATGAGGTTATTGGAGGTCGACAGCATTGGACACCTGGAATGCAGTCTTTTCATGACTGTGTTACAAACTCTACTCTAGGCCATATCAAAACAGTGGGATCTATCTTCACTTGGACAAATAAAAGAGCACCTGCTCTAATTCAAAAACGTCTCGATAGGATGCTTGGCAACAAAGAGTGGTTTGGTACTTTTGGGGAGGCCTTTGTTTTTGTCAAAAATAGAGGTATCATGGACCATTGTCCTTTACTTTGCTCCATTATGCAGTTGGAGAAAATTCAAAAATCCTTCTAATTTTTCAATTATATGACAGATCTGGATGGGTTCTTGCCCACTGTTCTGAAAGTGTGGCAAAACCAATGGTATGGTGATCCAATGGCTATTCTCACTCGCAAATTGCAAGAGGTTAAGAGAGAATTAGTAGCTCTTAACAAGGTCCATGGTAATGCTCATAACAATGTCACCTCCGCTCGCTGCCATCTTTGTGATATACAAGACTGTTTGACTAGTGATAATGAGAATCTTGAGCTCATTCATAAAGAAAAAGAGGCTTGCAATCGCCTAGAATCAGCCCTTATTGAGGAGGAGGCCTTACTTCTTCAAAAATCTCGTGTTAAATGGCTTAATGTTGGGGATGGTAATACAAGTTTCTTCTTTAACCAGGTCAAGGCAAATTAGAACCATAATAAGATTCTGGCCATTGAAAATTCTGAAGGAAATTTAGTTCTAGGTCACAAACAGGTTTCTAATGTTGCTGTTAATTTCTTCTCAAACACTCTTGGAGTCTCTCAAGACCTTCAGCCTTGTGATTTTGATGCTTTTAACTGTGCTTCGGTCTCCACCACACAAGCAACCTTACTAGAAGCTCCTGTTACCAATGACCTAATTCTGGCCACTTTAAAAAAGATGAAAAAGAACAAGGCCCCGGGCCCAGATGGCTTTACTGTAGAATTCTTCTTGTCTACTTGGGAAATTGTAGGTGACACATTTTGTAATGCAGTTAAAAGCTTCTTTGAGTCAGCCTTGCTGCATAAGCCTATCAATGCAACCAGTATTGCTCTCATTCCAAAGGTATCTACACCTACGGCTATGACTGATTTTTGTCCAATTTCTTTGTGCTCCATAACTTATAAATGCATTGCTAAAATCCTGGCTGCTCGTCTAAAAAATGTGATGCCTAGCCTAATAGATATATCCCAGTCTGCGTTTATCACAGGAAGAAGTATCTCCGATAATGTTCTTATGGCACAAGAACTGTTTAGAGGGTACAATCGTCAGAGTGGCTCATCAAAATGTGCTTTAAAGTTAGACTTGCACAAAGCATTTGATTCAATTCATTGGGATTTCATCATGGGTGCACTCAAAAAATTACGATTTCCTCCTAAGTTTTTGAAGTGGATCTTTGCCTGCATTTCTACGACATATTTTCTGTCAAAGTAAATGGAGCTCTATGTGGTTATTTTGAAGGAAGAAAGGGACTGAGACAGGGAGATCCGTTGTCTCCTTATCTCTTCTCTATTGTTATGAACGTCCTATCTAGCATGCTTGTTGTCACTCCCTCGGATTTCAAGTTTCACTGGAAGTGCAAAGACCTTAAACTCACACATCTTTTTTATGCAGATGACGTTCTCTTGTTTTCTAAAGGGGATGAAAAATCCATTACTCATCTCATGAATTGTGTCTTCAAGTTCTCTGCATCTAGTGGGTTACGCCCAAGCACTACCAAAAGTTCAGTTTTCTTTGGCAATTGCAGCTCAGACATTGTTTCTTGGTTTGATGGGATCTATGGCATTCCTCATGGGACTTTGCCAGTTAAGTTTTTAGGGGTTCCCTTGATTTCTTCGAACCTTAGTTACAATGATTGCATTCCACTCATTGAAAAAGTCACTGCTAGAATCACTCACTGGACCTCCTTGCTACTGTCTTTAGCTGGCAGAGTTCAACTAATAAGATCGGTTCTCTTTGCTATTCAAGCATATTGGACGAATCATTTTCTGCTCCCAGGTACAGTCCATAAAAGGCTTCAAACAATCTGTACAAGGTTTCTTTGGAAAGGGGATGTCAATTCAAAAGGGGGAGCCAAAGTGAGTTGGGATAGAATTTGTTCTCCTTATGAAGAGGGTGGTCTCGGTTTTAAAACAACTACGACCTGGAATAAAGCTCAACTTCTATATCACCTATGTAGAATTGTAAGAAAGTGCAAATCCTTATGGTCTTTGTGGGTTAATACCACTGTGCTCAAACATCACCATTTCTGGACTATGCAACTGCCCACAGATTGCTCTTGGATTCTACAGAATGTCTTAAAACTTCGAGCTGTAGCACGCCAGTTTATCACCTTTAAACTTCGGAATGGTCATGACACTTCTCTATGGTTTGATCCTTGGTGGAACTCAAGATTCTTAGCTAATTCTCGGTTTGATATCATAATTGCTCAAGCTAATATCCCTCATAATTCGAAGGTACATGCTCTGCTCATAACTGGACAGTGGAACCTGCCTCGTCCCCCAAATACAACTCATCACCCTGATCCTGGTCTTGTTTCTTGGCTGCAACAATTTGATTACCCAGAGTTTAATATTAGTGCTAGAGATGATGTTTTATGGAATGGTATTTCTCTTCGGAAACTTAAAGTTTGGGACATCTGGAATGCTATTCGCAGGTCAGCCCCCTATGCACCGTGGTTTCAGTTTGTCTGGTTTAAATTGAAAGTCTCTCGTTATGCCCATCATGAATGGCTCCTGTGCCATGGCAGACTGCCTACTCTGAACAGGCTTGCATCCTTTGGTCTGGATGTAAACCAGTTCTGTCACCTATGTGTTGGAGGAATTGAGACGGACAATCACCTGTTTGTTCAATGTCCATATAGCAGTTTCGTGTTGTCCAAACTGACGGGTCTGTTGAAGATAGACTGCATTGAGAATTCGTGGGTGGAACTGATCACTAAATGGGGCTCCATTACGGATAACTCTCACAGACAGGTTGCTTTATTGACTGCTCAAATTTTCTCATACCATCTGTGGAGAGAACGTAATGCTAGACATCACAACAAGGGTTCATTTGGTCCGAACAAGATCATCCAAGGAATCTTGGTTGATCTTAAAGCCAAGCTTCGCAATTCTAAATGGTTTCGACTGTACTCTCATTTGGACTTGTATACATGGTTGTCTCTCTGATTCCTCCTAGTTAGTTTAGCAAGTTTTTAGCTTGTTTGTTTGTTGTCCGGGGTTGTTATGCCTATTTTGTTCTTTCTATTTCTAATCTAGTTTTTAGGCTAGATTGTTAGTAGAAAGCTCTCTCTTTGCTTTGGCTAAGAGCAAGGGTAAATCCCTGTATTCTTTTTCTTTTCTTATCAATATATATAACTTAGCAAAAAAAAAAAATTAAGGGGCCGTTCCAAAAAGAAAAATGTTAATAAATGAATAAGATAGAGAGAGTAATAAGCATAATTTTTAAAAAAAACCCTTAAATAATTATAAATATTATAAAAGAACCGTGCATTACACGGGTTATAAGCTAGTATTTATATAAAAATAATAAAAATGATATGACCGATCAATAAAAATATAACACACATAATATATTTTTAATCTTATATAAATAAATAATATTAATAATATAACACATTTTTAATCTTATATAAATAAATAATATTAATAATATAACACCATGAATTTCTTTTCTTTTGTTGTCAGGACAACATAAATTTCTTTTGTTTTTTTGTTAGGGCAACATAAATTTCTTTAATTAAGAAAAAATTAAACAACCCTTTTTTATTCTTTTTCTTATGGTCATCCAAAGTAGTGTAAAAAATAAGAGCATCTCAAATGAAGAAGACCCCTTAGCTAAAATCACAAATATATTACCATAAATAAATTTTATAGAAATTATGTAAAAAAAACATCACTCCAATGGAACATTACTGTTAGCAAAAAATTTAGATAATCACTTTTCGTTGGCTATATTTGGCCAACCTCTAAAGACCTGTAAGGAAGATTTTACATGATCTATTACCTTAAAAAAATAGATTCTATTAATAACAACCTGAAATAAAAATAACATACTATATTTACAATATATACAACATTATAGCCAATATACCATTGGAACACAACTTCTTACAGATTCGACAAATTTTACATAATCGATATTTTATCTGATTTAGCCAACCATTTTTAACTAATACCATTGGAGATGCTCTAAGCAAAGAATATAAACATGGAAGCAAATTAGTACCAGATCCACATGCTCTAAACATGGAAGCAAATTAGTACCAGATTCACATGCTCTTTTCATGCCAGTCCCATCTTTTATAATCAAACCACAAGCATTAAAAACACACACAAATTCAAATCTCCAAAATGAAACTCAGGCCCGATCCGGAATTTTTCGGGGCCCTAGACAGAATAATAATTTGGTTCCCTTTAAAAAAAGGTTCCTCTTGCCGTAATTAAGATCTTATTATTAAGAGCATGGTTGTAATTCGAACCAAGCTTTTTTTCACGAGTTGAACTCGGCTCGTTTAATTTCATGAGCTGAGCCGACTCGTTTAGCTAAACGAGCCTATTTAAACCAGTGGGGGTGAACTACTTCGTGTAAAATTATACTTAAACGGGCCTAATCTTGTGTCCAAAATCGGTTCATTAAATTTCATTAGTTGAGCCAAACCAGCTCGTTTAGCTAAATGAGCCCGGACTTGTGTTCGAACTCGGCTCATTAAAAACTCGAGCCTAGAATATTTTTTTAAGAAATATTTAAAAAAATTAACGAATTTATTGTTGGGTGGAGAAAATTT
This sequence comes from Kitagawia praeruptora, assembly GCA_037693485.1. Classification (NCBI taxonomy): domain Eukaryota; kingdom Viridiplantae; phylum Streptophyta; class Magnoliopsida; order Apiales; family Apiaceae; genus Kitagawia; species Kitagawia praeruptora. The sequence continues at coordinate 156,760,536 of CM075346.1, read as the reverse complement.
TGAGAATTAAAAAAAATTAGATATTGGGGAAAGAAATTAGAGAAGATGAAAATTTTAAATTTGATACGGGGGTAAAGAGTGTGTCATTGTTGAAATGAAAAAATTTCTTCTAGTTTTTACATTTTTACTGTATCAATTTTTTTCAGTACTATTATTATAAAACCTAAAAAAAATGGGCTCTATTTCAAGTTTGGGCCCTTGGCCATTACCCCTCTAAACTACCCTCGGAATCGGGCCTGATGAAACCAAGAAGACTACCTGTTATCTTATAGAATTTTCCTTATAACAATGTCTTAATGATCAACATTCTGAATCATATAACAATATCGATTTAATTAATACTTCCTCTGTCATTCTCATTTCTTTACACTTTCTATTTTGTGGCTTCCCTCTCATTTCTTTACATATCATAAATAGTAACTTTTAACAATATAATACATTATTACATCCACTACTTCACTCCACTTTTTCAATACTTTACACTATTACACCCACTACTTCACTTATTTTAATTAACAATAAAATCAATATTACACCCACTACTTCACTTATTTTAACAATAAAATCATTATTACACTCACTACTTCACTTATTTTAATAATCCTTGGTCTCCGTGAAAAACCCAACGTAAAGAACCACGAGTGATGGAGGGAGTACATTATAGAATTTACCTTCCAACTTCAAAAATACATTTTTATCACATAACTTTTGTGGTAACCCTTCATTAAATCAACCTACCTTAATATATGATGCGTAAAACATTATCTTTGTTGTTTTGTATAATAGATATGTATAATAGAACCCAGGTATTTAAAATTATGAATTTGTGGAACTTGATCGTCAATACAAACTGCAACCTCGGTATCATTATTTTCCCCATTGAAATTAGTCAAAGGTACTCAATTTTAGAACGGCTCAGATGCAAGCCTTTGAACTCCAATGCTACACGCCACTGTTCTACGATTGTATTAACCTCGTCCCTAGACTCTTAGCTATTAACACAATGTCATCAACAAAAAGTATACATCAAGGCACATTAGCTTGAATATCACGGATAATGACATCCAAAATAATTATAAAGAGCAAGGGACTTAACGTCAATCCCTGATAGATGTACTTAAATATTATTTCCATTTCACAGATGTACTTAAATTTTTCAAAAAAAAAAAACAGATAACAATAATATTAAGAGTGAGTATATTAAGAATAATGAACATGTATCTCTATTCAATTGTTCTCCAAAGGCAATGACCAGGAAGAGCATATGCGAAAAAGATGTACATACACTACAAGAAAAGGGTCAATAGACATCAGTTTATGGCCGATTTCTATGTTATTTTGCATGTGATGTCTTTGTCGGAGATGTCTATTGTAGACATCGGTCAGAAACTGATGTCTATGCTAACATAGACATCAGTTTTTCATTCAATACACATCAGTTGTTCTACAAAATATGTTAGATATAATTAATTTTATAAACAACTTGCATGCCTTATATTCTAGAAAACATATAATAAACTAACTTATTTTTCACATACACATCACTTTCTTTCTTTGAAAAAGATGTCTATTTCGATATTAGACATCATAATTTTATCAGATAAAGTGATGTCTATAGTTATCTTAGACATCATCCTAGACTGATGTCTAATGTTCTTATAGACATCAGTTTCTTTTTTAAAAAACCGATGTGTATAGTGCCCTTAGACATCATCCTAGACTGATGTCTAATGTAGGTATAAACATCAGTTCTTTCTAAAAAAAACTCATTTATATGTGTCTCTTAGACATCAGATTTTACTTATAAAAGTGATTTCTAATTGTTTTTTAGACATCGAACATTGTAGAAAAAGTGATGTATATCTTTGTTTTAGAAATCATTATTTTTTAAAACTTTCGATGTCTTTGTTACAATTAGACATTTGTTTCTGAGTGCAACTAAATAAACCGTTGTCTTTCAATGCATACCAAAAAATAAAAAATTGGACCATTCACAATATATCGAACCATGCATTTAGATTAAACCAGTCACAAAATACAACCACCAACAATGTACATCATCCATCTGTTCTATTAACAAGATACCAAACATCACTAGGCACTAGAATTAACTAAGTGCACAACCAAAAGTAAACATAAAAAGCATAACAACTTGAATTACTACATCACGAACTGCATGTCTCCAAAACAGATTACCAAAAGCGCAGAACTAGCAATTCAAGCGGTTAACAAAATGTTTACGTCAATTTAAAGAGACCTACTAGAAACTATCAGATCTTTTCTTGGATGAACTTGAGAGCCTGAATACGTACTTCATCAAGCTCGGCCTCGGTGTACGTCGTTCGAGTCTTCGGCAGCCACTAAAGGCAACACACAAACACAATTAAATGATAAGTGGATTTTATATCCACTTGGAATGCCTCCATTCGGCTTAAATTGATTGTTTTAGACTCAAGTTGTTGTAGTTTTGATGTGTTTTGCTTAGTTGTGCAAATTTACGAGAAATATGATTAAAGTTGATGCTTCTATCGTTTTTGGAGATTTAATTAATTAAAATTCGGATTTTCCGGGAAGGCTGTGCAGCTTATACTGTTTTGGCCATATCTGGAGTTCTAGATGTCCGTTTTCAGCGATCTTACTGCCCACGCGAAGCTTGAGAGATTTTCTACAATATGGGATAGGTCATACACGACCAGGCCGCGTGTGGTGGGCCCAGGAATCACGACCAGCAGATAGATGGGAGCAGAGAAATTACTGTTTTGCCCTTTTTCTAGTTCTAATTGTATTTTGGGCAATTTTTAATACCTTAATTGAATTCTAATTGTAATAGAAGGTAATATCTTGCTGGGCAAGATTTGTAGAGCCTATTTAAACACATCCTACCATTGTAAATCATAACAATTCATAGCTTTTAATCGTATCAAGGTACTTTCGATCTTTAATTCTTTCTTCAATATTATGTTTTCATTAATTATCATCATTATTATGTTTTCTTTATTAAATATGCGTAACTAATTCTCTAATCTGAGGATTGGGTAGTATTCCTTGGTATTCATGCATGCTTGATTACGTGATTTTCTGCTTTGCTGATCTGTTAATGAGATCTTAACACAATTAGGGGAGTCATGAACCTTTGATTGTATTATAGGGATTGTAATAAGCTTGGGAGAGAATTTGCAATCTTAGTACATGATTTAACAGACATAATTTGAATATTAGATCGGGAGATTAATAGGAGAATTGTGAGACATATAATTCTTGGCACTTAACAGTTTATAGATATACTTTGATTGTATCACGGGAGTGACAATTAGGGTGTAGCTGTAGGCACTATATTGTAACCTGGGAGGGTGCAGTATAACTTTAGAAGAATTGTTTTCAGCAAGGTAGGAACACAGATATCACATTAATATTGAGCATGTATTGAGACCAAGTGAAGAACCCCAGTTCTTAGATTGTTTTCCCATATATTTGAATCTCAGTTTAAAATCAATTCTTAGTGCTTATAATTAGTTCTTGGTTAATTTAGTTAATACACAAACCAAAAAATTCTTCTCACACACTTCTAGACGAAAAGAGATAAGAAACCTGAACTTTGTATTAAATTTAGTCCTTCCCTGAGAACGAACACATAAAAATACTACTAACATTAAACAAAAATGAAAAGTACACCTTTATAATCAAAAGTAACCCATTAGAAAAACAAAGACGCACACCTTTGTAGCAAAAGTCAATTTTGTATCACTGATAATTTCTTTCATGTAGCGCATTACTACATAAGCACATTCAGTACCACCGGGTTGCTTGGGGGATCCCTATTAATTCCAAAAATAAAATGCATCAAAAAATAAATTTACTAGTACTGAGTTGATGTGTAAAAGTATTTACACTCAGAAACTTTGCCTTGGCCGGCTTCCGATTTCCCCTACCAGTTTCACAATTGTAAGTTTTCACTGCCCTGCATAAAAAATAAAAACTGATCCAATATACACAAAAAATCATGAATTTTCATCAAAATGTTACGGTAAATAAAAAATTACCTTGATAATGCTAGTTCTAGTAATGTAAACTGTGTTGGGTGAGGGAGTGGATTGAGAAAATAAATTTCACCTTCCCATATAATAGACAAAATCCAATGCATACCGTTTTCATTAAAAAACATACCAAATACAGATTTTTAGTACTCTATCCAGTTTTTTAGTATCGTAACTTAATAAAAGCTAGAACTTACTCCTGATTATGCGGCAAAAAGAACAGCCGATCCGGGTTGCCCTCTTTCAAGCGGTCAACAATGGCAGCTTCAAAAGCAGCATTCAAATTATATGAGGATCCAGGGTGAATAAAAGCAAATGTTTCTGCCAGATCTGGTCTTTCACTTATCTCAACATGCAAATGCCTACCAAAAAAAGATACCAACATTAGAAGTAGAGACATGCAATTGGAAAAATACTAACATTAGAATGCATATCGGAAAAATAAAAATTGTAACTTACGCCATGTAAGCTGAAATTACAGCTTGCCCTAGCATATCAAACTCCAACAACGCCAAAACATTCTCATGTAACAAATAAATTGTCTTTTCATGCCCAAACACTTCTGACTTGAAGTCAACCTGTATCGAAAGCCCAGCAGTTTCCATCCAGCTGGTTACATGTTTATATAGTAAGTTAAAGCCCTTCGGCACTTTTGCACTTGGTTTTGCATATAAGAACTGTGCCCTTAATTTCTGCAACTCACCATTCTTGTTTTTGTTTTCTCCACTTGGTCGCACCCTTTCTTTTTTCTTAATTTGTAGATCATCAAACCATCAAAAATTTAAACACAATTTCATTTGTAATATCCTCACAAGCACCATTTTTATTTCAAATTCAGACCACATATAGTAAATTATACCTCAATAGTTGTGTAGCTTATTAAATCCTCATGCCATGCTAAAAAAGAGCCAAGTGCATCGCGGACTGTCTCCAATTCACCACGGATCGGCACTGGAAGCAAGGCATCTAGTTTGATGATGCCATCGACAGAGACACACTGATGTCCAAGTGGTACATCAATTCAATGGACTTTTCCTCCAGCCTCGCGAGGATACACCATACCAAATGCAACCTTGTTCTCTATCCTCTCGACAGATAGGTCACACATTCTGTTTCCCTACAATATTTAAATGAACAAATAAAAATACTAAGGTAAAAGAAATCATCAATTCATAGAGCTTAAGCAATAAAATAAAATACTAAATTATAGTATTAAATTATCCTTCTATCGATTAATTTACCAAATTTCCAGGAGGTGAAGGCCTAGGGGGGAGCATCTGTAGGAACACGGTCCTCATCAAACTCTAGCACAACTGCAGCAGGCTGATTGTTTTCTGGCTGGAAACTTGCCTTTTCAGACTACATTGGGGAGTGATGATTCTGGCTGGAAGTAATCAATGCCTTCAGCTGAGTAATCTCTGCCTCAAGAGCTTTCGTCTTTTCATCCCTTTGACGATCACGGGCCATCAACTCTTCCTTCGTTATTCGAACTTTCTTCTCTCGTGGCAAATTAAAGAACCATTTTGGAGTGATGTACCCTCCAACAGCGCGGACCCTACCAGAATGCTCAAGTCTCCCCAAAGCCGTAGTCAAAACATCTTCAGCTCCAGAAAATTGTATTTCACCCTTCTCTTTCTTTTCCAACAAAGTATCCTTTAAATATGAAAATAATTAGCCCAAATTACAAAGAGCCTAAAAGCATATCAATTATAAATGATGCCCTACTAGTATGCCAATATAATAGGAGACTTATAATTGTATCGCATACAACTTGTAACTCTTCATCTACATCTTCAACCTCTTGGCCATTTTTTCGCTTACGAGCCTTTTTCCAAAAAATTGCTCTATCAGGTTCAACTCCCGGCTCCAACCTTCCACTTTTTATCTGTTAAAAATGAAGCAAAATATAAAATTCATTCTAAATTTTTATTCAACAAAACAATATTAACTTAGTTCTTACTTCATCTTCTTTTAAACCAATATAACCCTTTCTTGACAAGCGGTGATGATATTTTCGATGAGAAACTCCTTCACTATGCTCTTCATGTATTTCCTAAAAACAAAATTATAGAATTACATATCATATATACAGGTGCAGAATATAAAATGAACAGAATTATCGAATACAAAATAAAACTGTAAAATAAATTCATACCTCCCATTTTGGATCAGTCCTCTGTCTCACAAATCTTTTCCAGGTTGACTTACTAACAAAAGCATATGGCTTCTGTCCAACATATGGCCGCACAAACTTCCTCGTCAAATCAGTCTTAAATTGTCGCCATTTACAACCAGCAGACTTTAGGACAAAGTGCTCACAATGTGGTTTCACTTTGAATGTAGACTGGATAAAACACAAGTAAAATGAGAAATTTAAATACGAGAAATTAACAACACATGTAAAAATAGAGAACACAAGTAAAATGTAAAATTTACAAATGCTAGAGCACCTGAAGATCTAGCCAAAGCTTTGATTTTAATTCAGGATCCATATTTGGCCAACTAGTAATGTCGATTGGAATCGTAGTCCTGTCCAACATTCCAATATATGACTGCAATCGTGCCCTAGTTTCACCATCAGCAATTCCCCAATCATTGAATGTGACTTTAGTCTTTTTCCTGCGAGCTTTCTTCACAACCACTTTGTACATTGCGCATACACCACGCTTACCTCCAGACTTGATCTAACAGTGTCGGTTGTAGTAACCGTAGGTTGTTCTGAGTTGGCCTGTTGAGGTTCTGATGCTTGAGTTGTCTGTGAGTCATGAGTTTTCGCTTCTTTGACCTCAATCTCCAGCTGTTTGGTGGTAACCTTATCCGAGTCTGCCTTTTTTGTTTTCTTTTGCTTTTTATTCCGTGCAATTTCTCTTGTTTTCCTTCAATCTGTAAAAACTTATCAGTTAATTATCACTGAAAATATGCAATCAGAGAAGCAAAATGAAAAACAATTTTAATTTAAAATATCATGAACAACTACAACACTAATATGCAATCAGTTAATATCATGGAAAATATGCAAAATTATTAGTTAATTATCACTGAAAATATGCAAAAATCAGAGATAAGAAAAATGATAGACAATTGTAATTAAAAATTTCATGAACAACTACAAAGTGGAAGCAAATTCAAACTAAATTTCTAGGCACTAAACATGTGACTAGGCACCTATGACCTATGATTTTTTCACCCAAATCCCCTCAACATTTTGTCTTTTATTACTGACACTTGCATCATCATAATCAGTTGGGTCGCATATAGGGATATTAGAACAGAATGGAGGAGGGTTCCAGGAGGTCTCTTCTGGGGCATCTTCATCATACGCGTCATGATAGTCTCAATTTGTCGACGATAGCACAATAGACCAATTAGCATCAGCTGGATCCTCAACATAAAAGACTTGGTTGACTTGGTCAACAGAGACATATTTGTCCTTTTTGTGACCTGGTCGATTGAAGTTCACAAGCGTGAAACCAAGATCATCGGACTTGATACCTCTATCACTTGCTGCCCATGTACACAAAAACAAAGGGGCCTTAAATGCGTGGTAATCTAACTCCCATATTTCTTCGATAACCCCATAAAATGTTAAATCAGTCTCTATAGGATTTATATCCTTAGCACTAGAGACTTGGACTGTCCTAGCAACTAGTGACACATCACTGTTTTGAACTACCCTTGCATTATCTCGCTGTTTTGTGTGGTATCGGACCCCGTCAACAACATAACCTTCGTAAGTCAACACTGAAAATGAAGGTTTTCCTGCCAACCATCTTATTGTTTCAGAAACGGCTTCGGAATTCTCCCTCATTTCTGTACTTACCTGCACGTAAAGTCACAATGCATATAAGTTGACTTCAATTAAAAACATGACAACTTACAAAAAAAGTAATAAAAAAGGAAAGAATGTAAACTAACTTTTTGTTGAAACCAATCAGCAAATTGTTGATTGTGCTCTCCCAATAGCCACTGTGCACTCTTTTAATCAGATATTTCTTATGCAACCTGACAATTTAATCAGATAAGATTAGACCTCATGAAAAAGAACTTTGAAACTTAACGTCAATCCCTGATAGATGTACTTAAATATTATTTCCATTTCACAGATGTACTTAAATTTTTCAAAAAAAAAAAGATAACAAAAATATTAAGAGTGAGTATATTAAGAATAATGAACATGTATCTATACTCAATTGTTCTCCAAAGGCAATGACCAGGAAGAGCAGATGCGAAAAAGATGTACATAGTTGGAGCAAGTATCCTATAACAACGAATATTCTTAGTCAAATTCACTAAATTGCGAAATGAAATATCAAAGATATGATTCGAGTTAAGAGATTGATATATGTACCCCAAACCGGAGCAAATTCCAGCAAACCAGTCATGCTTTTAAAAACATTTTTAAAAGCATATTTTTGACCCGCACAGAACTCGCACGGAACTCGAACGTTTACTAGCCGTCGACTTGTAAAATGACGAGCGAAGCCGCCCAAGTTAATACAACATTTGGTGCAAGTGGTTGGGAGAGTGACACTAATTCTCGTGGAAGGTTGACTAGTGTTTTATGTTTTATACGACTCAAAAGTCATACCTTGATAGCCTCTTAGATAAATAGAAGAGCAATTAACATTCCAAAAGTTTCCCCAGCAACCCTGGTAAATCTAATGATAATTGTGTCAGCACTGAAGATTACCAACACAAACAAGAAAAGAGCTGTCCAAACACAAATCCTGAAAAATGAAAGAAGACGTACTAGATGGTCTTAAATAGCATATTCACAAATAGATAATTTTTTCATCATCATATAAGAAGCAAATAAATGAAATTGGCAATAACATCCAGCCCAAGCTAAGAACAAGTCTTTCCCCAAATCTTCCTTCCCTTTAGGAAAGTTGAACAAGTAAGTGTACATTATAACACTGGCCTCTTCAACTCCCAATATCAGAAGTGGTTGGCTACCAAGTATGGAATGTATGATACCACATATAGTAGTCGAAGCTAAAGTTTCTACGGTGCTCAAACTTCCATCTACATTCAATATATACAATAAACACGTTCTTAATTTATTTCAGCCAAATAATATATATACAATTAATTTTGTGTGATTTCTATTTTTCATTTTCTATTTGTAGCTCGAGATAGTTACTAATTTCTTGTGTAAATATTATTTCCATTTCACAGATGTACTTAGATTTTTCAAAAAAAAAAAACAAATAACAATAATATTAAGAGTGAGTATATTAAGAATAATGAACCTGTATCTCTACTCAATTGTTCTCCAAAGGCAATGACCAGGAAGAGCAGATGTGAAAAAGATGTACATAGTTGGAGCAAGTATCCTATAACAACGAATATTCTTAGTCAAATTCACTAAATTGCGAAATGAAATATCAAATATATGATTCGAGTTAAGAGATTAATATATGTACCCCAAACTGGAGAAAATTCCAGCAAGCCAGTCATGCTTTTAAAAATGTTTTTAAAAGCATATTTTTGACCCGCACAGAACTCGCACGGAACTTGCACGACTAGCCGTCGACTTGTAAAATGACGAGCGAAGCCGGCCCAAGTAATACAACATTTGGTGCAAGTGGTTGGGAGAGTGACACTAATTCTCGTGGAAGGTTGACTAGTGTTTTATGTTTTATACGACTCAAAAGTCATACCTTGATAGCCTCTTGGATAAATAGAATAGCAATTAACATCCCATAAGTTTCCCCAGCAACCCTGGTAAATCTAATGATAATTGTGCCAGCACTGAAGATTGCCAACACAAACAAGAAAAGAGCTGTCCAAACACAAATCCTGAAAAATGAAAGAAGACATACTAGATGGCCTTAAATAGCATATTCACAAATAGATAATTTTTTCATCATCATATAAGAAGCAAATATATGAAAATTGGTAATACCATCCAACCCAAGCTAAGAACAAGTCTTTCCCCAAATCTTCATTCCCTTTAGCAAAGTTGAACAAGTAAGTGTATATTATAACAGTGGCCTCTTCAACTCCCAACATCAGAAGTGGTTGGCTACCAAGTATGGAATGTATGATACCACATGTAGGAGTCGAAGCTAAAGTTTCTACGGTGCTCAAGCTTCCATCTACATTCAATATATATAATAAACATGTTCTTAATTTATTTCAGCCAAATAATTTATACAATTAATTTTGTGTGATTTCTATTTTTCATTTTCTATTTGTAGCTTGAGATAGTTACTAATTTCTTGTGTAAATATTATTTCCATTTCACGGATGTACTTAATTTTTTTTAAAAAAAACATATAACAATAATATTAAGAGTGAGTATATTAAGAATAATGAACCTGTATCCCTACTCAATTGTTTTGCAAAGGCAATGACCAGGAAGAGCAGATGCGAAAAAGATGTACATAGTTGGAGCAAGTATCCTATAACAACGAATATTCTTAGTCAAATTCACTAAATTACAAAATGAAATATCAAATATATGATTCGAGTTAAGAGATTAATATATGTACCCCAAACCAGAGTAAATTCCAGCAAGCCAGTCATGCTTATAACAGGACGTCCTTACTCGAACATCTTATGCAACACCTCTTAATGGAAATTGTAAAAAAAAACTCATAAATCATAGTTTTTAAATTTTACTTTTACTTATTCATTTTCCCAAAACCATATAACTTTATAAAGAATCTAAAAAATACTTCAACTTTATTTTTAGGATTGACTTTTAAAAATCAATTACATCCCTATGTATAATTATACAAGAAAATCTAACTTTTAATTAGCTATTTTTATTTTCCAAAGCATTCATGTCTCTCTTTTCAGAATATATATTTGTAAATTATGCCTGAAAATATAATTAAAGAATTTGCATAAAAAAGCTAGAAAATTAAATTTTATATAATAATTAAATAATAAAAATTATAAAAGGCCTCAATTTTTGAGTTGACTTTAGGCTTCTAAATGTCTTGAGTCGGCCCTGTTGGACAGTAGTCTTGCTGTTCTTCTTAGCTATATTGGGAGCTTGTTCCATCATAAACAGGTTCACATGTGTGGTTGATGAATTGTTTGGCTTGTTGATTGCTATGCTTTTGATGCAACAAGCTGTCAAAGTAAGTACATTTGCAGTTTATTACCCTTCTCCTATTTCCTTTCATTTGTTGACCTTGAAACCGCACTACCTTTTGTTTTCTCTTTAGGGAATGATAGACAAGTTTCGTATTTCAAAACGAGAGGATCCAACCTTGACAGAGTTTAGTCCTTCATGGAGATTTTCAAATGGAATGTTTGCTCTGGTTCTATCATTTGGCCTTTTGCTCACTGCATTACGCAACAGAAAAGCAAGGTCATGGCGTTATGGATCTGGTAAGCAATCATAAAAGAGTATTTAAATGGTTACCTTTTGCTCATTGATAATTACATTATAAATCCCATTTCTATTGTTTCATTTAATCCAGGTCACTTTTCAACTACCACCTTTGGGTTTTTGATACAGGTTAGATCAGAAGTCTTATTGCAGACTATGGCGTGCCACTAATGGTTTTAGTTTGGACATCTATTTCCTATATACTCAGTGGAAGTGTTCCAAAAGGGATTCCATCACCGTATATAGCATACATATTTTTTTTTCAATTTTTTATATAGGCAATTTGATCTTGAATCCCCTCAAAGGTTGGATGAAACTCTGCTGCCAAAGGATGGGTTTTTAGCCATTGAAAAATCTCTGTTATTTTTGTATGTTTGTGTTTTGTAACCTGTTCTACCTCTAATTCTTGCCATTGATGTTACAACGAAATTTATAACAAAGAAACACACAAAAATTGTTGCATATGCCAAATGCCCTTTAAACCCCTAGGTAGTCCTAGTGGACGAGTGAGGTCTCGTGAGGGTTGAATGTACCCACAAAATCCATATAGTTCATGCAAAAGATTGAATGCCAATACAACGCCACACACACAAGTCCTTTCATGCTCATCAACTTAAGAATCAAAATGAATATGCAATGCCTTGGTGTCGAAGGTGCAAGTATTCACATAGTCTTCTCAAAGAATATGCATAAGTCATCAAAAATCCATGTCAAGTGTAAGAATAAGTTGGTAACCATGCTAAGCCCACAAGAGTACATCTTTGAGTCAAAACTTGGGATCTTATATGCAAAAGCAAATAATAACTCACATTTCACTCACAAAAGAATATTCACTCAAGAACAATGGTAAGTGTATCACTCCATTTCAACAAAATCATAAGCATGCTTTACATTTGGTACCAATCTAAATCAATTGCTTATAATAAATTCTTATTATAATAAATTCACAAATTGCATTAACAAGAAAAGTTATTGCAATAACAATCTGATTACTTTTAAGAGCGGGGTCATGTTACTCAAATTAATTATCTTTTTATTCATAATGGGGATATTGGATTGTGTAACACCCCTAGATCCAGGGTCGGAGATCCAGACTGTCACTCTATCCTTAACTCCCATTTTCATAAACATTACTCTTAATCTTCATTTTAGCATGCTGTGACCCCTCAGTCAAACATAACATTTACATATTATAGGCTCAGAGATGAAATTAAAATGTTACTAAGTTATTACAACCATCTTGAAATAGATATTACAAACCCAAATTGTCATAATCTTAAAAGTTCAACTTAAAAGGATTACCATCTAAGGCGGCATCTACAGCCACAATACGGTTTGGTTTCCAGAAGCTTACACAAGTCATGCTTGATAAACCTAACCAACCTAAGCTGTAAACCTATCCAACTTAGTCTGCTCACCTGTGGTAATGCTACTGGGTGCGGCCTCGGCACCTGCCTCGTAAATAGTCTCCTATACTGCTGACCGGTTAGCACGCTTTTGCGGGGGGTCTGCCTTGTTCTTGCCATGCTTATCTGTTGTTGTGTGGTGGTATATATAAAAGAAAAGCAATAGTGAGAAATACAGCTCAGCCATATAATAATAGTTTTCAAAGTACTTTTGTTAACGTAAACCATATGACATATCGTATACTGATATTGTATCATCATTAAACATTTTCATTCTTTATCCCGAAATATAACGAAGAATTTCTGAGGTACTTTGAATAGTTCATCATTCTGTCAACACTATCGATAACTGAGCACCTAGGCTTTCATTACAGTGTTGCAATACAATTCCAATTGGAAGAATGGGATTATGCTGGAGCCTCTTCCACGATATCTGGTGATCAGCCAATATACCTTGCCTCTGCTTCTCTACTAGTAGAAGGACGACGTTCCCTTATCGGATTGCACCCTGACCGCATATGGGCCTTAATGGTTGGACTACGCCCGAAGGCGATGTCCCCTCTTCCTCCAATCCCTTAGAGAATTCTATGCATCGTAGGAACAGATTTTAATTCAGTTTCCCCCAAGCACAAAGCTTGACGACTGGTTTGATAATCATTACTAACTTTACTTCCATGAATAATTGAGAAAGTAACTCTGATGTGTGGGTTGACTTTAGTCAACAGATTTCGATTACTAAGAATCGCTTCATCAAACATAACTTGGGAGTTGGTCGGAGTTTTGAGTGTTTAGTCAAACCTGAGCCCCTCCTTACTAGGTAGGGTGCATTTCTTGTTGGTAGCGAAGGGAGAAAATAATTAATACTAGCTCACAAAACCTTGGGTTCCCGAGTTTTGATAAGTGTGAGCGAGGTAGCGATACTTTTCGATGAGTGAAGCTATAGTCAGTGAAGAAATGGGAACCCGTTCTATTTTTAAATACTTTTCCGACGATCAAAAAATATTTAAAATATTTTTTTTTAAAATTTTAAATAACTTTTGAAATAAATAATATGATTTGTTAATCATCCTGGAATATTTAATAAATATTCAAATAATATTTATTTAATAAATAATCAGCTTTGAATATTTAATAAATATTTAAATAATATTTATTAAATAAATAAACCTTCAGACTATTCTCAATATGAAAATAATATTCAAATTATTAATAAATATTCAAATAATATTTATTAATATCTTCAAAGGAATTTTCAATCCGAAAATATCCAATTTATATTTATTGGAATATTTAAAAAAATATACGTCATATAACCCTTCCGGGTTTTATGTCCTTATCCGGACGAAATATCTCCGACTCCCTTATTAAGAAAAGGTATTATCATACCCTATTGGGAACTTGTAACACATCATCGTATACATATATATAAGAGTCTATGCATACGTACATACTTAACAGGTTTATAAATCCCCGTAAATAACCATACATCATATGCTGATTCGCAAAAATACTATCAAGCAGTTCATAGCATTTATACCACAACAACAACAGTTTGAAAATACTTGAAATACAAGTTTCGAAAACTTGCCTGATCGTGTTGGAATAGTTTGGGCTCTGTCTCTAGTGCGATGATCTATAACAACCAATAAGGTTCGGTTAGTTCATTAAACTATCCCGTCGAACCACCTATTCATATAAAGACACAACTTCGTAACGATACATCCTTACTACACGTTTGGCTTATTATAAGTCCATGATATCCTTTAACCACTTTTGATAATTAATGGTCTCATAACGACTTTCGTTAAAGGTCATTTTTAACGAACTAAAGTTCGTCTTAATTCGTCCCCTAAAAGGGTTTCTCACTTGCGCAACTTTGATTCGAAAAATTCTATAAAATCGAAAAATAAACTTTTTCATGAAATTATTTTTCTCACTACTTCTTAACTGTCCAGAGGATTTTTAATCCAAATTTCATAATTAAGAACATCTTTTTGATAGCTCAATTGTTGCTCTAAAAATAGTTTCTCTCTGCAGTGGTTTCTCATGCGCATTCTTGACTTAAACATTTCTATAAAATCGAAAATTTTGTATTTCTACTCCAAATTTATATGGGATCTTAAGAACTGACCAGGTTACTCCTCATAAAAGTTTCATAATCACATACCGTTTTTAAAGGGCTCGTTTGGCTTTGTAAAGTCAGTTCATCTTAACGATTCGTCCGTTTTAACCGGTTTCACTAAAATGAGCATATCTCATAAACCGTAAATCGTAATCACATGATCTTGGTGTCAAAACAAACTACAAAACAATTACTACTGGTTTATGGCCAATAACTTGCCAAGAAAACATTTGTACAATTCGGTATTATCTGCACAACTAACCTAATGAAATTTTGAAATTATAACGACTATAATTCGATTGTTTCCAAATTGCATGAACTCCATTTAACCACTTAATTCAACCACACACCATCAAGATCATATAAACATCATCAAGGGTATCTAAGACCAGTGGTAACATCCATTTATCACTACCCAAGATTTATCCATATTTATAAAGCTTAAAACATCACAAATCCCTTAATCATGTACATACTTGCATCAATCTTTCAAATCAACTTATAACTCATGAAGTTTAAGGTGGGTGTGAGTATTTTACCTTCCTTGGAGTCTTAACAACCTTAACCAAGATTAACAAGGCTTGAGATCAAGTCCACAAGCTATTTTAACTCTCAAACTTCAAGATCTAAACCAAAGTTCATAAGAAGTTAATATTTACTCAAGAACTTCTTGATTTTATTTGAGCAAGCTATACTTGGTTTAAAATAATGAAATTAAATCCTCACCCTAGATATATCATGAAGTAATCCCAGAAATATTTTGATGATCATAGGACGAGTAGAGCTTGGAAAAAAATTTCCTTTTTCTTGGCTATCTTGAAAAGTATCCAGAAAAGTGGAAGAGCAGCAGCAACTTGTCGAATTTATTTGACCAATCAAACGACCTTGAAAATTTACGAAATTAAATCCGTAACTCCATATTGATGTATAGAAGAACTGGAATTTTTTTCATGATTTTTAGATGAGGGGAAGTGAGTGAAAAAAAATCGGAAAGACACCCCTATAGGGTTTGGTCGGGAATTGCTTGAAACTGGGAGAGAGAGTTTCTTGTTTTTCTTGGATGCTTGAGTGTGATTAGCAACTGAATTATGAAGTTAAATTACACTAAAGAATGCAGCCATACCATAGTAAAATTGTAGGACAGCAACTTTCCAATTTGTCTCCCTAAATCCAGAAAGTTTGTCCCCTTTACTATTCACTCTAATTTGATTGAATTTGAAATAAGTAGTTTGATTTAAAACTAATTATTTTGCATGGCACTTGCATGGAATATTGCATGGTAACTTGCATGTATATTACTCACCTTAATAATCAACCAATGCTTATCATTTAATTTCATATGCAAGTTTGGAGATTTTCTTGTAAAAGCGTTTCGTCGCGTAGAAATTTCTTTCGTCGTTCTTTGAACATTTGTCTTTGAAATTCTTCTAATAATTTCCAAAATTCCTTGCCTTGGTATTTAACTTAGCTTAGAGATTTTCTTAACCTCAATATCCCATATTTATACCAATATTTAATAAAAGTGAAACTCTACGTAATCTGACGGTTTCTGCATTCCCTTTCTTCTTTGTACAACGATACTTTATTAATAAAAGTATAAATACTTCTTCATTCATATAACATGATCTTAAAAACTTTACATAACTTCCACCAATCGCTGTTTATGATCATTTTAGAAATATTACAAAAACCTGGGTTCTTACAGATTGTGTCAGAATTGTCGGATTTTTCCAAAAAAAACATGTGCTTCATAACACCGTTTGTTATTTACAAATTTAACCATAAATAATCAATTGGCGGGGGGCATGAGGATTGTTACACTAAGAATACTATGGCGAAATGTAAAAGAGTTATTGAGTATAGGATCCCTAGATATTAACACAATGTCATCAACAAAAAGTATACATCAGGGCACATTAGCTTGAATATCACGGATAATGACATTCAAAATAATTATAAAGAGCAAGGGACTTAACGTCAATCCCTGATAGAATCATGCCTCAACTGAAAAATACTGAGTATCATATATTGGCGTTCTAACACATGTCCTGACCTGTGAATACATATCTCGTATGATGCGTATATATATTCGCGCAACCTATTTAGCTACTAAACATCTTCAAATAATCGCTCGTGGGACACTATCATAAGCTTTTTCAAAATCTATAAATAGCATATGAAGATTCTTACGACGCTCCTAATATTTCTAATATTTCTCCATGAGATAAATTGTCTCAATCGTGGATCTACCAGGCATGAAACCAAATTGATTCACTGAAATATCAACAACAAAATCTTATAAATTATAATATTAAAAAAATATTATAATATTTTCAGGATGCCATCAATTATTTTTTTAATTATTATAAATGAATAATATTAAAAAAAATCTCGAAATAGATAAATTTTGTTGTAACAACATATCTATACTATCTATACTACTCCCCCCGGTCCATTATATAAGGCATTTGACTTTTCTACACGTAACTTTAGGTGCTTTGACTACATAGCTAAAATAACTATTTTTTAATTTTTCTTTTTTTGATTAAAAATATAGTATTTTTATTTTTATTTAGAAAAAGAAATTTTAAAAAATAATAATTTTAACTATGTATTCAAAGCACCTAAAGTTACGTGCAGAAAAGTCCAATGCCTTATATAATGGACCGGAGGGAGTATATCTTATAATAAGCGAAAGGGGGTATAATTTGTAGTTTGGTTACCCCTTATTTTTGGTTATCCCTCGTTTACAACCGTTAGATCTTATACTATATTATAATAAGCGAAAGGGGTATAATTTGTAGTTTGGTTAACCCCTATTTTTGGTTATCCCCCATTTACAACCGTTAGATCTTCAACTCAAATAGATCATAACCGTTAGATACAACAATACTAAAAGTTGGAGATCTAAAGTTCGAATTTCGCCAACAACATTTTAATATAAAATTAATACTTAGATTATGTTATATATAAAGATTGAAGGTTCGATTCCCACCAATAGCATATTAATTTAGATTTAATATTAAAAATTAATTATATACAAAATTCTAAAATTTAAATTCAACCAACATATTAAAAATAATATTTATAATATTATATATATACTAAACTATAAGTAAATAAAAAAAATTAAAAATAATCCGGGCTATAAGCTAGTTTCTTTAATTAAGAAAAAAATGGACAATCTTCTTTATTCTTTTTCTCATGGTCATCCAAAATAGTGTAAAAATTAAGCTAAGAACATGAACATGGACGCAAAATACCAGATTCCACATGCTCTTTTCATGCCATTTCCATCTTATATAACCAAAACACACACACACACACACTAAAAAACACACACAAATTTAAATCTCCAAAATGAAACTAACAAAACTACTCACTCTCCTCAAACCCTACAATTCATCCCCAAACAAATACACACAACATTTTGTATCTATAATTCAACCTCCATTACACAATCACTCACTAATTCACTCTCCAAACCCTAATTTTACGGTTCACAAGAGATGGCACGGCGGTCATGTTCATCGCGATCACCGTCGCCGATCGGAAGAAGGCGAGAAGATTTTCCGGTTAGGACTCGCCGCCGATATCGGATTAGCTGCCGGAAAAGCGCTCACCGGTTATGTTTCCGGGAGTACTGCGATTATTGCTGATGCTGCTCATTCTCTGTCTGATGTGGTAATCATTTCTCTCTGTGTCTCTGTTTTCGATAAATTAATAATCTCGATCGATATCGAATTAGTAATGTAAGTAGTGTAGTGTATATTCAAGGTCTGACTCGATAATTTGATAATCTCAATACTGAAGAGTGATAGTAGTGTATATTCAAATTCGATTCGATTTTTCGATTATTAGATAATCTCGATATCGAAACTAATATAAGTTTCAAGGTCAGGCTCGATAATTTGATAATCTCGATATTAAGTAGTAATATAAGTATGTAGTGTATATTCAAGGTCGATATCTGTAGTTAATCGATATATTATAGTTTTTTTTTGCATTTAGCATAATGTTGTTATTGTAGTGTATAGTTAAGGTTGCAATCCATAATCAGTTAGCGATAGGTTAGTAATCTCGATAGATAAGTGTATTTCTTGGTTCTGATATTATAAGTGTGGTGTATATTTAAGGTCGATATCCGTAGTCAATAAGTCATTAATCTCGATTAATAATAGTTTTTCTCGATTAAACGAATAGTGTTTTGCTAACATCTTTAAGAAAACAAATGTCAATAGCCAATAGCCGATGGGCAAATTGTCAACTAGGATCTGTTTGGAATTGTGGTTGTTAGTGATGGTCTTTATAAGTTAAGTAGTGCTGTTATGGTGTCTTACAAATGCAGGCAGTAATTAGTACCTCTGGCAGTTTATATTTTATTGCTCCAGTATAAATCAGCTAAGTTCAGGTTTTAGAGGAGGTGATTATATTGTTGAAGCAGTGTCAGTGGTCGGGTGTATCTATTTATGCACCTAAACATAGATATTGTCTGCTAATTAAAGAATATATTCCATGTGTTTTTGATGAGAAAATGTTGATAACTTGAAGTCTAGAGTATATCAATTTTATGTACAATTAAGCTTCAAAAAGTTTCTTTAAATTGACGTGGTTGAACAGTAATTTTCTACGTAAGCTATTATGTACAATTATTTACCAGTATAGTGTAAAGGAAAATTGGTAAGCGAAGCTATGTAGTAAAATTATCTTAATTTGGACAAGGATCACATTGATATATATATAGAAATGTGTGTGTGTGTGTGTGTGTGTGCATGCATGTGTAATCTCTATAAATTTTTCCAGAATGCAATTTTTTTGTCGTGCAATCTATTTTTTTGAAAAAGAGAACTGCTACTTATTTATTAAACGATAACTTTTGTTACCTCTGGTGAATGTTGTTTTTCTTCAATGTTTTCAGGTTCTTAGTGGTGTTGCATTGTTATCATATAAAGCAGCAATGATTCCCAAGGACAAAGAACACCCATATGGTCACTTTTGATCTGTACCTACATTCTACTACTCTTTACATTCCTATAATTATATCATTTATTAAAATCAGTAATAGTTATATTTTTCTATCATATATTTGTAAGTGCATGATCGAAGTAAACCATGCTACTGTGTGCCATAAAAGAGTTTGCATCCTGATGATATCTATGTATATGTAACCAATAGTATAATATAATACCTTTCAATGTGTTGAAATACTTAAGTAATAATTTCTTAATTGTTGACACAGTTCGTTGTACTCTCAATGTTTTATCTTTTTTAAGCATGTTTCACTATTATTGTACAAAACAGATAATCTGTTGACAATAGGTCTCCAGATTCTCTACAGAAGTGGGCATGTGTAAGGGTCAAACTGGTGCACAGGTGTGATTGCTTTTATAATTTTTTTTTCTCTTATCCTCTTACAGGTCATGGCAAATTCGAATCACTAGGAGCACTTGGAATTTCTAGTGTGCTTTTGGCATCTGGCGGAGTTATTGCCTGGCACGCATTTGATATTTTAGCGGTATAGATCTCTTCCTAAAAGATAGCTCCAACTGTCTGAAAAAATGTTAGAAGAATGATATGTTGAAAATCTTTTCTTGTATGATCGTCTTTTATTTCTTGGATTAGTCAATTATATCATGTTTTTCTTCATATATTGTTATTTTTATATGCAGGGACTGTTAGCAGCAGCACCACAACTAATTGATCCGTCAGCTCAACCACACATTCATAGCAATAGTTTTGGTGGACATCATCATGGAATTGACATGAGTCACCCTGTATTAGCCTTAAGTACGATGCTGGTATCAATTTCAGTTAAAGAAGGGTATCTGTCAGCTAAACTTCTCATTTTAAATTTTAGATTTTTGTATTTTTAAGTTTTGGTGTGATAATGAATGCACTTTCACCTAGTCTTATTTCCAGTATTTGCTTTTAATTTACATGTATTTGTTCTCTTTTACCTCTAGGCTATACTGGATAACGAAGAGAGCAGGAGAAAGGTCAGGTAGTGGGTTGATGAAAGCAAATGCTTGGCATCATCGTGCAGATGCTGTTTCATCCATAGTTGCTCTCATTGGGGTTGGTAATGACCTTCATCCCTGTACATGTTTAGAAAATCTGTAGAATATATGATCTATTGGTTGATGTACGTATAAGGGATTATGTACTAGTGTTTGTTATCTGCATGTACGTCAGTGAGTGGAAACTTGAAGTTGACATGAGTAAAACAATATGTAGTGACTGTGACAGTGCAAATTTCATGATACGTTGGTAGATTTGACTAATATTTGTTTGAATAATTGAAAGACCGATAAAACTTCTTAAATGTAGTAGAAGTTAATAAAAGCTCCACTGATGTTCAGTTAATAATATATATCTTTTAAATTTTATATTATAGAAGCAAAATGAGTGGTGGTGTTGGAAATTGGAGTGTACAAATGATTTAGCAGAAGATTTGGGAATATGTATTAAGATAGTTTGGATGTATTGAGTGTATGATGGATGTAGATGTACCTGTGATGAATTGAGTGTGTATATATGGAATTGAACATGGGAAATGAAAGCAGATGATCTGAGTAGAATTTAAAATACTTAGATGTGAAATACCCATCATCTGCTAGTTGAGACTGTTTGATTTCGTGCACCAGTGTCACAGTGACTATCTAAAGGAGTTCCAAATCATATCTCTGGGATCTGGGTCTGTATGTGAGCAGTTCTGCTTTTTTTTCTTTAGTGTTTGTGGTGGTTATCTATGTACAATTTGATATTATGTACCATTTTTCTCCTCTTTGGTCTTTCCAATTCATAAACCGTCTATTGTGGTTGGAAATTGGTCCTCTCTGATGAGGGCTTAGTTACTTGCATCAGGAGGATCTATTGTTGGGGTGAAGTTCCTGGATCCTCTTGCTGGACTTGTTGTCTCAGGCATGATCATTAAAGCTGGACTTGAAACTGGTTATGCAAGGTATTTGGTTGTCTGGGGTTTTTTTGTTTTAGTGCAATATTTTGGCTATTGCTACAAGTCAATTGTCGTTCAAGCATGCTAGACCAATACCTTAAACTTGCAATCGTAAGCCTAATTTTTTAATTGAGTGCGACTCTGTGAGTCTCTAAGATTGATATTTCTTGATAGCATAATTAACATTACAAGATTCTTTCTATATTCTTCGTTTATGCTTTGTTCATTGTATGGGAAGTTAGTTTTTACACTCAACTTAAAATAAATAGAGTTATTATGTAGTGGCGCATTTGACTATTTGAGTAGCCACTACTGGGATGGGCATCGGGGCACTTCGGGGCCGTGGAGTGTTATCCCCGTCCCCGATCTCCGAATTCAAACCCGATCCCCGTGGGGAGTCGGGGAATTTTATTTTAAACAAAAATTATGTTAAATAATTTTAAACACTAATTAGTGAGGTTTGAAATAGTTTTTGATTGCAATATATAGCGAAATTAGCAACTAGCTAGATTAGATGTAGATTAGATGTTAAGTTACAACATCTTTTCATCACCATTAATCTAATAATCTAATAATAAGTACATCTGCACCTTCACATGCATATATGTTAACTCTTAAAAGTTCACTTTGAAATCTAAAAGTTACCTGCTTTCAGTAGCTCATATGCACTGAATTGAAATATAAAAACATTACTTAAAGAAACAATTTTAAATAACATGAAAATGAAGTTATTTAACTACGGGAAAGACAAACATGTAAGATCAAAGCATCATTTTTCATATATATTAATATATGATTATTAAAATATATAATTATGTGTTATAGTGTGGTGAAATCGAACCGGGGATTGAGAATCGGGCCGGATGGAGATAATCGGGGCAGGGATCGGGCCGGGGAGACATAGAAAACCGGCCCCGGCCTGCTCCCCGAATTTTTTTTGAAAATTGTCCCCGTTCCCCGGCCCGTACCCGAAAAAAATCCCCGAATCCCCTTCCCGTTGGGTGTGGGGATTGGATCGGGATCGGGCAGGCCGGAGTGAATGCCTGACACCATGTATATTCATTTAGTAGTTTCTTTTTACGTTTATTATAGCTGTCTGATACGACTCCTAAAGCCAGAAAATAGTTAACAGTTGAATTAAGAGTATGTAGTATGTACTAATTAGGTTTTGACAGATTGTAACTAACCAAACTCTTTTTACTCTGTATCTGGATTTCTAGTGTATTGGAACTAGTGGATGCTGCAGTCCCAGCTCAACTTCTGGATCCCTATAGGCAAACAATTAAACAAGTCGAGGATGTGAAGGCAAGTCATTTTAACTCCTAACTAGGGAAAAATGTCATTACTTTTTTAGATTTCTGTTACCCCCATGTTTTTCTATATATTATACTACCTCCGTTCATATTAATCTAAACTTTGATTTGATATTAAAATATAACTTTTTTAGTTTTTTTAATTGTACCTCAACATGCTTGCAAAGTTGTCCAGGGGCTATTATTTTTGAAAATGAGGAAGTCTCATGTCTCTACTATTTCTACTATAAGCATTATGCTGGCTTAGCTGTTCTCTGTAATGTGTAGACCAACATGTGAAACTAATAAATTTTGTTTTCCTTGCTGCAACTAGTAACTAAGGTATAATATTAGTTGTACTTTTGAAGCTGATTAAATAATAATTGTACTGATTCTGTAAAGAAAAAATATGGATGCAGTCCAACCAGTTACTTTAATCGAAGTTGTAATTTACCCGTATTATTTCAAGCTCGAGGGTGGAAAGTGAGTAGGTATAAGTAATTCACATATTTGATGCTCGGAGGGTTTTTTTTTTTTTTTTTTCTGCAAGTGCTTTTGTCTTTAAATGGGGTCAAGAGTGTGGACAGAGATGGGGGAGGGGTAAACTGGGTTTTTAATATGATTTGTAATTTTTATGCTAAATTATATTTAATGATTCTGTAGTGTGTTTTATATTGAGACGCAGAAACTTATGTCTCAACTTGAGTTGAAGGTTGTTCGGTATTTACAGTTTGCATTATGGTCTGATATAATGATGCTACAGGGATGCAATCATTTAAGGGGAAGGAGAGCTGGTTCATCAATGCATCTTGATGTAAATATTGAGGTTGTTCTAATGTTGTATAATTCATTCTTCACAAATCCTAACTTCACCTTTGATGTTATGCATCTATGGGATCTTTTTTCTTAATTATACAGTGGTCATTTGATTACCTTGCAGGTTGATCCATTCTCTAGTGTTAGTGCTGCACACGAGGTTGAGGAAAATGTTCGCCGTGCAATTCTAGAGTCTCATCCTGAAGTAGCTGAAGTTTTCATTCACATAGGTATACAGGTTTAATCTGTTTTTCCTTGTCCAACATCAGAAAAGTGGAGTTTTGGCATTGCATGTTACAGTTGCATTTTTCTATAATATTACAAAGGGTTGTGCAAAAATAATAAGTTCCTTATGGGTTATATTATATATCTTATATTCTGTTTTTTAAGTGGTGTTTGTTGTTTTAGAGAGTTCTAAACAGTCAACTCTGACATGTGATTTGAGACTGCCTTTCAAGCTAATCTATTAGGTGGTCAACGTAGGCCGGCCTTAGATTTAAAGTTTTTTTAGTTTTATTTTTATTACATAACTGAAACTGGGGGCATATAATGTATTAGATTCATCTGGAAGTCACTTGATCTATGATTGTCTTGTGACTCATTTTAAAATATGCTGATTACCTTCTCTATGCTGACAAAGAGGGTATTATGGGATACCATCTCCCAGCTGCATACTCGTTCCTGTAAGCCTCTACATTCTATCTCTTCTATACTCATCGTCTCATCCACCTCTTCTTACTTTGACTATCAAGTACTAAATTGATTTGTTTTTGAATTTAAGAGATGGTTATAGTATTTTTGTGGTCATTTTATGGTAGAACTTAGCTGGTGATTGATATCTCCTTTTTGTGGTAGAACTTAGCTGGTGATTTTTATCTCTTTTCTGTAAACCAGTATATCTTTCACTAATCTGAATTACTACAAGGACTACATTGACTTATGATATATTTATTTCGTTCAATATTGTAAATTTTGAGATAATATTTGCACTTTGACTAGCTGAACTGAAGCATTTGATTGCCGTTTTGTCATAAAAAGAGATCTATGTATATAGGATTATTTCAGTCATATTTTTTCCTGTTATTTGTTGTCATTACTTTGTTAATCTTAGTTCGGATATTTATGTAGAGCCGTGGCTCTCCAACATTACGCTCGATGTAAAAGATCGGCAAAATGATATGAAGGGATCATATCATTTAAAGAGTAGTGTATCTTCTGAAGAAAAAGATATTGAAGACGTCATCTATGGGTTGTTAGCAGCAAAATATGCAGAGGTACATCTTTCTATCATCTGGAAACTTTCCCTTGAATCTCATCATATGTGTAATCCAAAATTTGTTTAAGTAAAGGTGATGATCTGTTCCTACTATTTAATATATTAGTTTAATCTAGTATAATCTTTGAAAGAATGATGTAATATGCTTCTCACTTCGCAGAATGCATAATATATCTGAGAACCATCCTAGTAACTCCACTTGGTACAGGAGAAACGGAGAATAGAATACAAGTAACAGTACCTATTTTAATAAATTAATTGTTCTATGCCGATTCTTTTAAGTAGTACCTTAAGACCCTTTTTACCTTCATCTAGGTCTTCTTTAGTAAACGATGTGCATTTCCGTTCCAGTCATTTTACTGCAGTGAACTGGAGCCTAAAACCTATTGTTACTAGTCCAAGAAGTAGAGTCCTAAAAAGTAATCACATTAAAATCTTACTACTAATTTTTTACAGTAAAATGTGACTACTTCCACATTAGGAGGAATTTCTTTGAACCCTGCTTTAATAAACTGAAACTCATGGAAAGAATGATACATCTGCGCTGTTCCGCAATTAAGTAAACTTCAAGTCCTGATGTAGATTTGTTTGTCCTAGTTAGAGGATGAGTGTAGGTCATTTAAACCTTCTGTCTCCCAAATAGCCTCATCACTCTTTCCTCAACTCCCATGTGTTAGTCTTTAAAGTTTGTAAGGTTATTGTTTTCCATACACTCTAGCAAACGTTTGTAGTGAATCACTGTTGACGACTTTGTCATTTTCCTTGTACTCAGCAAATGGTTGTTGAACGCATAACATCTCATATTCTGCAAGGCAAGACCTTACTTCAAGTAGAAGTATCTATGCCACCAGACGTATTAATTAGGTAAAACTCAAATAAATTGCATCTTTTGAATCGTCAAGTCTGTTGTGCTCCTATCTAGTTTAATTTCTTATCTTTTAATTTTCATCTTCAGAGATGCAATAAAGTTGGCGAAAGATGCAGAGAGACACATTAAACCCACAGTCTCAGATGCTGTACAGGTCTGCTTTCAGCTACAACTTGGTAGTGCTATTACAGAGTCAAACAGTGAAATGTATGATAAGAGCAGGGAGGAAAATTAAAGTCTAGGACAAATCACTAGCAATCTTTTTCTTTGAAAGATAGCATCACTTTTGTTTTAAACAAAAATATTGAGCAAATCATATAGAATGTCAAAGTTACTGGGTCGCTTTAACGAAAAGAATATCATGTAAGCATCATAAGGAGCAGAATGTTGTATTTAGAAACTGGGAACTATGTAGGATGATTTCACATTCTGAAGCAGTTTGTAATACTGCATCATTAACAAGTAGAATGTTGTATTTAGCAGCCGGAACTGCAACATCTCTTCATATTTCGAAGCAGTTTATTTCTTAAAATATTGTTTCAAATATATTAAATCTGATATATTTTAATTTAAAGGTATTACATTCATTTTTCGCAATTTAAACTAGAGCGCAATTGCGCAAACTATTTTTTTTCAGTCTCTCTGCATCCTCTTTTTTTGTTGAATTATTTGACCAATTTCCCCCATATTTCTTTTACCAAACAAAAGTATTTCTCGTTTTGTTTTCATTTTGATTTATAGATGGTGGGTTTCAGCTCCAAAAATCGCTCGGGAACATTGAAATATTTGACTAGTACTTAAAAATAGCTCAGGAATGACCAATTCTTAGCAGTGATCAGCTAACAAACCAACATAGACCCTAAAACACAAAATTAATACTCCATATTGTAATGTATATTCATCAGCTCGAAATACCACTAATAAACTTCTATGAACTTGAAGAATCCCACCCAAATAACTTAAGCTTTTAAATCACAAAAAAAAAAAAATCTAATAAAAATTTACATATATCCATAACATAAAAAGAATTATATATACAACTTTTATCGTATTTTCGCAAAAATATTAAAAACATGAATATTTTTGATAATTTCCCGTAACTATACTAAAAGTAACATACAGGTAATTGAAAAGGGGAAAGAGGAGAAGCCATTGGTCAGATAATTGTAGTCTGTTTTTTAAATCGACATGATATATATTCCGTATCATCAATCCTCACTCCAACAGCTTCTTCCTCGTACAAATTTACATAACAACAGATTCATTGTAGAAAGAGATGTTTGTGGGAATTCAAGTTCCTACACTTTCTGTTATAGACATAGAGTCTTGAATTCCAAAAAATATCTCATTCTCGTATGAATCGAAACTAAATATAAATTTACTAATCAAAACAAAAAAAAAAATATGTGAATAATAGAGAGGAGGCTCAGAAGGATCCATTGGTAAAATTTTCTCAATCAAAGAATGGGGAGAATGAAATCCCCTCAGAAAATAGGTAGGTTTTCATCATCACAGCCTCCTCAATAATAAATCAAATCAATATTAAAAAAAATTGTAGTAACATTTTTTTTTTTTGTATAAAAATTTATGTACAAACAGATTGTAAAAAAAAAGAGAAAAAAAACAGGGGGATGTGAAAGTAGCAAATCGGCAGTGAAATTGTTGATGGCTGAATGGAGTGTTTGTGTGTCTATATATACACGCGGAGGCCTTGTATGTATATCGTTGGAATTAGGGTTTGGATACAGTCTTGTGGGCTGAATTACTGAAATGCCTTTGGGCTTTGTATTGAGTGTTAGGCCGACGTTTGCGTTGTTTTAATAACAAGGCCCAGTTACTATTTTCCTTTTGTTTTTATGGGCATGAACATCCTAAAGTGAGAGGGCTGCACATCCTAACTTTCATTTATACTAAAAATTCCTAGAATAAAATTTATTTAGTTATTTCTCATTATATAAAGTGTTTTTATCCCATTCAAATTTTTAACTTTTGTATGTGTTTCTACAATTTTATGAATATATTTTTTGTTTGCATATTTTGATAATTTTGAATGTAAAAATTGATAATTATAATTTATTTATTTTTGAATGTAAAAATTGATAATTATTTACTTAATTAATATAGCTATAATTATAAACAAAATCAATAATGTGCTACTTCATGATAATGATAATGGTATGTATAAAATATAAATACATTTAATTATTTGATGCTTTTTGTTAAATTAATTGGTCCAACATTTCATAATATTTAATTAAAAAGATACTATAATAATGTAATTTTAATTTGTATAATCATAAATAAATATTTTGTTCCAGAAAAGTTAAGTTAAGTGTGGAAGCACATTTTAGCACTTATTATTCGACTACTTAAGCAAATTTTTTAATAATTTGATTATATTATAATAAATTAGGAGGAGGAAGTAATAATTTTGAATAAAATTAGTGAGTCAACGCTTATTTGAGTAAATGGTGTTAATATGAAACTTATTACATACAAATAACTGTATAATTGTAACAGAACAAAATATTCATATTATTAATTTTATCATAATATGCTAAGCTTGTAAAATGCATTTATTAATTAAATAATATTAAAATACGAGAAAACACTTCACTGATTTTGAATAAAAACAAAACATGAGAAATTAAGCTTTAGTATTGAGGTTGAGGAGATTATTGTCAAATAATATAATTAGGGTGTGGTGTGTGCATATATCATCACCCTTTATTTATCCGCTTCTCTCATGTTTGTAACTTACATTTTTTTCGATCTTTGAAGTAATTTTTTATTTTTCTTTGGGATTATATTTTAAGGAAAAAAATTGGAATATGCTAAAGATAAATATATTATCATGACAACTCCTAACATTTTGAGATTTTAGGAGAATTGGTAACTTAAAATTGTAATTGTGTGTTATGATTGGTCCAGAAATTGTAATTGTGTGTTACGATGGATCCAAAAAATAATGGATTTTCGAGTGTGTAAATTGTAATTGTGTTAATAAGGGATTTTCGAGTGTGTAAATTGTAATTGTGTGTTATGGTGGATTAAAAAAATAATGGGAAAATATTTTCATTTATTAAAATTATAATTGTATATTATGATGTGTTCAAAAAATAATAGATTTTCGAATGGGGAAAAGTATTAAGATAAAGAGAAAAAGGACCCTGAGATATATCTCAGAGAACTTTTAGTGAGATATGAACAAAATAACTTAATTTTAACTGGCCCCGCAGGGCTAATTAAAAAATCTGAATTTACTAAAATACC
The DNA here is from genome assembly GCA_037693485.1 of Kitagawia praeruptora. Lineage (NCBI taxonomy): Eukaryota > Viridiplantae > Streptophyta > Magnoliopsida > Apiales > Apiaceae > Kitagawia > Kitagawia praeruptora. Next base: position 156,731,146 of record CM075346.1, on the reverse strand, counting down.
CACTCCATTTTTACATCCTTTATTATCATACCTGAGTCTACCACACATCAGTTAACCAATCAAAATCGAGGAATTATTTTAGGACCAATCAGAGCTAATTCCTAAAATTTAGATCTTTCCTTATTTACAATCTCACCCTGGCTCTTTAACCATGGTTAGTTAACACTTCAAATTTAAATACAATAATGATTTTATTAAACATATTCATAAATACATATTTTTTAAATCAAAAAATATTTCCAGAAAATCACAATTTTAATTTGAAATCAATCACGATATACCATTATATATTTTAAATGAAATTTCATAATTAATCTTCATTAATCAACCACTCTTTTAATATAAAGTCAGTCACAATTATATTATCATACATTATAAATTGATTTTTATAATATATATTGCACAATTATAATTGATATTAAATAATTATAATCTAACTTAATTAAAAATGGGTGAAGGCCCAAAATAATCACCTGGGAAACTGGATGGCCCTTTTTACTGACGGGACACGGTACATCGTGTACCGTGATAGGGGGTATGATGCGGAGAAGCGTCCTCCGTAACAGGGCATGATACGGAGCTCCGTCTTCCGTGTTATGCATGATACGGTGGACGGTGTTCCGTGACAGTGCTGCGCACCCACCTAACATGAAACACCGTGTTCCGTATCATGCATAACACGGAAGACCGTGTTCCGTATCATGCATAATACGGTACACGGTGTACCGTATTAGGGTAATACGGAGGCCGAAACTCCGTATCCCGTCGGTATTTCGGGTCATTTTTTTCAAAATCAGTATTTTGGGCAAAAACTTAGGAAAAATAGGTATTTTGGTAATTCTCTCATTAAAAATCTGAAAAAAAACAGATTTGAAATCAGATTTTAAATAACTTGGATAAAATCCGTGCCTTCAAAAAACTGATTTTTTTATAACCTAAAAAATATATTTATTCATAATTTGTTAATAAAATTAATTAATAAATACATAAGACAACACCACAAAATCGGATTTGAACAAATTTTAAATAGCTTGGATAAAATCCATATCTTTAAAAACTCGATTTTTTAAAAGGTTCAAAAATACATTTATTCACAATTTGTTAATAAAATAATTAATAAATTCATATAAACGAATTTAAATACAATAATGATTTTATTAAACATATCCATAAATACATATTTTTTAAATCAAATTTTTTTTACTAGAAAATCACAATTTTAGTTTGAAATCAATCATGATATACTGTTATATGTTTTAAATTAAATTTCAATATTAACCATATACAAAATTAAAAATTAATTTCAATTTTATATGTTTGAATATTATATGATATTTTTTAATGGAAAAAATTGAAATTATTTTAGTGGCAATCGGAATTTGCTTCTAAACTTTAAATTAATCAATCATATACAAAATTTTTATTATTTACCATACTTATTCTAATTTACTAATCGCAGTTAAATTAAATTTAAATATAAATATCTTGATTAAATAACTTAGCATATCACATGGTTTTTAATTTTAAAAAATTTCTACTAACCGTAAATATTATTTATTGAAAATCATGTTCTATGAAATCACTATTTCATTTATTTAATTGAAAATCTTGAAAATCATATATGTTTTACATGCAAATTTCATTAAAAATCTTGAAAATCATGTATGTTCTACAAAAAAAATCATGCAGAACGTATTGTTCTCTAAACATGTTATGGTTGCAAATCATAAATAATTTTTAAGATTTTGAATGAAATAATAATATTCATTGAACATTTTTTTTATAAATATATATGTTTTGCAATGTTTTGAGTGTATAATGTATACGGTCTCCACGATCTTCACTCAAATATTGGTCTTCATAGAGAACTTAACTCATGGTTATATATCTTTTAGTTATGAATTGTTTTTGAACATCCTTTATTATAATAAAGGATACTCAAATCTAACATGTATTAATTAACCAATCACAAGATTGTGAATTATTTTAACATCAATCCAAATCTATTAAATAATCAATTAAACTTAATGTAACATGCTTCTCTATTTGATCTAGATTCTACGTTTCAGCCAAGACTAAACTCAAATCAAGTTACACTCAATAACAGTTAAATTTTTTTTCATATTAATTAACTAAACATAATAACTACTAATTTTTATTTTAACGGTTAATTAATAAACAATTTATATAAAATAAAATTCATACAAACTAAAAAATGAAATTATTATATTAAACATTACTGGAAATCTATGTCGCTTATTCCCTATTCCCCATCAGACCTAGCAAACTATGATAAACTAAGTGTATACATCAATTCTTCTCATGGCTAAATCATATCAATTTTGGTTAAAGTAATACTTTATATTTTTTATTATATGACAATCTATACTTGGACATATTATCTTTTTATTTCGATTGTATATATGTATTTTATGTTTCGTGTTTTAATTATCCAATAAATTCAACAGAAAAACGTTTTTGACAAAGAAAATAGAAAACGATTAAGGTTATTATCATCCCCAGTCCGGATTCTACCAGAGTTACTTCTCATTAGAATATTCAGTCACAAACTCCAATAATTATGCGACTTACTAAATTGTAGGCATCAATCCTTATCACACTATACTAATTTGTTTACATTATTAGGTGTGCCTATAGATAAATGTTTTTTTCCAGTATTGGGTTGTCATTGTTATTCAGTGATTACTTAACAATTTTATTCTAAAAACAATAATTATTTAATTTAAAAAATTATACTCCCTCCGTCCTTTTCATTTCTTTACACTTTCTATTTTGGGCCGTCCATTTGATTTCTTTACATTACTAAAAATAGTAACTTTTAACAATAAAATACATTATTACATCCACTACTTCACTTAACTTTTTCAACACTTTACACCACTTTTTCAACACTTTACACCATTACACCCACTACTTCACTTATTTAAACAATAAAATCACTATTACATCTAGGGGTGAGCAAAATAAAACCGAAAAACCGAAACCGAGCCGAAAAACCGAAAAACCGTACCGAAAAAAACCGTAACCGACAAAAACCGAAAAAAACCGTAACCGAACCGAACCGACGGAACGGTTTGGTAACGGTTACGGTTTTATCCCAATAACCGAACCGAAAAACCGAACCGAAAATATATTATTTTAATAATTTATATTTTTATATTATATACTTATATAAATATAGAATTTTATATAAGAAGTAAGACAAAAGCTAGTAGAACTTGAATTGCAAAAGTTTCCCATCTTATTTTTTACACTAATTATTAATAATCTATCAAAAATAATTATGTACTTAAAAAGATTTAAAAATGTCAAAAAATTTGATTTTACAGTTTTATATTTTAAAAATGAATTGATTGATCTTATGACCACATTTAAGCTAAAACATGCGCCACCTTCGTAGGAATAGTGGGTTTAAGAAAATTAGAAACTTATAATTTTTACTAGCATGATATTAAATATTAAAAATAAAAAACCGAAAAAAACCGAAACCGACAAACGGTTAACCGAACCGAAAAAAACCGTTCCGAGTGGTTCGGTTACGGTTAATAGGTAAAAACCGAACCGAACCGACATGTACGGTTTGGTAACGGTTTTCGGTAAAAACCGAGCCGAACCGACCCGTGCACACCCCTAATTACATCCACCACTTCATTATTTTAACAATATTACACCCACTATCTTGGTCTTCGTGCAAAAAGTAAATGATAACAATTCCAATGGACGGAGGGAGTACATTAATACATGAATCTATTATATTTATAATAGATATTTTGATATCTTAAACTCTCAATTCAAAATCATAAGGTATAACTAAAATCATGAATTAAAAATTATTCACAATATAAAACTATTACCACACTATTCTAAATACACATTGAAAATTTAAGTTATGTAAAATATTAAATAATTCAGTCATAAAAAAGTTAGGATCAACCAATTAAAATATTAGAATGAAATTTAAACCAATCATCTTTTAACATTTTAATTACGAAATTTTTAAATATCCAATAATTAATGGGAAAAAAATTGACCCGACAATATATTTGAATTATTCAAAATATTAAATATACTCTTAAATAGTACTATACATTATTTGGTGTATAAATTATCAGTCAAAAGATAAAAAATATTACAGAGTCAATGAAAATATTGTTAGTGAATATTTACATAATAAATTGTTCAATTTAGCACAAATTTTCTTATAAATAACTATTTATTTATTGATAATTAATTCATCAATAAAAGGACATATGTCATCCACAAAAATAATCAAACTTGCAAAAATCATCAATAAAAGGGCATACAACATCTATAAAATTAATTAAAATTGAACAAACACATAGTAAATTAGATCACTAATTTCCTTTATCCAATCATTGAACTTACCTTCAATTATGGTACATCTTTAGCTTATATCCCTAAATTATACAGTCTTTTCGGTGAGATAATCTAACAATTTGTTATAAACGTAAGTAATATGTATATCTGATTTGTCATAACGTATTCAAACAACCGACCAAAACTGTAATTTTATACTATCCACATCAATGAACTAATATAACAAAATCTAATACTCCCTCCGGTCCATTATGTAAGGCATTTGACTTTTATGCACGTAACTTTATGTGCTTTGACTACATAGCAAAAATTATTATTTTTTAATTTTTCCTTTTTTGAATAAAAATATGATACTTTAATTTTTATTTAGAAAAAGAAATTTTTAAAAATAATAATTTTAGCTATGTAGTCAAAACACTTAAAGTTACGTGCAGAAAAGTCAAATGCCTTACATAATGGACCGAAGGGAGTATATGGGTAGACAAAATCCACGAACAGGATATTAGGCTCTCAATAAAGAAAAATATTTATTGAAAGCCAAAATAAAATCAAGGAAAAGAAAATAAGACTTATTATTTACAAGGACATAGTACAAAATCTAATATTTTGGTAGATAAAAATCCACCAATGGGCAACGGGGTACTAGACTCTCAATGATATATTTATTGAAAAATAAAGAAAAAAATACTAAAAAAAAACATGAAAAACTGATATCAGCTACTAAACTTTAGTTTAGCATTTTTTTTTTATAGTAAATCAATTCATTAATAAAAGGACCTATAATTTGTAAAAATGACATTGAACAATCACATAACAAACTAGATGAGATGAAGTTTCTATTGTTATAACAACATTCGTTTCATATATCTTACACAGTAGATATCCTTTCTCATATCGCTGAAACTTGCAACCTTTTTTTGATAGATAGTCTAATGATTTATTGGAGTCGTGAGGATTAAGTTTCTATATATTTTTAATATGTAATCGAAAAATTAATCATGACCATACAAATATTTTCAATGAATTAATATAATAAATATTTTAAGGATACGGTATTGAATAAATATACCAAATTCTCAGAATATTGGTGAAAAATTTATTAACATGATACGTAGAAATATTTTCTAACAAAGAGAGAAATAAAATGAAAGATAAATTTTTTTAAAAAAAACAATAAAGAGGGATTTTGAACTTTTCAACGGGGGTTGTATTTGTTTTGATGACTGGTTCATAATATTAATATTAATTCAATTGATATGAATTCACGGATAAGTAATTTTATACTTAAGTTAGTTAACATTCCAATAAAATTATATATTTTTCTAAATAAAAATTAAAATAATATATTTATATTAATTTATTAATACATATTGGTGAAAAATTTATTAACATGATACGTAGAAATATTTTCTAACAAAGTGAGAAATAAAATGAAAGTTAAATTTTTAAAAAAACAATAAAGAGGGATTTTGAACTTTTCAACGGAGGTTGTATTTGTTTTGATGATTGGTTCATAATATTAATATTAATTCAATTGGTATGAATTCACGGATAAGTAATTTTATACTTAAGTTAGTTAACATTCCAATAAAATTATATATTTTTCTAAATAAAAACTAAAATAATATATTTATATTAACTTATTAATATAATTTATCGGTCGGTGCGTAGCACGAGTATAACGCTAGTATAAAATATAAGAATCTCAGGGAACTTACCTGAGATATATCTCAGGCTCCCTAATCTTTAATATAAACTAGTTGACAAAGCCGCGCTTCGCGGCGGCGTTACAATATTTTTAAAATAATTCAATACATTTACTTTATATTATAATATTAATATTAAATTTTAATAATTAAATAATCTTCTCTAATGAATCGATTTCTTGTTAAACACGATTATTTTGATTGAGCTGTTCTTTCATTAAAATCGAAACTCAACTTTAACGTATATTATAAAGACTTATATATTAATTTTTATCCATAAAATTGAACCGTAAAAATTAATAAAAATTATGAAATTAGTATATATTAAATTCTAATAGCTAATACAATCTTTTCTAGTGAGCCGTCTTCCCGTTAAACACGTTTCGAGCCGCTCTTATTTGGAACCAAAATTCTAGCTTCATTATATAAAGAGAGTAAATTTCAATTTTTATATTCTTTAAACTTTCTAATATTTATAGAGTTTTAAAATATGAAAATACATCTTATATTTTCTGTATATTATAGATATTCCTGTATTTATTTACAGCTTCTGCATGAGAATATCTTTCTGTTATGTTAACATATAAAAAAATTAATACGAAGACTTTTTATTATGGGAATAATATTAAATTTATGGATATATTTTTCTTATGCAAGTATAATTAACTTGTATAAAAAAGTTAAAATAAAGGATTTCTAGAAAAAAGATATATAGTTTTAAAAAATCATATAAGTCGTCTCCATTGTCCTCGTATTCTACTTCCAATAAAGCATTTTATTTTATGTATTCCTTGTATATTCAAACATCTTTTATACGATCTTTCTAATGAACCGCTTTCTCGTTAAACACTGTTATCACTATTAATCCGCTCTCTCGTTAAGACCAAAAACCTAACTTTTACATTTATCACTTGTATGATAATGTTTATCCATAAAAATCAAATCCTAAAAATAAAATAAAATGTATAATATCAATATGATATTTTAATAGCTAATATAGTCTTTTATAGTGAGTCGTCTTCCAGTTAAACACGTTTTTAGCCGTTCTTGTTGGGATTGAAATTCAAACTTAATTACATATTATTGATAATACTTATCTTACACAACAACATTTTTCCTTAAAATCAAAACCTAAAAAATAGAATGAATTCCAATTTATACTTTCTCCATACTTTATAAAATTTATGGAGTTTTAGAAAATGAAAACACATCTTATTTTTTCTTTACATTATAGATACTGCTATATTTATTTAGGAATCCTGCATGAGAATGTTATTTTATTATGTTAACACGTCAATTAATTTTTTGAAAATACGATGACTTTTTTATGACAATAGTATTAGATTTATGAATAAATTTTCCTAATAGAAGTATAATTAAATTATATAAAAAAGTATAATTTAAGAAGATCGTACTTTCTATAAAATATTTAATTTTATGTCTGATTTATATATTCAAACGCCTATTTTACTTCTAATAGAACTTTTATTTTTTTCTATAAATTCGAACTCTTATTCTCTATAATTAAATTTGAACTCCTATTCTACTTCCAATAGAACTTTTAATCATATGCGTTATAAATATTTATTCTACTTTCAATAGAACTTCTAATCATATGTCTTCCCTGTAAATTAAAACTATTCTTTATAAATTCGAACACCTATATTCTACTTGTAACATGTTAAAAACACATATTCTATTTCTAATAGAACTTTTATTTATATGTTTTTTCTATAAATTCGAATTCTTATTCTCTATAAATTCGAACTCCTATTCTACTTCCAATAGAAATTTTAATCATATGCGTTATAAATATTTATTCTACTTCCAATAGAACTTCTAATCATATGTCTTCCCTATAAATTCGAACTCTTCTCCTCTATAAATTTGAACACCTATTCTACTTCTAATATGTTAAATGATATTTTCTACTTCTAATAGAACTTTTATTTATGTTTTTTCTATAAATTCAAACTCTTATTCTCTATAATTAAATTCGAACTCCTATTATACTTCCATTAGAACTTTTAATCATATGCATTATAAATACTTATTTTAAAAACTTCTAATCATATGTCTTACCTATAAATTCGAACTCTTCTCCTCTATAAATTCGAACACCTATTCTACCTCTAATATGTTAAATGATATTTTTACATTTATTAGTGTTTATAATTCTAAAATTCTAGAAAATTAGAAAAATAGATTGATACGATCTTAGAGCGCCACCTAAGCTCCCGCGTACCCTCCTTTATATATATATATTGATGATTGATGATTGATATATGACATTAGTAATACCAATTCCGTTAACAGAATAACGCATGTTGTTAAATTGTCTGTGTGTATTTCAATGTTATAACCGAGGGTGTACCGTGTACCACAATGTTTAACAATCGTAGCTTTGATGAAAAAATGTTAGTGTGATCTATTTTATACGTGATTGTTTTCTAGATGCCATGTGATTTTTTATTAAAAAATTAATTAAATATAAAAAAAATTGGCATTAGGAGGATTGATTTATGAAAGTGAACTAAAATACATTGTTAAAAGAAAGTGCAGTACATAGTTCTTTAAATTTGGTATCGAGCAATACAGTTTTACTAAATAAGGAGTAGGAGTTAGGACATTACCTTCTGTTATTGTCCTAATTAGCCTAAGGTCCATACACCTGGACAGGCTTTGGTTATTCAAGATTGGAACTAGAAACAACTACAACTCATAGGCTATCCTTACACCTCCCAAATAGGCTTTTCTATGTCTGAATCTCCATGTGATAGTTGTTGTTGAAAAGGATTTGCCATTTGCATTCTTTGTTGTTGCTCATGTACATTTGGTGGCCTTGATCCTCCTCCAATCCCCAAGAAATCCACCGTCAACATGTCGTTGCCACCGCCACCTGTTGCACCACCACCTACTCCGGCAGGACCGCTAATTCCTCCGAACCTTGATGGGCCTGTTGGATTCCAGCCCATTGTACTATCATTGTCTTGATTGCCCATGTTCTTCATGAACCCTGCATGGCTTTGTTGCTCACTTCCCATCAGCATTTCACTAAACATCCCCATGTCACTCATTGTAGGTGAGTTAGCGGGACCTGACCCAAACATTTGGGCCACTTCTTGTGGTCCCTTTTGCAACATCTGGCCATTTCCATATGCTCCTCCAGCAGTGATTCCAACCATGGTTGTTTGATCTGGCTGTGTTTGGAAATTCTCGTATGAATTATTATTTGGGCTTTGCAACATTGGGCCTGCCATGCTACTAACAAAACTCTTTTGCATCATAGGAGAGTTAATGCTATTAGTTGCAGTTGCACCCATTTGGGCTGCTTTCTGCAGCAAGGCTGTTGCAGACATGTGGGCCGTCCCGGAAACCTGGCCGGTTCCATTAAAGCTGGAAGGAGTATTTGAGCTGAGCTGAAGGCCAGAGGAAGATGAAGGTACATTGTTTCTTGGACCGCCGAAAAGTGTTCCGGAACTTGTAGAGAACATGCCACCAGCCATGTTCATGGGCTTAAATGGCAGTGAAACGAGGTCGGATGGGAGTGATTTCAGTGGGCTTTTGTTGTCATAATTGTTGTTGAAATCAGACATTGCCATTGAAGTATTATTAGGCACTGATGAGAGGAGCTCATTAGACATCTGACCTTGTAAATTCGATCCCATACTATTCATTAGTCCTTGGTTTACTTTGCTGTTCTCTTCAGCTAGTGCATCACAGAAAGCTCTGTGAGTTATAAAACTATCTCTCCTGCACAAACCACCAAAGGGTTTAAACACTGTTTCTTGATTTGTTTCGAAAATACATTAATACTCTCGTATCAGCAGAACGTTTGGTATTTTCGTATACTCTTCATCTCTAACAACTTATTAAGAATACAGAGTAGATCATATCACTACAACAAAACTTTCGTATATTAAAATTCCGATACCATGTTAAGCAACCATCTACAATGATTAACAGATGCAGACATGCACTCTTTGACATCCTATCTTTTTCTTTTGTCTTTGGTAGTATATGCAACCCGTGTTGACGTGATAGAGGAAAAATTTAAAAAAGTATATAAATTTGTCGGTCATATATGGTCATGTTCCACCACCATATCATTATATATTGAAAAACCTTACTACTATGATTAAGTTCACTCCCCTTTGTATCAGTAAATTAACTAATCACCATGCAATACAAACTCGAAAATACAGATTAAATAATAATAATACCTGGAGAAAATAGTTCCACAGTCACATTTATACTCCCTAGTGCCACAGGTCTTTTGATGAGCCTTCCAGTCTGATTGCACAGCATATTTTTTCGAACATTTGTCACATTTCCATTTCTTTTCTCCGTGTTTCCGACTATAGTGTTTCTTGATTCCGGTAAGATCACCTAATGCTCTAGCAGGATTATGGTGAACACAACTTGGCTCCGGACAAATATATACCCGTTTCCTCACCTCAGTGCTCGTTCTTTGCCTGAGCTTCCATGGAAGATTATGACCTCGACGGTGCAATTGCAAGTTTTGATCTCTTTGAAATCCCTTGTTACAAATTTCACACACAAATCTGTTGGTTGCCATTAGTGTAGTTGGAGATAGAGCAACAACTTCAGCCGTTGGATCTATTTTTACATTTACAAACACATACTAAAACATCATTAATGTGTACTTAATTGATAGAGTATTAAACTTGTGACATGTAATTAACTAATGGAATAAAAAGAACTAGAGATCAACAAAATACAGCCAAAACAGTTCGAAACAAAACAGATGATCAGAAAAGTAAAATTGTGCACAGTCTTAAACAATTATTGTATTCTTCCCAACCAATAATTGAACCTTTACAATACTATTAATCATATTATTGTCTAAAGAAAACATAATATAGTGGTGAAAACTAGTTAAACCAAGTTGAAAATGCTGATGTACATATATGATTATAATTTTAGTCAGTCATGCATATAATATGTCTAATATGACCGTCACTACAACAAATCTGGCCATTTACGACGGAAAACTTGTAATGAAAACAACTTACGATGAAAACAATACTAGATGTATTGTAAAATTTAAACTGAGATTTATGCATGTACCTGGAGTTCCTGGTAGATTTCTTTTCTTCTTAGCAGCTGGTAGAGACGGAGCGGAATCCGAAGGAAGACTGCCATGGAACTGATTATGTTGCTGCTGTTTACCTTGATGAAGCTGCTGAACTTCTTCCCCTGTATTCCCTGAAGAGAAGCTTCCTTCTTCACCTGTTATATTTGACATGACAACCTAATAAAACTGAAAAATATATTATGTGTCTTTTTTGTACACTTCAAACTAATCTCTCCTATCTTGTTTTTGGTGAAATCTTAGCTAAAAGTAGGGTCTTGTTTTTTGGTAAACATAAAATCAGGAATCTGCTAAGAGTATAGGAAGACAAAAGCAGGGAAGTCTCCTTTATTTCTGGAGATATATAGAGAACAAGTGAGAAGGGGAGAGAGTTTAAATTTCTTTGGTTGCTGGCAAAACAAGATATGAGAAATTTGGTATTTCTTTGGCTTATATAAATTTATATAAGACCACCTGACAGGGAAATGCCTAATTGTTTTGTTTAGTTTGGAGTACTTGATTATAATACATGCTTAGCCTTCATTAACAACTCCCCCAATCACATCTTCCAATAAAATACTAAAAATTTAAGGTAACACCCTGTTCTTTTATTCCGTAAGTTAATAAGTAGTATTCATTTTCGATAAATTTTCGAATGAATCGAAATAAATCCAATCACGTAAGATAAACTCTTATCACTAGAATATTTTGTGACACACCATGTTTAATCATCTTTTTCTTAATACAAATGAACCAAGATTATAAACTTAAAGAAATGATAAATTAAATTTGGACTATATAATATATGCAGGTGTTGTGCATCTTTGAATATGTAATACTAGATATTATATTTAACTAGTAAAAATATGCACAAAGTAATTATTTGCTCCTAAACAATAGTTGTCATGAACTACTGTTAAATAAAATTATTGGTTTTTACCATTAAATTAGTACATTTATTTGATTTTTATGGTCCAATAGCTCATGCAGTCCCTTTCAATCACTTTTTCTTTCCTCTTGATATTACAAAAAAAAGACCACTTTTCCAAATTAGTCAAATTAAATTGAGGAAATACAAAATTAAGAACCCATATTTTCTTTGCTATATATGCACCTCCAAATAGACTTTGTTTGCTGCTGACTGTCAGAGACATTGCTGACCGTCAGAAACATGAGTTTTGTCATTTTAATGATTTCCCAACATCGATTTTTTTTTTCTTTGTTTTCTGTCCTTGGACCATGAATTATACTTGCGATATTACTTGTGTCAGTACAGGCTACATAAGGGGAAAAACAAAATCCCACCGACTTGATTTATTTCGTATAATTATAACATGCTATGTATTTCGCACCCAAAGATAATTAAAGTTTTAAGTGCAATGTGCGAGGATAATTAAAATTTTAAGTGTAAAGTGTAACGAATTAAAGTACGAGACCCAAAGATAAGGGGTTCAAAGTGCGAAAATCTCATGTATTTCGGTCCCCATACGATTGTTACAGAATACCGTATTATAATTATTTTTAGTTGTTTCACATTTTCGGAATTACTATCCGCGAAAATCATAGTTCGACATCAACAGTAATACCTGAACTGGTGTGTGTGTACATACTGTGTGTTTTGTGTGTGAATTCAGTGATGTTATGGGATATTGTTGCTAGCTATTAGTTGGATGTAGCCGAACCATTTCATGCAATGTTGATTGATTCCAAAGATTGAACAAACCAAAAACTATAATATTTGAGAGAACTCACTTGTTTTTTTGATAATTTTGTGTCCTTTGATAATTTTGTGTCCGAATGAGCTTTCGGATACCTCGACTAATTCGAATTCACTTCCTAGTTAACTTTGGCAGGTGTATCATCAGTTTTCCCATGTAAAGGTGCTTCTTGCTACCTTAATTGTTTACAAAGACGCTCATACACATACAAAAGTATGTTTTTTAAGGCATCAGATTCATTGGGATTTTGATGATTTTGATAAGCACTTCAAATTTTTTATTGATTAAGATAACAAAATTAATCATGCTTGCCAATCAGACCTTATACAGTCAGTTAACAGTTAATTTGCTGGTCTTATCTAAATTTAGTATGAACCTTGCACGGATTGGATTTACGTGTATCAACATTTAAGCAACTAACCATGTTTATGTTCTTAATGACATGTATATTGTCTGTTAGTTAGCAATTAATCTTAATCTTCTATTCGTATATTTTGTTTTAACTTTTCAAACTGATTCTGTATAGCAACTGATTATCAGTCTATGATCAATCAAGTCTCTTCCTCCAAGTGTAAGATTAAAAGTAGGTTTGGCAAATCAAATCTACATTTCCTTTTGGCTGTATTATAGAGATTTATTTTAATGTCATTTTTATATATTACTTCCTCTGTCTTTTGGAGGGAGAGAGTTTGACACGTATTTTAAGTATTTTAAAATTCATATAACGTATAGTTCAATAAATTATTTTAACTTTTTTTTGTAAATAAAAATTTAATGTTTTAAATTTTTATTCAAAATAAATTTAAAAATAAGTTATTGAACTATACTTTATATACAATTTAAAATGTGTGTCAACCAGTTAAAAAAAATTATAAAGAAATGAGAGGAATGGAAGAAGAATTAATGACATATTAAATAATTAAAACAAATTGATGTAATAATTTTGATTGATCCCATGGAAACTCATAGGAAGTTTCATATGTAATTCTCATATGTCTTAGCTTTCACAAGCTAATAAGTTACTAAAATCAGAAACAACAAGGAGACAGATATCAGAATATATCAACATAGGCTAAGTTCTAAAACTCTGGTCAATTGAATTAGAAAATTAGTGATTTACCTACTGTGGTTTCATTATTTCAATATGATGCTCTTTCACTGTCATAAGTTATATTACTAGGGGACCGTTTCTCACTTAGTTTCTATCGATGTATATCGATGTTTTTGATGTACAAACATCAATGTTTAGCATTGTAAATTGTTATAATAAATTACATACGTATACCAGTGTAAGGTTACATACTTACATAATACTATTTCGGATGTTCGCCCGCATTAAACCAATGTTATATATATTTGAGTGTCACTCTCTAAATAATTATCTCACGTGGAAAACCATTTAAAATGCATTAAAATTGTCCTTTATATAAGATCCTTGGAGGGACCTTTTACAAAAAAGTCTTATAATTCTATCCTCTATCCATTCATAAAAAAAAACAAAATTTTAAAAAAAAATAAAAATATTTAAAAACTGTTGCCACGTCATCATTTTAGGATAGAATTATAAGACTTTTTTGTGAAGGTACCCCTGCGGGACCCTTATATATAAAGCAATTTTAATGCATTTTAAGTGGTTCTCCACGTGTAAGATGGTTCTCCATGGAACAATGACCTATATATATATATATAGGGGGCTACTCCAATACAAACCTCCTTAAAATACAAACCTACAAACCAAGCATAATCTAATATTTCAAGCTAATCGAATGACCAAACTAGGGGTACCCCAATACAAAAAATGCTTAAAATAATTGGCTCTATCCAACAAAAAAAAATAAAAAATAAAAAAAAATAAAAAAAAATTCACTGTTCACGTGATGACGTGGCAGTGGATTTCACTGGTTAACGGTGCTTCGCACCTTCTTGTACGGCGCTTCGCGCCTTTATCATTCTAAAGTTGTAAGGAATGGCAATCAATGGTAAAGGCAATAGACGATTGACGGGTGTGTCGAGAGCCTTCGGCCCTCATGACTACCTAACTCATCCGTTTACTGTCTTAAATGCTTCGCATTTCCAAGGCAAGAATTTTTTTTTTTTTTTTGATTTTTTTTTATTTTTTTTGTTGGATAGAGCCAATTATTTTAAGCATTTTTTGTGAAGGTACCCTTGGCGGAAACCTTAGAATAGATGAAATATAATTAATTTAGTGTTGGTTTGTAGGTTTGTATTTTAAGAATGGTTTGTATTTGAGCACTTGCCTATATATATATATATGATACATTTCAGGGTTGTCGAGTCGAGTTGAGTTTTTACTTATCGAGTTCGAGTTTTCTTTTAACAAATTGAGCTAAACTTGATTATTTTATCAATCAATTTTTATTGTTCGAATTCGAGTTCGTTAACAAATAAGTCAAGTGCGAGTTATTCATGAACATTTTGAGTCGAATCGAACTGATTCGAGTTCAAGTTTGTCAATAAAATTTTATTTTATTTTCATTTAATACTCTTTTTTTTACTATTTAGTACGTTTTCATGTTTAATTTTGTGGATAATGAAAAATTAGATTATTAGTAGTTGATCAATGATCTAGATATTTTATATATTTGTATTAATGTATTGTAAGAGCATCTCCAATGGAGTTTGCTAAAAATAATTGATTAAAATAATATTTGCTGAACCTGTAAGATATTTGTTGAATCTGTAAGGTGTTATACTCCAACGGTGGTGACTATAATGGTTGGCTATAGTTTAAAAATAGTATGTTACTATTATTTCAAGTTATTATAAATAGATTATATTATTTAAATATGTTAATAAATGATGTGGAATTTTGTTACAGGTCTCTAGAGGTTGCCTATATATAACCAACATGAAGGGGTTGACTATAATTATAGATAAGATGAATGTCCCATTGGAGTGCATTTTTTTTTTTTCACATTCTCTATATTTTTTATTTATGGCATGCCAACTAGGATATTGCTAAGGGGTTAGTCCACATTGGAGATGCTCTAATATATTATTATGTAAATCAATTTTTTTTATGTATATAACTTATCGAGTTGAGTTCGAGTCAATCTCGAATTGAGTTCGAATTCAGTTCGAAGCAAACATTTATAAAATTCGTATTAATTTGATAAATTTATCAAACATAATTTATCAATCGAATTCGAACTCAATTTCTTATCAAATTGAGTCGAGTCAAATCGAATCGAACTTAACGAATAACTCAATTCATTTACAACCCTACATTTCACCAAACAAATATTACATAACATCAAACGAATGTTATATGACATATGATACGCCATATCTATATCAAACAAATGTTACATAGCACCCGATATCAAGATGTGCTTATTAGTAGGATCTTTCATCAAATTGTGTTAACTGTTAATGACTTAAGTTAGAGATTTAAAAAGTACAGTAACGAGTTAAGCATGAATAATGAGTAACAATAGTAAAGCTCGATTTAAGAACAATGGATCAAATTATTTGTGTATCTGAAAATCTTTAACTTAGCATTCGGTTAGATAATAAGTTGGTTAAAGCCAAATGCTAATTGACATTAACATAGAAAATCCTAGGAAAATACAACACATAAGACGGCCGCGCCATCTTGTTCGTTCAATATCAAATTGTATTATCAAATCCCTTGAAAATGATGTTTTCATAATGACAAAACAAGTTTCATTTTTTTACTTATTTTTTGATTTGGACGTATTACGTACATTTTAAAGTTAAATTATTTAGAGAAAATCATGGTTTGAACTCTCTCTAGTTTCCTATTTGTACATATCATGTGTGTAGTGTATAGTCTAATTAGCAACAACAACAACAACAATGTTTATTCTTTTGAGCTTAAAATGTGACTACTTGTGATGCAGTCTCTCATAAAACTACGACGATTCTTCAATATTAAATAACATACACTTAAACCTTGCTAAATAAATGATCGTATAATTTTATACATTCATCGAGATTATTCATTATGGAAATTTAAAATACATTGTTTTTATATGTTGGGTCCCAAAAGTTACTTGTTTAACGAGATTATTCATTTATAATATTTAATTTATTATAGTTCTATTGTACATGTCTATACATGATTATTCACTTTATCTATAGAATGAGGCCAAGTTATATATTCAAGCAACTTAAAAAAGAAAATCAAAACGGAGACATTTAATCATATTCTTCACATACTCTCTGGGAACAAATACCGAAAGACTAACTTTGATGGATTGGTATGCTCACACTTCTAAATTAAGCCTGCAAAAAATAAGCAAACCTTGATGGACTAATAAATTAAGCCCAAGGCCTTAATTGCTGATTAAGTGGTTACATGCACTTAAGCAGCATTAAGGTGTTTGCATACAACTCAAGTGTATCCCAAGTACCCTGATTTTAAATGAGTTGATTAGCATATAAGCAAAAGCACAGATTATAGGTTATGTGCCTAGGAGACCTCGAGGCTAGAGGACACCGGAATTAGTTGCAACTTGGTCGTTCAGACCAAAACAAACGTATGCAGTATATTCCGCTCGAAAGTAACAATAAAAACTGTAAAAAAAAATGTATACCAGACTACAAGGACTAAGCTAAGCACAATCCAGGCATGGATTGCTTTGAAAGGCATATTAAAGCAAGTCAATTATTATTGCAAGAATGAATCTTACAACACATTGATCTCTAAGCTTTATGACACAGTCGTGACTGATTCAAGTATTACATGTTTAATCTCTTATAAGTTCCCTACAACAGCAGCTTCATGCATATTTGCACACGCATGCATGACACATAAACAAATATCTTTATGCTCAAATATAAAAGTTACAAATGCTATAAAAAGAAGTTCAACAAAAATCCGCATTTAAAAGACCTTTCCACCTAGCTTGATGTTCTTTCAGCTTATTCTGGAGACCGATTGACCATTTTGGTCTCCCCAACAGCTTTTCCTCGAGCTCTTAGTACATTTTCAGCTTTCATATCAGGTTGATTAATGACAGTTGTTTCCCAAGGTAAGAACTAGACCTAGGATCGTCTTTTGGACACTGTATCCTCACCCCTTCTCTTTTTCTTTGGGATACTGCTGAACTCAAAAGCAAAAGCTTCCAATGCTTTTGTGGTCAATGGCCGGTTTCTTGTACTCTGTCTTCGACCAGTTATTTCAGACTGCTGCTCAGTTCCACTCTCCTTTTTACAGGAATTCAAGTCAGGTTGATTACTTGTTTTAGGCAAAGGAGAGGGCCTACTGGTCGATGAAAAGTTATTTATATGCACAGGTTCATCAGTACCAGAAACTGGATGTACATGGGGGAGGTTCAGGTCTATCAATATCTGAGACTGATAATCCAAAGACGGTTCGTTATCCATAAACATTTTTGGAACCACCTCTTTACTATTCTCCTCTTGGTTGCATGCCGTTGAACTGACAGGTATATTTTGAGGTGAGCTTGATAGGAATTTCTTGACCTCGCATCTTTCAGGTGACTTTGACAAAGGATGTGACTCTGCTCCATTTAGCTTAGTGTTTTCGGCTATTGCTTTAGCACCATGTTTTGATACATTGTGTTTACATGCAGTCAAGTCTTTGTCAGATTCACCGTTACTTGATTTTTCAGATTTCCTCTTCCGGCTGAAGTGAAACTTCATCATCTTGCTTGATTGCATGTCACTGGAGATGCTGGTTTTCTGATTGTCGTGATTTCTTAAAGATGCATTACTGGCATCTGGACTGCTTGGAATGTGATTAGGTGCATAGTTGATTACACATTCCTTTAAGTCAGTTATTGCTCCATTCTCAACTATATTGTCCGTATGCTTTTGAGTATAGTTCACTTCTGTATCACTCTGGTACTCTTTTGGATTAACTTGTTCAGTTTCAGATGAGACAGAAAATTGAGTCGGCAAATTCATTGTGTCAACAGGTAAATCTCTCAGTTCTGTTACTTTACCTCGTTTTCCAGCAGAATATAGGCTGGTATCCACAATGGTAAACTTGATCGATTCTTGCTTACATTTTGAATTTACTGGTTGGAGGTAACAACGACGTCGCTTCTTTGGTACCACGTCAGGGTCTGACCCGCCTTCTTCCTTGTCTTCACTAATTTTTTCTGTTTCAGATTCAAGTTCAAGATGCCCAGGTTCTGCGGCAACTTTTTGCAAGACATCAGTAAGGGAATCAAAATAGTGACTCCCTTTTTTAAGTTTTCTTCTTGAAAACTTCTTGACACCGGGTACAAGAAACACCAAAGAGGTATTTGAACCAGTATAGACCTCATCCTCAGGAGCCTCAGAGTGCCATCCTCTTGCTAAAAGGCGAGGCCAAACTGCTTCCCAGAATAGATCACCAGCTTTAGCTTTGCTTAGTCGGACTCCAGTTAAAAACTTAATAATTTCACCTTTTGTAAGGGAAGAGCATGCTTGTCCACTAGGTATTTCAGGTCGAGTGTGCGATACTTGAGAGGTTCTTGAAGGATCGGTGGCTGTTCCAGTTAAATCTTGCTTTCCTTTGCCAACAGATACTGCTTCTACAAGCACACCAACACCAACCATATCCTTTAATGAGAACACATACTCCTCCAATGATATCTTTTCCTCTCTGAATCTATTTGAGACCTGCAAGATATAACAACAGAAGACACATTGAAGATTATCACATTAAGTCATACTATAAAGATGATACAATCCTCTTCACTAAAAGTTTGTTCCAATCAAGAAGTCAATAATGAAACCCAAAATATTTGGTAAACAAAGATTTGTATATAAACTTCCCCACATATGTGTGTGTGTGTATCATCTTTTTTCGCTCTGTTCTTTCACATATATCTTTCGACAAAATGCTAGAAATATCCTAGAAAAATCTATTATGTATTGCTAGTAAAGTGTGGTTCACTGTGTTACACTTTACTCTTTAAAATGATAAACTCACATCAAGGACTGTTCATTACAAATTACATTAAGAATTATTAATAATGAACTACAGAAGCATTAAAAAAAACCTTAGGGAGCTATTTTAACAGGTTACATGTTTTGGGGACGTTGGTTGGTTGTAGAATAGTAGGCTATAATGTTTGATGTGGGGGTCGGTTCCGGTTTGAAGGCGAGTGCCGGCAAGGGGTGCCACACCTGGCTGGAACTCTGGAAGCAGTGGCAAGGGGTGCCACACCTGGAACTCTGGAAGCAGTGTGCAGAGCTGGTTGGTAGCTGGACCCACTTCCTCCATGAACCCAAGGCAAGGCGAACCAATCATTGTTTACCCAATATGCAAGGCTGACTCGTCAGCATGGAGCCGTGGAGTGCTTGCAGGAAGGGTGCAGATGTTGCTGCACAACCCCGTAACACCTATCTACTTGTACTTATAAACTATTTAAAGTGCAGCAACTGCATGAGATGACTAGAATTGATAGTGAATAGAGGGGGAAAAGGAAAGAACAAAGAAGAAAAGAAAAAACACTTTCAAGTTTTGTTACTACCAAATACTATAATGCATCACTTTGGACCATTATCTTGGTAAAGCAGATAACTCTCAGTAAAATCAAGCTCTTATTAAGCAACCCCCAAATTCCAACTGCATTGCCTTCATACTTTCCATTTCACCGCAGCTGCCACCTTACAATAAGGTTGTGCTTGATTGGCAGGAAAGGGATAGGGTAGGGATCTAATAAAATTTAAATTATTTTTTTAACAGATGTAGACAGATACTCATTTATTCCTCTACTTCAACTTTAAACTAAAGTTCATTCTTCAAGATTCAGAAACTAATTGTTATACCTTCATCTCACTCATATGGTCGTATGCTTCAGAATTAAATCATGAAAATATTGCATAACTCTCTTGCAGTTTCAATTTCCTACACATTTTTATTCCATTCTCCTTTAATATCCATTCCAACCAAACGGATGCGGCTTAAGAGATTTAAAACTTATTAACTGCATCTAAATTCAGAATTTGAGTGATAGAGAGATGTTTTCCCCAATTCAGTCATAGCTAATTAGCTAAAAGTTGTACTCGTGAATACCAGGTTAAAAGGAAACACATTTCAAGCTCTAAGTCATTACCCAGAAGATACAGCCCACAAACACTCAGAGAACCTATGCTTATCTTCCAAGGCAAGTGCCGAAACAGGGATTGTATCAGGAAGTAGGTGCAGGCTCTGTACAAAGCTCAAGTAGTCTAGTGTGACCATGCTGTTTATCAGTCTACTCCCCTCTACAGATCCCCTAGAGTTCTAAAAATTGTAGATTACACTTTTTTTGTGCCAGTAAATCCCCACCCCTGCCGTCCAATACAAGTTAAAACTGTATACAAATCTCAAAAGTTTAAATGTTTTGTACTTAATGAAGAAAGAAAACCCAAATCAATGCAAAGGGCAGCCCAAGGGAGAGACGAGCTATGCACACCAAATTTTAGAAGACATTTTTACAAGTCATACAGATTGAAGTGAGTTCTTGCCAAGTAATTTACATGCCTTCATTCCCCAAAATTATAGGGTTATGCATGGGCCAGTTAACAAGATTGCAAGGCAAAAATATACTGCACTAAGTAAATTGCATGATTCCCTCGAATAAAAAAGTAAATTGCATGATTCCCTCGGGAAAAAAAAAAATTTAATTGCATTATACAGGAAAGAGCTAATGAACATACGAGCACTGAGCACATCTACACTAATTAAAATGAAATTTTTTATTATCAAGGTAGATTTTAATGCACAAGTACCTCTATCAATAACCTTTTGCTTTCTTCAGACACATGAGAAATTATCCGCGATAACAGTTCATGCAGCCTCCAACCTGTAAAAATCCTTTCACCTTGAATACAACGTCTGGTTTTCATCTTCCGAGATTGTGACCATCTAAGGTATTCAGCCGTCCGATAAAATTTACCATAGTAGTTTGCGAGTATATCTCCCATCTTTCTACTCCCAACAAATTGTTTGACAAGACGAAGATTCTTGCCAAATATATAAAGACCAAGAAGAAAACTATCATAGTCAATGCCCTGCAAAGCATTAGTCGCCAGACCAGGAAGAAAATGACAACCTTTTTTTAGTGGTAAACAAAAGTTTACATCTGTTTTATGACCACCAACTTCAGGTTGAAGCTTAGACATTTTTTGCCTTGTTTCTTTCAAATAGTTGAAAACAGCACCCGAAGGGTCAACTTTGTGTTGTGCTTCTTCATCATTTGGAAGGATCTGATTCTCTTCTGTGTCCGCTAACTCATATATATTGACTGAATCACGATTACAACGAGTCTTCATGGCTTCAGATTCAGTGGTTTCGCCATCAACATACACCCACATTACTAAAACAGGTAACCCAACAGACCAACAATTTGAAGAATCGGTTTGTCCCTCTACATCTTGCAAGCCATTCTCCATCATCAATTCTGGAATTTCTGCCTGGTATTCATCTCCAACTCGAGGATGAGGTTCTTGATCATTAGAGGTTTGAGGATGAGGTTTTTGATCATTAGAGGTTTCATTATTATCTGAGGAACATCCAGAACTAAGCCACTCCATACAATTATCAACAATGTCTTCCATGTTAGCATCCATCTAGTTAGCTCAACCTGCCAAAGATGAAGAGAAGTTGATCTATTAATTCAAAGCAATTTAAAAAGTCATGAACTGAAATTTGTAGAGCAACTGTGAACGTTATATCGTATCAGTCCACTAATACAAGGTCTTGGGTTACAGTTCTAGCTTGCAACTGTTCTCCCTTGACGTTACTAGTGTAGGTGATGAGCTGTCTGGATTTTGCTTACTAATCTGCCTTATTTTGTCTGTCCAAGTTCAAGGGCGGGTCGTTTGTCTCTTAAGTTTCTAAAGCACTTGCTATATCAAAATGCACATTAATTCCATTTATATACATTGTACAGATATCAAACTGAAAAAAGAATATGAGACCAAACAGTAACAATATAGGACCATATCCTATATTGTGTACTGTCAGAAACACAACCAGAGCAGTCTAATACTTTTACACTTGTCCTCGGTACCTCACTCTATCCCGCCATATAACCTCATCCATCATTACAAAATAATAATATGCAACAGTTTCCTATGTTTGTAGTTGAGTTGACCTTATAAACTTATATGTTTCTAGTTACAAAATAATAATTTCATTTTTCTCTTTAGATACAACATAAAAATTTCAGCATAACCCATGCACATGTTTCATATTATCTGGAGTTAAATATTTTTGTGATTGTAAAATGTGTAAAAATAATTACGCTGGGTCATGCACTACTATTAATCGCGGGGAGGTTGCCATAAAAGGTGTGATTTTATGAGCTTTCAGTTAAACAACTTAATGGCCCAAAGTATCTGCAACCATTGACTACTGACCAATTACTACTATGGCCGAGACACTAACCACCATGCCAAATCGCCAATGAAAACAACAGCAGCTACTCCGCAGGTTTCATTATGATATCAATTTTAACAAAGCAACTTTCTATAATTTTTAGAAATAATGTGCTGAGTGATCCTGCTGACATATAATGCATTATACTTGTCAATTTTTTCTAAGTACGGATTCAAACAGAAGTTGAAAGATAGTCCGCCAGAATTGTCATTAAAACTCAAGTTGACTTTAAAGACCTCAAGAAAAAAACTTTAGCGACTATACTATCACAACCCCATTGAAAACTCCTGGAACACAGAATCCATAATAATCAGTCCAAGAAACCCTAATACATGTCAGACAAGTTTTCCAACTCAAATCTATCAGAAACTTCTTAATGGCAAGAGTTCTTATCCACATTATTCTGTTTGTTTTCTTTGTGTAGTTGGTGCACTATTCTGCACTACCTTGTTGGCCACGTCGATATTACGTTTTACGCAATTGACCACCGCCCCCCCCCCTCCTCAAAAAAAAAAACAAACATCCCTAACAAATTTATCCACAGACAAATATACACATATATACGTTAATGTGACCCTATCCACAAAATGTAAAACAATGAACAACAGTCACAACTAATCTCACCATTTCATACATGCGGATTACGAGAAACCAAACCAAAATGACAACCAGCAGTCAAACTTGCTTGAACAGCATGTGAAACAAAAAAAATAAACTTATAAATTCAAGCATCAAGATCGTTGATTTAAACCAACAATCAAAATAAAGAAAAGGTAAATCAACTTCAATGACACTTTTAACACCACCTAACAACAACAAACGAAGTGAAATTTTTAAGCATGGATTACTTGTATGTATTTAAGTTCCAGATTTAGCCCCACGTAATCAATCATTAAAAGAGCAAGTCATATTTTCGAACATTAGAAAACGCAATGATAAAAAACTTTAGAAGAAGAAAAAGAACAAAACATGTCATACTGTTTGGTCCAAAAAAACCTAATACATGTCACACAAGTTCTCCAACTCAAAATCTATCAAAAACTTCTTCAGAGCAAGAGTTTTCATAAGACAATCAAACACCATAACAAATATATCCTTGACGGAGACTCATACAGCCAAATTAAACCAACAAACAGTCCCAAAAAATTCCACCATTTCATACATACTGATTATCAGAACAAAAACAAACCGAATCAAAATAATAACAAAAAAAATCGTGTAACTTTCTTGAACAACATACTAAACATAAAAATCCAAACTTTTGAACTCCACCATCAAGATCCATAATTTAAACCTAAAACTACATATCCAAAACCAACCCACATTCCAAATTTCAACCAACAATCAAAACAAACAAAAGCCAAAATCAACTTCAACAAAACTCTAAACACCACAACACTACCTAATAACACAACAAAATCAAACAAAAATCTTTAAACACAATCCACTTACACAAACACAACTTCTTGACAAAACCCCATGTACTAAATCATTAAAAAACCAAGTCACATGTTCTAACATTACAAACACACACAACGTACACAAACCTCAAGAACCACAAACAACACACATACATCCAAGATTACACATAAAGAACATACATCAACACCCATGTTAAAGAATTAAAGGGTCTATACATACAGATTATATCAATTCAAAGTGTGTCAACTCAAAGATTAAAACAAACATTTACAGCAAATAAATTAAAAGGTAAGTAAAAAACATGTTAAACAAAGGAGAGAGAATGAGAAAGATGTATGAATGAATAGATACAAGTGAGTGTCTGTATATGTACCTTTGAGAAGTTGAGGACTTGGGGAGAGAGGAGAGGAGAGACGGGAGAGAAAAATAAGTAAAGGGAAGGTTGTTGTTTCGCAGTAGAGAGGAGAAACAAGAGATTAATGTGTCTACTTTGATTTATACTTGCAAATCATTCTTACTGCATTCTTTACTTTGTCATCCTTTTTTTTTTTTTTTTTGATCAAACTTTGTCATCCTTTTTTAAAATAAAAAGAAAAATGTGTATCTATTGTTCAAAAAAACCGAGATTTCTTGATAACAAATATTTAATTGTAAGTTATATAAATTTATATTTATTTGTTGAAAAAAATTTATGCAATTTAATTTGTGAATTTGGGGGTGATTTGCTTGTTTATTACTCCCTATGTCCCACCCATTTCTTAACATAAAAAATTGCGTGTCTGACACGTATTTTAAAGTGCATTTTAAGAATAGTTCTATAACTTATTTTTGATATTTTTTTTTTGTATAAAAATAGAACAATCCTATTTTTATACAAAAAAAAAAAGAAAATATCAAAAATAAGTTATAGAACTATCCTTAAAATGCACATTAAAATCCGTGTCGAAAACTGGTCCGCAAACGTTAACAATTCGTCGGGACAGAGGGAGTATATATAATTTTGGATTAATTTTTTCGATTCCCACTAGGACTGTAAATGAGCCGAACCGAGTTCAATTCTTAATTGTTCGTGTATCAGCTCGTTCTAAAAATATCGAATTCGAACTCGAACTTCTACCGAGCCAATATTTTTGTTTGTGTATCGATTCATTAACAAAAATGTTCGCGAACTGTTCACGAACATGTCTCACGAACTACTAGTCACGAACGTCTCATAGATATATACGAGCTCAACATCTCATGAATACTGCTTATGATCTCATATTCACGAACATCTCAAATTTTTTTCTAAATTTTTTGTTGCATTAAAATAAAAAGAAAGTAAGGGATAAAATCTCGAAAATCAAAAACATACTTCTGGTTTACACTCGTCAAGGAGTGGAATTTAGATCAGATTTATTATTTCGTAAACATTCACATATGAATGTGTTGCATATATTTTATTTACCAACATATTATTTCGTTAACATATGTTCACGAGCATAAATATCGAGTTTGTACAAAACCTCATTCGTGAACCATATTCACAAGCTTGTTCACGAACTATATTAACGAACTTGTTCATGAACTATATAATCGAACTTGTTCGCGAACCTTCAAGCCGAACTATGTCATACTTAAGTTCAACTCATTTACGAGACGAACCTTAAAATCGTATTCATGTTCGACTTGTTTTCAAATCGAATCGAACTCGAATTAAACTTTTTCGAGCTGAACACTGAATTGTTCGTGAGCATATCAACTCGTTTACAACCATAATTCTCACTTATTTGATATTTATTTAATAAATAGATATTTTCTTTGTTAGTTGTAAGTTATAGAAAAAATTTGCTAATTTTATTGGTAGTAAATTGTCAAATTTCGTTTTTCTCGATCATGAGTTGAATTTATTCATGTTTTCGTTTCTTATTTATACATAATTTATAATATTGATAATTTTTTTATCCTACGATATTTTTCTTATATTTTTTTATGAATATTTAGGTTCGAATCTGGTAGAAAAGATGAATGTATGAATAAGGTTACCTATTCGAAAAATGAATTCAAAAAGTACAACAAAAAAGTTGATATGAGAATTTTATCAAGGTATGTTATGGTTGCCCCTTCATAATTGAAAATGCAGTAACAATAGACTATGGTTCAGGAGTCGTTGATATTAATTTTAATATCGTTTAATTGGGTAATTGTTCTTCGTGTGATATGGGCTAAAAGTAAGTCCTAAATACACATTTAATGTGGCATTAAATGGACCTAATATGGTCAAAACGTGGGGTCCACCAGATGGGCCCAAACCCTATTTACAATATTAATTTTGTAATTAATATTAGGGGTAATAACCAGCTCAGCAATAAGAGTCAGATAAGGATATTACTCTTACCAAGCTTAGCCTCCAAGGCATAGAATTCGATATGGGAACTGACTCCTACAAGGAAGGAGTCTAGAACCTTCCTCAAGGCGGTGACTTGCCCACCAAGTCACCTAATTTTACTACGATTCTAGGGCTTCTCAGCCTATATAAAGGGTCTGACCCCTCATTCTCAGGACTACGTTTTGGCTTGATTCTCAATACGAGATACGTAGGCACTCTGTGAGTACCGATTAGTCCCGAACACGGAAACATCCATTAAAGCACGAAGCTCCCTAACCCTAGCATTAAATACAATTCGTAACCTAGTTTTTATTCCACAACATTTGGCGCCGTCTGTGGGAAGAAGACATCAACCATGGTTCAAACACGAAGGACACCGACAATTACCGAGCCTCTGCCACTCAGTTCTGCACCGCCCACCACGGATCTGGTGCCTCCGACGACCGGGGCGATTGTTCAACATCAAGTTTCTCAACCTCTAGGGACAACGTCCCATGTTGAGAGTATGTTACCTCCGATCATCCGCACGAATCAAGGTACCAATCCTCTTCAGGTGGTGATTTCTCCCTTGGTTGTCGATCCTAACAACCCCCCACATGGGGTCCAGATCCATACTACGGATCTCCCCGTGAACATCAACCCAATGTATGGGCTGCCTAACTACCCTCCTCCTCAAGGAGCTAGACCTAGTGGCCACGCCTTGCAGATCCGAGATCGAGAATACTATGACTACTCCGGCCCCTATATTGAGGATTCATCGTCTGATGATGATGATCGTGATGAAGCCCCGAGAAGGCGACGTGCTAGTAGGGAACCAAGAAGGAGAACACAAACTATCCATGATGGACCCCCATTGACAGCTGCTGAGAGAATCAAGGCTCATGAGGCTGAGATTCTAAGGATAAAGGAAGATATTGCAAGGGAACAAGCTAGGCTGAATCAAACTCAACCTCCTCCAACATCAGGACCGATTCCCTTTATAGATCTGGAGAGGCCTTCAAGAAGGCAAAGAAGGGCTGATGCCCCAACTGGAAGAACAACAAGGGTGGAAACCCCCAAGAGCAACCCCAAGGATCTGATGCCACTTGGGGATCCTGACGATCCTACACTCCCGTTTACTGAGGAGGTGATGAATGCTCGTATCTCGAAGAAGTTCAAGATGCCGACAATTAAAGCTTATGATGGGACGGGTGATCCCGCAAATCACGTTAGAACATTCTCCAACGCACTGCTGTTGCAGCCCGCAAGTGACGCTTTGAAGTGTAGGGCGTTCCCTCAAACCCTGTCGGGTATGGCTCAAAGATGGTACAGTTGGTTGCCTGCAAACTCGATCGCCTCTTTTAAAGAGTTAAGTACTGCCTTTGTTAGCCAGTTTATCAGCGGGAGAGTGCATGAAAAAAGTTCTGCATCTCTTATGTATGTGGTGCAAGGAAAGAATGAGAATCTGAGAGACTATCTTAAGAGGTTCACCAAGGAGACTTTGAACATCACTGATCTGGAAAATAAGGTGGCAATGGTAGCCTTGGAGCATGGCACCACCGACCTATACTTTAAAAGGTCATTGGCGAAGCATCCTCATGAGAATATGGCTGAGCTCCAGCGAAGGGCTGACAAGTATATCAAGGCTGAGGATAGTATAAAGAAGGAGGCCACAGTGAGCAATGGTCGAGGTAACAGTGACACAAAGAAGAAGAAGCAAGATGATGCTAGGGACAAGTATCCCCGTACTAGCAAAAACTTTGAATCAGTACCAAAAAAGAATTTTGGACCGAGGTTTTCTGACTATGCAAGGTTGAATGCTCCTAGGAGTCAAATCTTGCTAGAGATTGAGAAAGATAAGGATTTTCGATGGCCGAAGCCACTCAAGGGTGACCCCGCAAAGAGAGATAAGGAGCAATACTGTAGGTTCCACCGAGATGTGGGGCATGATACAGATGATTGTAGGCAGTTGAAGGATGAGATTGAATTCTTGATCCGCAAGGGAAAGTTGAATAAATTCACTAAGGGTGAAGATCGTGGAACCCAAAGAAGGGACTACAATAGGAGAGACAATGACAGAAGAGATAATGGTCGTGATCGTAACACGCAGCCCCGAGGGCCAGTTATCAACATGATTTGGGGAGGCCCGACAACGGCCGGTACAACTCGAAACTCTCGAAAGGCATATGCCAGGGAGGTGATGCACATCGTGGGAGAGGCCCCGAAGCGTGCTAGAACTGAAATCGTAATTGGTTTTGATGATTCTGATCTTGAAGGGGTGAAGTTCCCCCATGATGACCCGTTGGTTATAACCCCTGTGATTGGGAACTCAGAAGTGAAGCGAGTCTTGATAGACAATGGAGCTTCTGTTGATATTCTGTTTCATGATGCGTTTGTAAAGATGGGATACACCGACTCTCAGCTTACCCCGACCAATATGCCAATCTACGGATTTAATGGGGTAGAGTCCAAGGTTGAAGGAACTATTCAGTTACCCATGACTATTGGGCAAGAACCTAAGGAGGCTACCCAGATGCTGAATTTTCTGGTGATCAAGGCATCCTCGACTTATAATGCAATCCTTGGAAGGACTGGACTTCATGCGTTCAAGGCTGTAGCCTCAACCTACCATATGAAAATCAAGTTTCCAACCCGGAACGGTGTCGGAGAACAAAAGGGCGATCATAAAATGGCTAGAAGTTGTTATGTGTCTACATTGAGAGCTGATGGAGTCGGGGGGCAGGTACTCCCAATTGAAGACATGGATGTCCGTGGTGATGATGAACACCGAGGGAAGCCAGCAGAAGATTTGGTCCCCATACCTTTAGAGCTGGGCGACCCTGAGAAAGTTACTTATATAGGAGCTTCACTAAAGGAACCCTTGAAGGGAAAATTGACGGCCTTCTTGCAAGAAAACAGTGACGTGTTTGCTTGGACTGCAGCTGACATGCCAGGGATTGATCCCCAACTCATAACTCACAAGTTGAATGTTGATCTTGGGCGGAAGACAATAAAGCAGAAGAAGAGAAATTTTGCTCCTGAAAGGCAGGAGGCCATTAAACAAGAAGTTGACAAGCTCTTAGAGGCTGGGTTTATTGAAGAAATTCAGTTTCCCGAATGGTTAGCGAACCCTGTAATGGTCAAGAAAGCGAATGGGAAGTGGAGGATGTGTATAGACTTCACTGATTTGAATGATGCATGTCCGAATGATTGTTTTCCCCTGCCAAGGATTGATATGCTGATAGATGCCACAGCTGGACATGAGATGTTGAGCTTCATGGATGGTTTCAGTGGCTACAATCAGATTAAGATGCACAAGGAGGACATCCCTAAGGTATCTTTCATAACTGACTTTGGTGTTTTCTGCTATCTTGTTATGGCTTTTGGTCTAAAGAATGTAGGAGCTACTTACCAACGGCTAGTGAATAAGATATTCTCCCATCTGATTGGAAAAACCATGGAGGTCTATGTTGATGACATGTTAGTCAAGAGCCTACTCAAGGCAGATCACATTAAGCACCTCAGAGAGGCATTCGAAGTGCTGAGGCACCACAAGATGATGTTGAATCCAGCCAAGTGTGCTTTTGGCGTTGGATCTGGGAAGTTTTTTGGTTTGATGGTTTCGAAAAGAGGCATAGAGGCCAACCCCGACAAGATCAAAGCAATCTTAGACATGGAACCACCCCGTTCTGTGAGGAACGTACAGAAGTTAACTAGCAGGGTGGCCGCTCTAGGGAGATTCATCTCCAAGTCTGGTGATAAGTGCTTGCCTTTCTTTCAAGCATTAAAGAAGGTGAAAATTTTTGAATGGACTGATAAAAGCCAAGAGGCCTTTGAACAATTGAAGAAGTACATGGCCGAAGCCCCGCTGTTGGCCAAGCCAAGTCCCGGAGAGACTCTTTATCTGTACCTAGCAGTATCTGGACAGGCATTGAGTGCCGTCCTCATTAAAGAGGAGAACAGGGTTCAGAGACCTATCTACTATGTGAGCAAGGTTTTGCATGGAGCTGAGTTGAATTACTCAACCATAGAGAAGTTTGCATTAGCTTTGGTAACGGCCTCAAGGAAGCTACGACCATACTTCCAGTCGCACAAAATTGAAGTCCTGAAGGACCAGCAGTTAAGGAACATATTGCATAGCCCAAAGGCCAGCGGAAGACTAATCAAATGGGCCATAGAGCTTGGGGAGTTTGATTTCAAGTATAAGCCTCGGACAGCCATCAAGGCTCAGGCATTGGCTGACTTCGTAGTTGAATGCACCATTAACAACCAAGAAGTCTGTAACACCCCCAAATCCGAGGTCAGGGATCTGGTCGTTACGGTCTCAACATCCATCCACAAAACCAACATAATTTAAATTACAACCTTGTGACCCAACCAACTATATAGAACACACCCGTTATAGTCCCAGAGATGTAATCAGAGTAACCAAATTTTATTAATCACACAATTGAGTTCTTACAACCCAAAGAATTACAATTTAACCATTACTTACTCTTTGCCATCCATTTGTATATGTCATATAATACATACATTTGATATTAAAATGCTAACAACTAGCCTACCAATAGCTTACTCTTCAGCAATATTGGTAGCTAAGATCTCAGCGGTTAATCCTCTGACGGCTGGCACCTGCTCGCACCAAGTGCACCTTGTGCAGCCATATGATCTAACTGTTGTTGTGATATAAATAATAAAGCAAGGGTGAGCAATAGCCCACCAACAAGAATATAACTGAACAGTGATAATATACAACAGTTCATAATATCTTTGAAAACCATATGCCATGCATTAACGAAGATGGTGCCAGTATAAAGTATAAGATGAAGTTACGAGGTAACTCAACATATATATTCCGAAAATATATCTGCTATGCCAAAGATAAGCAAGATATCATCAACATTATATGAAAGAGGAACTTGCAGGAAAATAGTGCAATTCCAATTATGAACACTTTTACCAACTCTATCAACAGTGATGATGTTGCAGAAAATTTCCAACATTGAGAGATGAACTAATACTGGAGTTTGACGCGCCAGGAGACATAGCATTTACACGATGATCAGTCGCATATTATGCTCCCCACCTCTTGTTCTCTACATGTAGAAGGAAGCACCGACGGATTTACTTGTCTACCGCCCTCTGGAACCCCCCGGCCAACGGTTGGGCCATTTGCTGGACCGGCGCCACTGGGTCACTTACGCATCTCCTAGTTCATTTCACACCCATAACTTTGAAACGTAAAGTTCCTCCCCCTTTCCCCAAGTATTTTACTTGTTGATAGGACTCCACAAAGTAGTCGTATCTAGTTGGAAAGGAAAATTCACCAATATTTCCCAAGCTGATGCTTGTTAATGGATATAAACTTGTTCCATCAATTCTTACCCCTCGAGCGTTGAGGAGGTAACCAAACAGATTCATATCGATGTTTGGAAAAATAAGATATGAGTGACAAGATAGTTTACCAAGTATAGGACTGGGCAGCCCAATAAATAACATCTCTCAAGTGAGGTCCCCTTATATGTTTTTGGAAGTTTGGACGAGTATTTAAATCTTCTTATAAGATAGATTTAAATAAAAATATAGTTTTGGGAACCTCCCCTTGATAAAATAGTCATAAAAAGACTCTAAAATATTTTGCATAATATCTGAAGGTGAAAGATAATCTTTGTATGATATAAATCATTATAAAAAGAATTTAAAAGAACTTACATAAGTATTCCAAGAATGTTTATTAAATCAATAATACTTAAGGACTATTTTTAAATCATAATATTACTCGTAAGTAATCCTCGAATGAATATATAAAATTATTTATTAAATAAATCTCTTCTTAAATGAATATTCAAGATAATATTCATTAAATAAATAAAACTTCCAATGAATATTCAAGATGATATTCGATAAATAAATAAACTCAAATAAATATTTAAAATAATAATCACTAAGTAAATCAAACCTTAAATGAATATTTGAAAATAATATTCATTAAAGAAATAGCATTCTAAATGAATATCCAAATAATATTCATTCAGTAATCAAAACTTTAAAGAAATATTCAAAATAATATTTCTTAAGTAATTAGAATTTCAAATGAATATCTTAAAGTAATATTCATTGAATAGATAAAACCTTAAATGAATATTCGCAAGTAATATTCATTTAATAAACAATATTCTAAATGAATATTGAAATAATATTCATGAAATAATCAAACTCTAAATGAATATTAGAAATAATATTCATTTAATAAATAATATTCTAAATGAGTATTCAAAAGTAATATTCATTTAATAACCAAAACTTTAGAGGAATATTCGAAATCATATTCCTTAAGTAAATAGAACTTCAAATGAATATTCTAAAATAATATTCATTTAATAAATAACACCTTAAATTAATATCTGAAAGTAATATTCATTTAATAAATACTATTCTCAATGAATATTGAAATAATATTCATGAAATAATCAACTCTAAATGAACATTCGGAAATAATATTCACTAAATATTTCTCGACTGAGATAATACTCAAATAACATTCCTCGAAAAATTTCCAAGTAATTAATAATTTATGGAAATATAATTAATGTTTAATAATAACATTCCTCAAAAGGAGTACTAATCTGCCGCTGGAATCCCTCCGGGTTTCCACGACTATCTCTATATCTCAAAATACCGACTCCCGGTCTATATTTAAAGAATGAATATTATATACCCTTCACTAAGGGTCTTACAAAACAATCCGGCTTATAACTGATAATCCCCATCTAGTCTATAAGCCAATATCAATTCAGGGAACAAGTATTTCAATAGACTTTGAAAGTAGGCATGCATGCTATGGCATATGTATAACAACAATCATATATATATATTATCACAACAACAGCCTTTAGAAAGGATTTGAAACTTGCCTGGTAATCCTGTGGGTGTAGTGTGCCTTGGTTCAATCCGGTGATCTATAAATAGTCACAACATTCGAGGTTAATCACTTTAACACTTCGAAATGCTAAGTATATATTTAACTTAGGCTAAAACACATTTTCAAATTATCCCGTTAGGCAATCCCTAACATAACCCTTATTAATACCGTTATAATCCGACACTCGTCCGTTATCAAGGCACGTCATTGCACTTATACTTAATGCTTAAGCACTAAAGCAATTAAAAAACAAGGCACTACGGGGTTTCCCTAGACTCATACGAAGTCCATGTTAATCAACGAACTCTTAAGTCGTAAGTTTAGTCCAAATCACTCCTCAAACCCATCCTTAATGTCGGATCTTTCGTATATCTTACTTAATCATTTATAACCTCGTTCTTTGCACCAATATGTTGTCTTGATATATCTTAACAAGTTTCGTGTTTTAGTCGACTCGAAATTCCTCTTTTAATCTAGCAAAAATGGGTGGTCAAAGTAGTACCTCTAGAGTTGACTTCCCTGAAAATTATTATTCCGTGACTCACACTCCAACACTTTTAATAAATCCCTGGAAACGTACTTAATTATGAAACCACTTCTAAATTCATCTTTCGTATTTGTGATATTTATCATAAAATTTCCAATTCGAAGCCACGGGTCTAGATAGGTGAAATGTATTTTCGAAGTTCAGTCAACTACGGATCTTTACTATTCACACCTCTTTCACTAAAACGTTCATAACTCGGTAACCGTTAACTCAAATGACGCACCGTTTTCGCGTACATGATCTAGAGAATGTCTAGAAGGTAGCTGACTCAAAATTGGACTTTGGTCAGAAGATCAATTTTTCCAGATTTCACTAAAACTGGGCAGGAGCTTTTTAGTGAATAGTGCTACCTCTGAAAAGGGCTTCTTCGCACTTATCCCTGATTCGAACATTTTTTATAAAATTGAAAAACGATTCGTTTGACATGAGGTTTTCTTTCACACCTTCCTTATGACCTCTAATATTTAATTACCATGATTCGTCACTGCATAACTCATTTTACGAAGGTTCAATTTCAGTTACGAACTTGCTTTTACGGTTTCAAACCACTTTTACGAATTTAATCATAACTCCTAAACCGTAAGTCCATTTCATACTATCTTTATATCAAAACGAAGCTTATAACATAATCTAGCTTGTCATGGCAGAACACGAAACTGGACAGTGAGTTTTGGCTACTGTCAAACATGGTTTCTTAATGTTAACGAAAATTCGGCATTACGACGGCTATATATTGAACGTTTCAAAAATTACCACAATCAAACCAAGCCACCCCGGGCATCTAAACAACTTGTACACATGATTTGCATCTAAAAAAGTCCAAGAACATCATGCTTTATAATAATAACCATCATGCTACCAAAATCACTAAATCACTTAACTAATCATGCTTTAACCTTAACATAACCATAA
Source organism: Kitagawia praeruptora (assembly GCA_037693485.1). Taxonomy (NCBI): domain Eukaryota; kingdom Viridiplantae; phylum Streptophyta; class Magnoliopsida; order Apiales; family Apiaceae; genus Kitagawia; species Kitagawia praeruptora. The sequence continues at coordinate 156,695,749 of CM075346.1, read as the reverse complement.
CTAAGCTATATCCATCATAAACATGCTTAAATCTCAAACAAGAGTTAGGGTTTCAAGAGGTTATACCTTCCTTAGAGAGTGATATAGCCTTACTAAGCCTTGTATGGTCCTTGTGTGGCCTAAGCTAGCTTAGATCAACCAAAAGATTCAAGAAAAACAAAGTTAATACATGAAGAACACTATTCATCATCATCTTTAGTGATTTATTTGAAAATGGGAAAAGATGAATTTGAAGCTAAGATTTTTAGGAGATCATTTTTATGAATTATGAGACTCACCATAAAAGTTTCAAGATCAAGTGATGGTTGGAAGTGGGATTTTGCTCTTGGAATTAGCAAGGGGCCGAATGGGAGAGTTCTTGAGAGAGCTTGATATTTTTGTTTTGGTTGCTTTGAAATAATGCATAAAGTGGATGAGCCTTGGATAATATCTCATCTTATTTGCTTTATTAAAGGTGTGATGTATTGGATGATGAAATTTGCATGGACAAGTGTTGAAGATTAATTGGATGGTGTTAAGCTAACTAGTGGTTACTTTTGCTAAGTACTTGGTTTACTTCCATGGTACTAGTTAGTAATGTAACTAGATTGGTTACTAGATATTTTCTAATACCACATGCATGCACCTTGCCTTCCTGCTTGCTCTCTTGCCTGTTTATTGCTCAATTCATTGATCGTTCGAGGAAATAACTCATTCGTTTCTAGTTAGGGTTTTACCGAAAACCTTCTTAATATTTATAATACTATTCTCCATCTTTCTTAACACTTCTCGAATTTAAATTCCTTAAATCCCTTTAATAAATCCTTAAGTCTGGCAGTGTCCAGGAAAATCTCGGAGAAAATAAAAGTGCTATTTTCTGAATCCGATGTCGTTTACATACACTTATTTCGCCCCTGGATCATGAATACGAACTCAGAAATCCGTTCTGAATACTTCTATATAGCGTCGTCTAATAATATTCTTATTTCCACCAAAACACTATTCATTCTTTATTCCATCTTTAATCCTTGTATTTATAAAAATGTCCTTGTTTTCTTTCGGGCATTCCTTAACCCTTTTACGGAACCACTGGACTAACAACAGATATTGATTTGGATGACACAAGAATATCTCCTTCCTCTTTGGAGTGCAGTATCTTATTTCCTAGGAGATAGATTATTCTAATCTAGGTTATCACCCAATAGCATCCTTCAGGACATATAAGCTTGGAATCTATATCCTTTGATTATTCATTCATTAAAACCAGTATTACATTGTAGTTGTAACCACTATTCACTCTTATATCAATACATAATAAAAAGTTTTAATTCTACCCAAAAATCTGGGTTCTTACAAATTCGGGGGGCAGGAGATGATAACCACCCCTGAGAATGGAGATAAAGATGAAGAACTGGTGGCTGATCAGAAAGAATATTGGGTGCTATATTTTGATGGAGCATCAAAAACAAAATCTAGTGGTGCCGGTTTGGTTTTGCAAAGCCCCGATGGGTTCACAGTTGAATATGCTTTGAAGTTAGATTTTCCTACTACCAACAATGAAGCTGAGTATGAGGCATTGATAGCCGGATTGGGTTTAGCTAGAGTCATGAGGGTCAAGAACCTCAAAGTGTGTGGAGATTCAAGACTGGTAGTCTCGCAAGTGAATGGCGAATTTGATGCCAAGGATGAGACTATGGCAAAATACCTGAGAGTCGTGAAAGCTGTTATGACTCAGTTTGAGGAATGCTATGTTGAGCACATTCCGAGAGAAGAGAACGTTAAGGCCGATGCCTTGTCTAAATTAGCTTCTTCTGAAATCGAGAACTATGCAGGGAGTGTTTACTTCCAGGTCTTGGAGGCCCCGACCGTCAACTCTAAGTTGGTAGCACCAATTGATGTAGGAGGTTGCTGGATTGATCCTATCAAAGCTCACCTCGAAACTGGATGGCTCCCTGACAATGCCCTGGAGGCACGAAAGCTGTCAGTAAGAGCATTGAGATATGCCTTGATCGAAGGCCTCCTGTACAAGAGATCGTTTGTGTAAGAACCCAGATTTTTGGTAGAATTAAAACTTTTATTATGTAATAATGTGGGAATGAATAGTGGTTATGACTGCGATGTAACGAAGATCTATTAAATGAATGGAACGGATTTGAATTCAATTATTTATATGTCATGCAGAATACTTTTGGTTGACGGCATAGATAGAATGATCTATCTCCTAAGAACATAAGTATATTACTTCAAATAAGATTATTTTTGTGTCATCCAAATCAATATCTATTATAAGTCCAGCGGTTCCGTAAAAAGGTTAAGAAGCACTCGAGAGTGAACCAGGTTCATTTTCCTAATTATAGGAATTAAATAAAAATAAGTGATGAATAGTGATTTTGGTGGAATTTGGAATATTATTATAATAATGATATACCCGGTATTCGGAACGGATTTCTGAGTTCGTATTAGTGATCCAGGAAGAAAATAAGTGTATGTAAAAGCTGTCGGATTCAGAAAAAGAGCACTTTTATTTTCTCCGAGATTTCCCTGGACACTGCAAGACTTAAGGATTTATAAAAGGGAATTAAGGAATTTAAATTCGGGAAGTATTAAGAAAGATGAGGAATAGTATTATAAATATTAAGAAGGTTTTCGGTAAAACCCTAACTAGAAACGAATGAGTTATTCCCTCGAACGATCAACGAATTAAGCAATAAACGGACAAAGAAACAAGCAGAGGGAGCAAGAGTCTTGTGCAAGCTACTAGAAAATATCTAGTAACCATTCTAGTTACAAGACTAACTAGAACCATTAGAGATCAACTAGTACTTAGCAAGCTAACTACTTGGTTAAGCCTTAAATCAACCAATGATCAACACTTGTCTCCTAATTACATCATTCCTTGCATCATACCTTTAATAAAGCTACTTTATCATCCAAGATATTATCTTAACACCACAATAATACAATTTGGATGAGAGTAAAGCAAACACACCAAGCAAGAACACCCATCTCTCTCTTTTATGTCCATTCGGCAATACCCATAATTCCAAATTCAAAATCCAACTTCCAACCATTTGTTGATCTTGAAACTTTTATGGTGAGACTTACATTTCATATAAATGATCTCCTCAAAATCCTAGCTTCAATCTCTTCTTTTTCCATTTTCAAAAAAATGATTTAAGAGGAGGGTGAATAGTATTTTCATGAACTAATCTTGTTTTTCCTTGTTTTTCATGGTTGATTTAGCAAGCTTAAGCACTTCTAAGGATCATACCAAGCATAGTGAGGCTAGATCATACTCCAAGGAAGGTATAACAACTTGAAACCCTAGACTTTACCTTGAGATTTTGCATGCTCTTGATGGGTTTTAGTATAAGATGTGATATTAGCATGATTATAAGCATGATTGTGATTTAGATTTGATAAATGTTAAAAATAGTTTAGATGAACGGAAAGGCATTGCTTGGCCTCAGTTCATGGTGGTATATCATGTATATGTTGTTTGGGATGGATACCTTGATTATTGGAGGGTTTGGAATTTAGATATATTCGATTTATAGCCGTCGTAATGCCGAAATTTCGTTAACCTTAAGAACACGAATTTGACAGAAGGTACAACTCACTGATTAGCTTCGACTTTTGCCATGATTAGCTAGATTATGTTATGAGCTTCGTTTTGATATAAAGATCGCATGAAACGGACTTACGGTTTAGGAGTTATGATTAAATTCGTAAAAGTGGTTCGGAACCGTAATCAAAAGTTCGTAACCGAAATTGGATCCCTTTAATATTGCGAAATCAGTGGCGAATCTTGATAATTAAATAATAGAGATAAAAAGGAAGGTGTGGGAGAAGACCGCATGTCAAACGGATCGTTTTCCGATTTTATAAAAATGTTCGAATCATGGTTAAGTACGAAAGTACCCCTAAGAGGTATACTTGGTTATAACCTCGGTAAACCACCTAGAAAACGATCGATAAATATCGAGGTCTAATATTTCAACTTTAAAATTTATACGATTCAAATACTTACCATATGTAAGTGTAATGTCATGCTTTAGTAACGAACAAGTATCGGGTAATAAAAGCAATAGTAAGAGTGAATTAAAGGGGTATAACGAAACGACTTGAAAACGTGTTTCGATTTAAGTTAAGTTTATACGTAACCTTTTGAAAGGTGTTAAGTGATTAATCCCGAATGCCTTGGCTAATTATAGATCATCAGGCTGACCCGGGACACGCTACTACTACCCCTACTCGTACTCGATTTCCAGGCAAGTTTTCGAACCTTTCTTTTTAAAGGCTGTTGTTGTGAATATATATATATATATATGTATGTGTTTTCAGTATACATATGCCATAGCATGCATGCCTGTTCTCGAATTATTTTGAAAATGCTTGTTCCCTGAATTATTGTTGGCTTATAAGTTAGATAGTTATTATATCAATTATAAGCCGGAAATTACTAAGACCCTTAAGCGAAGGGCATCTGAATCTCATTCTTTGACTATAGACCGGGAGTCGTTATTCCTTGATATATTGATATTATTTTCAGAGGAAAATAACTAAGTAAATATTTTCCCTTTATTATCTGGCGAATATTGTTGGAATATTCCCTTGAGATTATTTGATAAATATTATTCGGATTATCCATCAGATGTTTATTTATTCGAGTAATATTATATATTTAATATTCATCTAGAGTCGACTAAATATTCGAATATTATTTCGAACTCTCAGTTAAGTTATTTAATTAGAGAATATTCATTGTTATTTACTCGACAAATATTATTTTGAATATTCATTCGAGTTTATTTATTTAATGAATATTATTTTAGTATTCATTCAAGCCTTATTTATTTAAATGAATATTAATTCGAATATTCATTCAATCTCTATTTATTTTATAAATATCAGTTGAACATTGATTCAAACTCCAGTTATTCGATAAATATTACTTTGAATATTCCCTTGAGATAAGGAATATTATCTTCAACCTTTATTTAAATTCGATTCAATTATTGAACCTAATTTCGAATATTCATTCGATAATCATTTATTCGATAAATATTATTAAGTTGAATATTCATTATTTATTCAATGAATATTGTCCCAAATATTAAGTCGATAATTATTCCATCAATATGTATCCTTCTTGAGTTGAATATTCTCTATTGATCAATAAATATTATCTCCAATGTCCATCTGACGGTTACTCCATCAATAAACATTGTTATTGATTTGAATATTCATTATTTGTTCAATGAATATTATTCTGAATATTTATTCAAAGATTATTCCGAGCAACCCTTTTTCAATATCTATGACTTAATAAATATTCTTGGAATATTTATTTAATTCTTCTAACTCGTTTCAAAGATGCTTGGTTTCATTCACATAGTATCATCAACCCTCGAATATTATATAAATTATTTCAGAGTCCTATTATTATTATTATTATATTATCAAGGAAGGTTCCCAGTGATTTCATTCTCCCTTCGATTCTATTATAAGGGAACCTTACTTGAGGAATGTTATTTATCTTGTGACTGCCCGGTCATAAATTATTCGTTCACTCGCAACTTGGTTGCTGTTATTCATGGTATTACGTGTACCCACTCATTATTCGAGGGGTAAGAATATTGGAACAAGTCATTATCCATTAACAAGCAGCAGCTTGGGAAATATTGGTAAATTTTCCTTTCCATTTAGATATGACTACCTTGTGGAGTTTATCAACAAGTATTATACTTGGGGAAAGGGGGACGAACTTTACGTTTCAAAGTTATGGATGTGGAATGAACTAGGAGACGCGTAAGTGGCCGAGTGGCGCCGGTCCAGCAATAGCCCAACCGTTGGCTTAGGAGTTCCAGAGGGCGGTAGACAAGTAAATCCGTCGGAGCTACCTTCTACATGTAGAGAACGACTGATGAGATGCATGACATACGACTGATCCCCGTAAACGTCAGGGCATCTGGCGCGGCAATGCTCCCGTATTAGTTCATCACTCAATGTTGGAAATTTTCTGCAACATCATCATAGTTGGCAGAGTTGAAAAGTATTTCAAACTGGAATTGCAATATCATTCTGCAAGTTCCTATTTTTATGAAAATGATGCTATCTTGCTTATTTTGGCATAGCATATGCTTCCACAAAATATACACCTATTGAGTTACCTTGTAACTTCATCCTTTATATTAAACTGGCAATATTTTCTCTAATGCATGGCATATGATTTCAAAACATATCTTTGAACTGTCTTATATATTACTGCACAGTTATATATTGTTGGTGGGCTGTTGCTCACCCTTGCTTATTTATTATGTCACAACAACAGCTAGGTCACATGGCCCGCGTCAGGCGCACTCGGCGCAAGCAGGTTACCCGCCCCGCAGGGCTCCCCGTTGATATCATAGCTGCCATTGCTGAGGTAGCATAGATCAGCAGCCTTTGATTACCAGTCTAATTATATGTATCAATAATGATTAATCAATGGCAAAACTTTTAAACTTATGATGTTATCATTTTGGCTTGTAATAACTTTTATTCGTAACCAGTAATGCAAGACTTATTTCAATTTCATCTCTGGGACTATAACTGTGTGTGTGTGAGTGGTTATTATTGTGGGGTCACAGCAGGTGATTTATTTATTGTGGACTCAAGTAAAGTATTAATCATGGAAAATAAGACCGTAACGACCCGATCCCGGACCCCGGATCTGGGGGTGTTACAGAAATGGTATCAGAGAGAGAGTTATAAATCCCAAGAGATGATGCGACGCTATACAATAATAAATTCACTAAGATAATAAGAACTCTTGCCAAGTTCACTTAAAACCCTTATGGGAACTTTTAAGTATTATGATAGTAATATAATTCGTCATTGTGTAGGCGAGCGACATCTCGGATCCGGAGGAGTATGAGAGACAGCACGATGATGCGATCCAGGCCGCCGAGGGCTCGGCGATGGTAGATTCAGATGCTGATACTGATGTCATGGAGTCAGAGGAGGAGGACCCTGAGGAGGTCCAGGTTGATGCTGATACTGATGTTGTTGAGTCAGAGGAGGAGGTCCAGGCCGTAGGGGATGCTGAGTTAGTTGCTGAGGATGTTGATGATGAGGACCCTGAGGAGGACCAGCTTATACCTGAGGGTAGAGAGATTGGGGAGGACTTTTGGGTTGTGACTCAGATTAGGACTTTGGAGGAGGATACTGACATGACCACGGATCAGGTGGTACCGGTAGATGAGGGTGATGAGGGAGATATAGATGAGCCAGTAGTTGCTGTTGTAGGGAGTTCTGGACTTCTTGTGCCACTCCTCTCTGATGAGAGAGCCCCTACCCCGCCACCACTACCTATGAGCCCATTGTCAGATGAGTTTGAGGCATTGACCCCAGAGCCACAGCAGGCAGAGGCTGCCCTTCCAGCAGATCCAGCCCCTCCACCCCATGGTCCGACAGGGGACGTCCCAGCATGTTTTCACCACTATGTTGTGGGCAGACTTACTTCTGAGGTAGTCGTGGCTGAGGCCAGGCTGGCAGAGTCCCGCAGAGAGATAGCCGCAGAGAGAGAGGCCCGGTTGAGGCACCTGGGTGGTAGGCGTGCCAGAGCTAGAGATATGTATAGGCAGGTGACCGGCATAGAGCTGAGGGCCCGTGTGAGGGTGCGACAGTTACCCAGTGATGGGCATGGCATGGTATCCAGGGCTGATGCAGAGGAGATTTTCCGCCTTGCTATGAGGAGGGTTCTAGATTTGGCCCGCCGTCGTGGCTGACTGCAGGGATAGTGATGTATTGGTCTAGTTGTCTAGTCTTGTACGGTCATAGTAGTGCCGATTTTTGGTAGGGATAGTTCCAGCTTGTAGATCCCTGTTGTAGACTAGACAGATAGACATCTTATTTCACTTTTGACTAGTTGTTATTCGGATGGTTGTATTTCTTTTAAAACTGTTGTTGTATGTCGGATGTTGTACCGTTTGGTACTTGGTATATATTTATTTCCCTTTTCAGTTTTCTTATGACGCGATCACTAGTTTATTATATTATATCTGTCCGTACTGCTTTCGGCTAAAACTGCCATGATATATAGAACTGTGGGATCCTAAATCCATTTATGCATCGATATTGTGAGGAAAAAACCCTCTGAAATAGGTAAATAAACCTAATGTATATTGTCCAAATTTTCAGTAAAATGCCTCCGAGAAGAATGGGTACTAGGGCTAACCCTCACGAATCTACTGACCAAGAAAGTCACAATCAACATGAGGAAAATTTTGAGTATAATGAAGAACAGGATCAGGACTATAATGAGCAGGAGGATTCCCATTATGGAATGGGGGATGAAACTTTCTATACTGCAGAGTTTGAAGAGGAAATAGAAGAAGGGGAAACTGAAGTCGAACATCAGGGGGAGAACCAGGGCGGAAACCCCATGGGACAATTTATGGATCTGCTCCGGCAGAATTTGAACCAACACCCCCAACCACCCCAAGGAAACAACACCACTGTGGCCAATTCCTTTAGGGCCTTCAAGTCCCTCAAACCCCCAGAGTTTCACGGATCGGCTGACCCCGTAGAGGCAAGGGCCTGGGTCAAAGAAATGGAGAAATCTTTCGAGATTCTGAGTATTGGGGAAGCCCAGAAGACTGTCTTTGCCACCTACTTACTAAAGGGAGAAGCCAATTATTGGTGGGAAGCTAAGAAGAATATGGAGACCGATGCTATTGTAACCTGGGATAGGTTTAAACAATTGTTTCTAGAGAAGTATTTCCCAAAGTTTATGAAAACCCAGATGGAGCTTAAGTTTCTAGAGCTAAAGCAGAACAACTTGTCGGTGGCCGATTATGAAGCCAAGTTTACTGAGTTATCACGATTCGTACCAGAGTTTGTGGACACTGAAGAAAAGAAAGCTAACAGGTTTCAGCAAGGGTTGAAACAGTGGATTCAGAACAGAGTGGCCGTTTTAGAGATTACTGATTATGCCATCTTGGTGCAAAAGGCAACCATTGTGGAAGCAGGGAGCGATCAGATGCAAAGAGAGAGAGAGAAGGGGGGATTAAAGAGAAAGCATGCCAGCATGGGCGGAGGTTCCGCAGGGGGAAGGCCCCCGAATAGGTTCAACCGAGGAGCAGTTTCCCTACCTGGGAGGAATGTTGGGTTTAAACCATCTGGGAGTGCAACTGTGAGCCAGGGCGGCCAACAAGCAGGAGTGTCCCGTTCCCATCATTCCAGACCTCCACTACCAGTATGTGCCACTTGTGGGAAGAGACATTCCGGGGTGTGTACTCAGAAACAGACGGTCTGTTATAAGTGTGGGCGAGCAGGCCACTATGCCCACCAGTGTACCGCGATTGCTCCTACTGCCAGCAAAGGCACTACTTGTTTTCAGTGTGGTCGTCCAGGTCACATGAGGAGGGATTGCCCAATGAACAAACCAGCAGCCTCAGGGGCAAGCAAAGCCGCCTCCAACAGGCCACCAACTGCTAGAACTTTTAACATGACAGTACAAGATGCCGTGAGGAACACGGATGTGATAGCAGGTACATTTTCCCTCAATTCAGTCAGTGCAAATGTTTTATTTGATTCTGGGGCAACTAAGTCTTTTATATCTAGAGATTTTGCACATAAATTGAAACTTAAAACTCAACCACTAAGGGAGTCTTTGCTAGTAGAGATAGCTAATCAGGAAGTCGTTCCAGTTAATCAGATTCACTCCGACTGCAAAATAGAAATAGGAGGGAGATTCTTCTGTGTTGACTTGATCCCTTTTAAGCTAGGGGAATTCGATGTTATTTTGGGAATGGACTGGTTGTCTCGTAATAATGCGCAAATAGATTGTAAAGGGAAAAAGGTTAAGTTGAAAACCCCAGGAAATAAGGAAATAGTGTTTAAAGGGTTACGACAGACCCAGACCATTCTAACCATGGCACAGACCAAGAGACTGCTTCGAAAAGGAAACGAAGCTTATTTAGCTTACGTTATCGACACCCAGAAAGAGGCGCCCAAGATACAAGACATTCCGGTGGTTAACGAATTTGAAGATGTGTTTCCTGAAGATCTTCCTGGATTACCACCAGATAGAGTGATTGAGTTTGCTATCGAGTTAGCCCCGGGGACGGCGCCAGTTTCAAAGGCCCCATACCGATTAGCACCAGTGGAAATGAAAGAGCTAGCAAAGCAATTACAGGAATTGTTGGATAAGGGTATGATAAGACCCAGTGTGTCGCCTTGGGGCGCACCAGTATTGTTCGTCAAGAAAAAGGACGGGAGTATGAGGTTATGCATCGACTATCGAGAGTTGAACAAGCTAACAATAAAGAATAAGTACCCGTTGCCCAGAATTGATGATTTGTTTGACCAGCTAAGAGGAGCTGTGTATTTCTCCAAGATTGACTTGAGAACCGGATATCACCAGCTGAAGATTAAACCTGAAGATATTCCAAAGACTGCATTCCGTACTAGGTATGGACATTATGAGTTCTTGGTGATGTCATTCGGATTGACCAACGCCCCAGCAGCTTTCATGGATTTAATGAATAGGGTGTTCAAGGAATATTTGGACCAGTTTGTTATAGTTTTTATTGATGATATTTTGATCTACTCAAAGACAGAGGAAGAACACGCTGAACATTTGAGGATAACCTTAGAGACGCTCCGGAAAGAGAAATTATATGCCAAATTCTCAAAGTGTGAATTCTGGAAAAATGAAGTACAATTTTTAGGGCACGTAATCAACAAAGAAGGAGTGCTAGTTGACCCCTCCAAGATAGAGGCAGTTTCAAATTAGGAGCGACCAACCACTCCAACAGAGGTAAGGAGTTTCATAGGGTTAGCAGGATATTATAGACGATTCGTTCAAGATTTTGCAAAGATTGCAGCCCCGTTAACTCGACTTACCCGGAAAACTGAGAAATTTGAATGGACTGAAAAATGCGAGAAGAGTTTTCAAGAACTGAAGAAGAGGTTGGTAACGGCCCCAGTATTAGCGTTGCCTGATGGAAAAGGAGATTTTGTGATTTACAGTGATGCTTCGCATAAAGGATTGGGATGCGTGCTTATGCAGCACGGCAAGGTAATAGCATATGCGTCAAGACAATTGAAGGATTACGAGATCCGATACCCCACCCATGATCTGGAATTAGCAGCAATTGTTTTTGCCTTAAAAATTTGGAGGCACTACTTGTATGGAGAGAAGTGTGAGATTTACACTGACCATAAGAGCCTCAAGTACATTTTTACGCAGAAAGAGCTTAACATGCGCCAGAGAAGATGGCTAGAGCTAATCAAGGATTACGACTGTGAGATTGGTTATCACCCGGGCAAAGCCAATGTGGTGGCTGACGCCCTTAGTAGGAAAGAGAAGCTCAAAATGATAACTACAGAGGAAGAATTGATAAAAGACTTTGAGAGGCTGGAAATTGAGATTAAGATACCTGAAGAAGGTCAAGAAAAGTTGATGGAAATTCGGATCCAGCTTCTACTGTTGGAAAAGATTAGGCTATGCCAAGAACAAATGATGGAAGCAGAAAATAACTCGACAGAGGAATTAATGACTGGGGAAGAAATCAAGTGTGAAAAAGATAAAGGAGGAATCATGAGATATATGTGGAGGATATGGGTCCCAAACGATCAGGAACTCAAGGAATAAATTCTATATGAGGCACACAACTCAGGATACTCAGTGCACCCCGGTAGCACCAAGATGTATAGAGATTTGAAAGAGTACTACTGGTGGCCCAACATGAAAAAGGACGTGGTAGAATGGGTAAGCAAATGCTTGACGTGCCAGAAAGTGAAAGCAGAGCACCAGAGGCCTAGTGGACTTCTACACCCCTTGGAGATTCCCGAATGGAAATGGGAACATATAGCTATGGACTTCGTAGTAGGTTTGCCAAGGACCAAAGCGAATCATGATGCCATATGGGTGATTATAGACCGACTAACAAAGTCAGCTCACTTCCTACCGATCAACGAAAGGTTCACGGTTGATAGGCTTGTAGACCTCTACCTCAAGGAAATAGTGGCGCGACATGGAGTCCCAGTCGCCATAGTATCTGACAGAGATCCCAGATTTAACTCCAGGTTTTGGAGGAGCTTTCAGGAATGTGTGGGAACCAGGCTAAACATGAGTACAGCTTACCATCCCCAGACAGACGGGCAAAGTGAAAGGACCATCCAAACACTAGAAGATATGTTGAGAGTCTGTGCTATAGACTTTAAAGGAAATTGGGATGATCACTTGCCATTGATTGAGTTCTCCTACAATAATAGCTTTCATTCAAGCATAGGGATGCCGCCCTACGAGGCCCTTTATGGAAGGAAATGCCGATCTCCCTTATATTGGGATGAAGTTGGAGAGCGAAAGATGCTCGGGCCTGAGATGGTCCAACGGACTAAAGATGCAGTGGATCTAATCAGAGGACGGCTGGTAGCAGCCCAAGACCGACAAAAGAAATATGCCGACTTAGCTCGGAAAGGAAAAGAATATGAGGTGGGAGACCTAGTGCTCTTGAAGGTGTCTCCTTGGAAGGGATTAATGAGGTTTGGAAAGAAAGGGAAGCTGAGCCCTAGATATATTGGGCCATTTGAGATCTTAAGACGTATTGGGGAGCTAGCTTATGAACTGGCATTACCCCCAAACCTGCAGCAAGTGCACAATGTGTTCCATGTCTCAATGCTAAGGAAATATAACCCAGATGCCAAGCACATAGTGGAATATGAGCACGTGGACATGCAACCAGACTTGACCTACGTAGAGCAACCTGTGGAAATCATAGACAGAAAAGATCAAGTGCTCCGAAACAAGGTCATCAAGCTTGTCAGAGTTTTATGGCAGAACCACAACATAGAAGAATCAACCTGGGAGCTAGAAAGTGTAATGATGGAAAAGTACCCCCATTTGTTTTCAAGCTGATTCCGGGACGGAATCCTTTTAAGGAGGGGAGACTGTAAGAACCCAGATTTTTGGTAGAATTAAAACTTTTATTATGTAATAATGTGGGAATGAATAGTGGTTATGACTGCGATGTAACGAAGATCTATTAAATGAATGGAACGGATTTGAATTCAATTATTTATATGTCATGCAGAATACTTTTGGTTGACGGCATAGATAGAATGATCTATCTCCTAAGAACATAAGTATATTACTTCAAATAAGATTATTCTTGTGTCATCCAAATCAATATCTATTATAAGTCCAGCGGTTCCGTAAAAAGGTTAAGAAGCACTCGAGAGTGAACCAGGTTCATTTTCCTAATTATAGGAATTAAATAAAAATATTGATGAATAGTGATTTTGGTGGAATTTGGAATATTATTATAATAATGATATACCCGGTATTCAGAACGGATTTCTGAGTTCGTATTAGTGATCCAGGAAGAAAATAAGTGTATGTAAAAGCTGTCGGATTCAGAAAAAGAGCACTTTTATTTTCTCCGAGATTTCCCTGGACACTGCAAGACTTAAGGATTTATAAAAGGGAATTAAGGAATTTAAATTCGGGAAGTATTAAGAAAGATGAGGAATAGTATTATAAATATTAAGAAGGTTTTCGGTAAAACCCTAACTAGAAACGAATGAGTTATTCCCTCGAACGATCAACGAATTAAGCAATAAACGGACAAAGAAACAAGCAGAGGGAGCAAGAGTCTTGTGCAAGCTACTAGAAAATATCTAGTAACCATTCTAGTTACAAGACTAACTAGAACCATTAGAGATCAACTAGTACTTAGCAAGCTAACTACTTGGTTAAGCCTTAAATCAACCAATGATCAACACTTGTCTTCTAATTACATCATTCCTTGCATCATACCTTTAATAAAGCTACTTTATCATCCAAGATATTATCTTAACACCACAATAATACAATTTGGATGAGAGTAAAGCAAACACACCAAGCAAGAACACCCATCTCTCTCTTTTATGTCCATTCGGCAATACCCATAATTCCAAATTCAAAATCCAACTTCCAACCATTTGTTGATCTTGAAACTTTTATGGTGAGACTTACATTTCATATAAATGATCTCCTCAAAATCCTAGCTTCAATCTCTTCTTTTTCCATTTTCAAAAAAATGATTTAAGAGGAGGGTGAATAGTATTTTCATGAACTAATCTTGTTTTTCCTTGTTTTTCATGGTTGATTTAGCAAGCTTAAGCACTTCTAAGGATCATACCAAGCATAGTGAGGCTAGATCATACTCCAAGGAAGGTATAACAACTTGAAACCCTAGACTTTACCTTGAGATTTTGCATGCTCTTGATGGGTTTTAGTATAAGATGTGATATTAGCATGATTATAAGCATGATTGTGATTTAGATTTGATAAATGTTAAAAATAGTTTAGATGAACGGAAAGGCATTGCTTGGCCTCAGTTCATGGTGGTATATCATGTATATGTTATTTGGGATGGATACCTTGATTATTGGAGGGTTTGGAATTTAGATATATTCGATTTATAGCCGTCGTAATGCCGAAATTTCGTTAACCTTAAGAACACGAATTTGACAGAAGGTACAACTCACTGATTAGCTTCGAATTTTGCCATGATTAGCTAGATTATGTTATGAGCTTCGTTTTGATATAAAGATCGCATGAAACGGACTTACGGTTTAGGAGTTATGATTAAATTCGTAAAAGTGGTTCGGAACCGTAATCAAAAGTTCGTAACCGAAATTGGATCCCTTTAATATTGCGAAATCAGTGGCGAATCTTGATAATTAAATAATAGAGATAAAAAGGAAGGTGTGGGAGAAGACCGCATGTCAAACGGATCGTTTTCCGATTTTATAAAAATGTTCGAATCATGGTTAAGTACGAAAGTACCCCTAAGAGGTATACTTGGTTATAACCTCGGTAAACCACCTAGAAAACGATCGATAAATATCGAGGTCTAATATTTCAACTTTAAAATTTATACGATTCAAATACTTACCATATGTAAGTGTAATGTCATGCTTTAGTAACGAACAAGTATCGGGTAATAAAAGCAATAGTAAGAGTGAATTAAAGGGGTATAACGAAACGACTTGAAAACGTGTTTCGATTTAAGTTAAGTTTATACGTAACCTTTTGAAAGGTGTTAAGTGATTAATCCCGAATGCCTTGGCTAATTATAGATCATCAGGCTGACCCGGGACACGCTACTACTACCCCTACTCGTACTCGATTTCCAGGCAAGTTTTCGAACCTTTCTTTTTAAAGGCTGTTGTTGTGAATATATATATATGTATGTGTTTTCAGTATACATATGCCATAGCATGCATGCCTGTTCTCGAATTATTTTGAAAATGCTTGTTCCCTGAATTATTGTTGGCTTATAAGTTAGATAGTTATTATATCAATTATAAGCCGGAAATTACTAAGACCCTTAAGCGAAGGGCATCTGAATCTCATTCTTTGACTATAGACCGGGAGTCGTTATTCCTTGATATATTGATATTATTTTCAGAGGAAAATAACTAAGTAAATATTTTCCCTTTATTATCTGGCGAATATTGTTGGAATATTCCCTTGAGATTATTTGATAAATATTATTCGGATTATCCATCAGATGTTTATTTATTCGAGTAATATTATATATTTAATATTCATCTAGAGTCGACTAAATATTCGAATATTATTTCGAACTCTCAGTTAAGTTATTTAATTAGAGAATATTCATTCTTATTTACTCGACAAATATTATTTTGAATATTCATTCGAGTTTATTTATTTAATGAATATTATTTTAGTATTCATTCAAGCCTTATTTATTTAAATGAATATTAATTCGAATATTCATTCAATCTCTATTTATTTTATAAATATCAGTTGAACATTGATTCAAACTCCAGTTATTCGATAAATATTACTTTGAATATTCCCTTGAGATAAGGAATATTATCTTCAACCTTTATTTAAATTCGATTCAATTATTGAACCTAATTTCGAATATTCATTCGATAATCATTTCTTCGATAAATATTATTAAGTTGAATATTCATTATTTATTCAATGAATATTGTCCCAAATATTAAGTCGATAATTATTCCATCAATATGTATCCTTCTTGAGTTGAATATTCTCTATTGATCAATAAATATTATCTCCAATGTCCATCTGACGGTTACTCCATCAATAAACATTGTTATTGATTTGAATATTCATTATTTGTTCAATGAATATTATTCTGAATATTTATTCAAAGATTATTCCGAGCAACCCTTTTTCAATATCTATGACTTAATAAATATTCTTGGAATATTTATTTAATTCTTCTAACTCGTTTCAAAGATGCTTGGTTTCATTCACATAGTATCATCAACCCTCGAATATTATATAAATTATTTCAGAGTCCTATTATTATTATTATTATATTATCAAGGAAGGTTCCCAGTGATTTCATTCTCCCTTCGATTCTATTATAAGGGAACCTTACTTGAGGAATGTTATTTATCTTGTGACTGCCCGGTCATAAATTATTCGTTCACTCGCAACTTGGTTGCTGTTATTCATGGTATTACGTGTACCCACTCATTATTCGAGGGGTAAGAATATTGGAACAAGTCATTATCCATTAACAAGCAGCAGCTTGGGAAATATTGGTAAATTTTCCTTTCCATTTAGATATGACTACCTTGTGGAGTTTATCAACAAGTATTATACTTGGGGAAAGGGGGACGAACTTTACGTTTCAAAGTTATGGATGTGGAATGAACTAGGAGACGCGTAAGTGGCCGAGTGGCGCCGGTCCAGCAATAGCCCAACCGTTGGCTTAGGAGTTCCAGAGGGCGGTAGACAAGTAAATCCGTCGGAGCTACCTTCTACATGTAGAGAACGACTGATGAGATGCATGACATACGACTGATCCCCGTAAACGTCAGGGCATCTGGCGCGGCAATGCTCCCGTATTAGTTCATCACTCAATGTTGGAAATTTTCTGCAACATCATCATAGTTGGCAGAGTTGAAAAGTATTTCAAACTGGAATTGCAATATCATTCTGCAAGTTCCTATTTTTATGAAAATGATGCTATCTTGCTTATTTTGGCATAGCATATGCTTCCACAAAATATACACCTATTGAGTTACCTTGTAACTTCATCCTTTATATTAAACTGGCAATATTTTCTCTAATGCATGGCATATGATTTCAAAACATATCTTTGAACTGTCTTATATATTACTGCACAGTTATATATTGTTGGTGGGCTGTTGCTCACCCTTGCTTATTTATTATGTCACAACAACAGCTAGGTCACATGGCCCGCGTCAGGCGCACTCGGCGCAAGCAGGTTACCCGCCCCGCAGGGCTCCCCGTTGATATCATCGCTGCCATTGCTGAGGTAGCATAGATCAGCAGCCTTTGATTACCAGTCTAATTATATGTATCAATAATGATTAATCAATGGCAAAACTTTTAAACTTATGATGTTATCCTTTTGGCTTGTAATAACTTTTATTCGTAACCAGTAATGCAAGACTTATTTCAATTTCATCTCTGGGACTATAACTGTGTGTGTGAGTGGTTATTATTGTGGGGTCACAGCAGGTGATTTATTTATTGTGGACTCAAGTAAAGTATTAATCATGGAAAATAAGACCGTAACGACCCGATCCCGGACCCCGGATCTGGGGGTGTTACAGTTTGTTATCCCATACTTGAAGTGTTTGAGGCCCCAAGAGGCAAAAGAAGCATTAGAAGAAGTTCATGAAGGGATCGGTGGGCAACACTTGGGGGGCAGAGCCCTAGCTCACAAGATCACACGATTGGGATTCTATTGGCCAGAGATGTTGGCCGATGCGCAGAATTATGTTAAGAAGTGTGACAGATGCCAAAAGCACGCTCCAATTGTAAGGCAGCCGCCTGAGATGTTAACTTCGATTAACTCCCCCATTCCGTTTGCAATGTGGGGGATGGACATACTTGGTCCTTTCCCTATGGCTTTAGCACAAAGAAAGTTTCTGATAGTGGCCATCGACTACTTCACCAAGTGGATTGAGGCTAAACCTTTAGCCAAGATAACCACCAAACAAGTTGCCCAGTTCATTTGGGAGAACATTATTTGCAGGTATGGAATTCCCCGAATCCTTGTGACAGATAACGGGACACAGTTCAACAATGAAGAGTTTAAGAAGTACTGCAAGGAAAATGCTATTGAGCTTCGTTTTACTTCAGTAGCACATCCACGGGCTAATGGACAGGCAGAGGTAGCTAATCGAATTATCCTTGATGGACTAAAGAAGAGAGTTGAACGCTCGAGGAACACTTGGGTGGATGAGTTACTGCCTATACTCTGGGCATATCGCACCACTTGTAAGGTGACAACTGGAGCAACCCCATTTTTGCTGGCTTACGGAGCCGAGGCAGTTGTGCCCTTGGAAATCATGCATGCGTCACCTCGAGTTGAGGCATACGAACAAGAGACTAATGAGGAAGGCATGAGGCTTGCACTTGATCTAATTGATGAAATCAGGGACGAGGCAAACGCCAAGAACGTGGAGCATCAGAAGAAGGCATCCTTTTATTACAACCATAGGGTTAAGGAGAGGTTCTTCCAGCAAGGTGACTTGGTTCTAAGGAAGATAGAGGCTTCTGGAGTTGGTCAGAAGGGAAAGCTAGCCCCTAATTGGGAAGGGCCGTATCGAGTCAAGAAGATGCTAGGACGAGGATCCTACAAGTTGGAGACTTTGGATGGGAACGAGGTACCCCGTACTTGGCACGCCTTGAACCTCAAGATTTACTATGTTTAAGCTGCCCTTTCAAGGATGTAGCTTTTTATCTATCTATTAGGATAAGTAGAAATAAGGTTCGATGAAACCATTTCAGGGCTTAACGCCCCGAGTAGGACAATAATAAGTTATGTAAGGGCTGAGCCCATTTCGAATTATTTATACAAGATTGCTTTCCTTCAATGATTCTATGATTTTGTTTATGTACCAAGCACCTGTTGAGTGTAAGTCTAGAAAGACCAAGTACCGAAAGCAAGTAAACAGACAAAGGAGGAAAACAAGTGCATAAATAGAATGCCCCGGAGGGCCGCGATTCAAGTTAAGGTTACAACACAACGAAATAAAAGTTTAAGTCCCGAAGGACGCTGAATAAAAAGCTGATAAAATAAATCCACAAACGGCTAAATAAGGCCGTGCAAGGCCATGGGGTAAACCCAACCTACTTAGCTGGGTATTCTTCCTCGCCGCTCTCCTCGCCCGACCCCACTTCATCTGAATCCTCCTCCCCATCCGAATCGTCATCTGAAGTTTCTTCCTCGGCACCGTCTTGTTCAACAACTACCATCGGCTGCGGGGTAGTCTTCACAACTTCAGTTTCTTCCTCTCCAGAAGATGAGCTTGAGCTGCCTTCATTTCGGATCATCCTCTTGCCAGGGATCGGTTGTCGAACTACTCCAACTTTTTTGGCAGGCGGAGGCTTTTTTCCACGAGATCCCGAAGAGCTTGAATCTTGGCTAGCAACTTGGACAGCTCCCTTAGAGTTGGATCCAGAGTGTCGACGACTGCCTTTGGAGCCGGATCCCGATGTCTGAGGAACAACTTTAGTTCCCGGAACAGAAGCTAGATTAGCCGGGTTGATACCCCAGTTAGGGCAAGGAAAATCAGCCGGGTTGACAACAGAAGGATGCCTATGGCTCACAGCGTTGATGGCCTTATCCCAACCAACAGACATGTTGAAGGGACGCACCTCATCGTCATGTTCATCTATGAATCTCAGAAACTCTTCAGACTTATGATAGGCTTTAATCACTTTGTTAGCATCATCCATTCTCTTCTGAGCTAAAGAAGCAAGTTGCTTTCGGGTGGATAAGGCATTCGCTTCGGCGCGGGTAACCTGAGAATGTAGATCATCAATCTCTTCCTTGAACCTTGCTGAATCAGTCGTCAAGGATATATTCTCATCCCTAAAAGCCAGGCCTTGGGCAGAAATCGCCTGGAAGTAGGCATTAGCCTACAACGAAGAAATTGATACAGCATGAGAAATTTGTAAAGGCTAGATCACACCGAACTTACTAAAAGGAGTGTCATACCTGATATAAGGCTTGAGCGCCCAGAAGTTGATTTTCATTCATCTTGTCCCCGGCATGTAAAGTCACCCTATCGGGAGGAGTGATTGAAAGCTTGGACTAGTCTAGAGCTAGGTCAGGACTCCCACAAACCGAGTCTTGTTCATATATACCCCATGACGGTATAAAAGGGGTCCTGGTAACCCCGTCATCATTTCGGGATCTTTTCCCGTCCTGGGAGCAGCCTTCCAAGAAGTGAGGGATTCTAGACTTAGTGGGATTCAGTAACTCTGCAGCCTTTTTCTTCATCCTTTGAGTCACAGTCGGTTGGTTCTGAGGACGACTGTCAATCTCCTCAGCAGCTGAAATGCAACAAGAAAAACATCGGAATAAGAACAAATAGAGGTCATAATATGGCTAAGTAAGAAAATTACCCTCAATGGAAAGAAAGCTAAGGCCAGTCTCAACAAGATTCTTTTCATTCAGAAAAGTCTTATAATGGGTACAGCCATCATCAGCTAGGAGCTTATCTCGATCTAGTAACTCCGAAACCGTAAGTTCACACACGAAATGTGAACTATCTTCCACGTGTCCAAATCTCTTCACAAAGTAGTTGCCCCAATCACCACCTTTCCACTCAAGGATTACAAACTCTCTTTCCCAGAAATGTTGAGAATCTGGAAAAGAAAAGGGATTCACCATGTGCGGGAGTTTGGCTCGGTGTTGAAGGCTGATCCATCCTTTTTTGCAATCAGTGGAGTTTCTGGCCCCGAAAATACTCCGAAACATTGTAGTAGACAATGGAATTTTCAGCTGACGGCACCTTATTATGAAAATAATGATGTACCTCCAGGCATTGGGATACAATTGACAAGGGTGAATTTGATACTCCGCCAACAATCTGAAGATAAAATCATCAACCGGAAATCTGAATCCAGCTTCTAGGGCACCCCAGGGAACACAAATCCTCTCAGGATGCCAGTTGCAAGTTCTGTCAGTTAGACTTGGAAGACGAACCTTAATAGCATCTGGGAAGTAGTATGTTCTACTGATCTCTTCGACATCTTTCTCCTTTAACTTGAAAGGACTATAAAATGAATCTAAGCTTGCACTATTTGGAAACACATCCCTCATGATGTTTAGCAGATCTAGTAAAGATTCAAATTTATGCTCAACATATGAAGGGGGTTTTATTTTTTCTTTACCTTTTGCTGTCCTCATCTTGATTCTCTTGGCGAATGCTTCCATCATAGAGACTGTGGGAGCAACTGAGCGGCTATCTTCTGACATCTTGATCTAGAAACTTGAACTTGATCTTGAAACTTGATCCCCGATTGGGACTAGAAATCTTCAGAGCTTAAGAACTTGAAAACTTTGAAATGAAGAAGTGAATGAAATGAAGGCCACCACTCTTCTTTTATAGAAGAAGCATGACCTGCTGTGTCAGGTCAGAGTTCAGCTTGATTCGCGTTTATAGGTCATCTATCGTTTAAAGATGAAAAAAGGACAAGACCTACTCGTTTTATACAGAAAGGATCGTTATAATTCATACGAACTTAGAAGAAATAGCTGATATAATTGCTAAAGCTGCAAAATGAATGACCTCTGAAAGGCTAATTACGCTTAAGGAGTTAATTAAAGAGATCAGCCATAAGTGCAAGAATATCAATGCTAATTAAGGAGTAATATCGTTAGAAATCACGAGTGACCAAAACAATGACTTGAGATCAAGATCAAGAATCTTGATCCTTAGGATGATGAATGACTTGAGATCAAGATCAAGAATCTTGATCCTTAAGAAGACGAATGACTTGAGATCAAGATCACGAAGGGGTTTCAGGTCCGGGTTTCCTAACCAACCACGAAGTGGCCGACCACGACACCCGGAGGGCCGCAGCTGACCACGGAGTGGCCGACCACGAAGCAGCCGACCACCACCCCCGAAGGAGCAACAGCCGACCACGAGGTGGCCGACCACCGTACGCGGGGAGCGCCAGCCGATCACCAACCAGCCGACCTCCGTGTGTTGAAGCCCTCCGGCCGACCACCATTCGGCCGACCACGGTGAAGCGAGGTCCTCTGGCCGATCACGGGCTAGCCGACCACGAGCTACCCGTTGATCCGGCCGATCACGGGTAGTTTGTGGTCCCAGAACCCGACTTTTTCAGCAAACCTCGGATAGTTTTCAGACCTAGATCTCGACTTTTTCAACGAATTTCGGATGATTTTCAGTACTGAAACGAGATTAATATTAGCAGAAATTAGTGCCGATTAGCACAGATTAGTACTGTTTAAGCACAGATTAGTGCCGATTAGCACAGATTAGTGCCGATTAGCGCAGATTAGTGCCGATTAGCACAGATTAGTGCCGTTTAAGCACAGATTAGTGTCGATTAACACAGATTAGTGCCGTTTAAGCACAGATTAGTGCCGATTAACACAGATTAGTGCCGATTAGCACAGATTAGTGCCGTTTAAGCACAGATTAGTGCCGATTAGCACAGATTAGTGCCGTTTAAGCACAGATTAGTGCCGATTAGCACAGATTAGTGCCGATTAGCACAGATTAGTGCCGTTTAAGCACAGATTAATGCCGATTAGCACAGATTAGTGTCGTTTAAGCACAGATTAGTGCCGATTAGCACAGATTAGTGTCGTTTAAGCACAGATTATTGCCGATTAGCACAGATTAGTGCCGTTTAAGCACAGATTAGTGCCGATTAGCACAGATTAGTGCCGATTAGCACAGATTAGTGCCGTTTAAGCACTGATTAGTGCCGATTAGCACAGGTTAGCGCCGATTAGTGCTGTTAGTGCCATTTTATGCCGTTTAACATCGTTTAACGTTGTTTAAACATTGTTTAAGGCCGATTAGCGCTGTGTAGTGCTGTTTAACACCGTTTAGTGTCGTTCAACATCGTCGTAAATGCGTCGGTCGCTCCACGCTTTACATTAAGATGATATTGTTGAAAGTACTCGCGTAAGAGCAATAAACCCTGACCTAAGTCTCGGAAAGGCCGTTAAAACTTCAAGGAAAACCTGATCAGTTTTCCTAGAAGTTGGGGGGCAAATGATATGGGCTAAAAGTAAGCCCTAAAGACACATTTAATGTGGCATTAAATGGACCCAATATGGTCAAAACGTGGGGTCCACCAGATGGGCCCAAACCCTATTTGACAATATTAATTTCGTAATTAATATTATGGGTAATAACCAACTCAGCAATAAGAGTCAGATAAGGATATTACTCTTACCAAGCTTAGCCTCCAAGGCACAGAATTCGATATGGGAACTGACTCCTACAAGGAAGGAGTCTAGAACCTTCCTCAAGGCGGTGACTTGCCCACCAAGTCACCTAATTCTACTACGATTCTAGGGCTTCTCAGCCTACATAAAAGGTCTGACCCCTCATTCTCAGGACTACGTTTTGGCTTGATTCTCAATACGAGATACGTGGGCACTCTGTGAGGACCGATAAGTCCCGAACACGGAAACAACCATTAAAGCACGAAGCTCCTTAACCCTAGCATTAAATACAATTCGTAACCTAGTTTTTATTCCACAACATCGTGAATGGATATATTACACAGATTATGGTTTAGGAGTCGTTGATATTAATTTTAATATCGTTTGATCGGACATGTTGTTCTTCATAGAAGGATAGATTACACGGGTGTTTTACGAAATTTTTAAAATTTCATAATATTGTTTACCTGGATTTTTCTAAACCTATTAATTTAAATAATTTTTAAAATTTTTATTTTTTGAAGGGATACAATAATTAAAAGGATCAAACCTAATCGATCTGGCGAAAGTAAAATCGCACAAATTTCCTAAGAGATGATCAACGACGACTAACTAGATCGATACAAATATATATCATCATTTAAATTTCATATTAGAGCTGCCACCCCCACATCCGTTTTATAAGAATAGATTTAACAAAAGTGTATATCATCCATTTTTTTTGTAACACGGTCGTTGAACAAAAGAGAATGAATCGTTGGATCTTAAAATAGATATATATATGATCCATTAGATCAAAAATTAAAATGTTCCATTGATTGATATTAGAATTATATTGTAGGTTTTCTAGATTGAAACTGTATGTAATTATATTATATCTGTAATTAAAATGTTCCATTTGTATGTCACACGCGAGACATGTTTTGACATTTCCTGAATGCCATGTGGCTATGAGCTTGCACATATGAAGCAATATTTTATCAAGGGCAAGAGATGAGGTGGTTGGAGACTTTGAGTGCTCTTTTTTTTTTTTTTTGAAATAAACGTACTTGCATTACTTAAACCAAATCAGAATCCAGAACATGAAGAATAAAATCAGGAGGAGTGACATTCCACTCCCCTAAGCCTGACTCAGAAAATGCGGCTTTTGCTAATACATCAGCTACATTGTTCGCAGACCTAAACACAAATTCTACTAGCACATTTTCCAGGTGCTTCAACAGAAAGACACAATCTGCAACTATTGTGTTAAAGTAAGCTCCACCTTTCGTACCCTTACAAGCTGTTGCAAGAACCTTCGAATCTGTTTCCACAATACAGTTACGAAGCCCAGCTGTTTTAATCCAGGTTAAAGCTTCCTTCAAGCCTATAGCCTCTGCTTCTCGAGGTTGCCACATACCCAGAACACGATTACACTTGGCTCTAATGAATCTGCCTTGCTCATCCCGTAGTATACTTCCCACTCCAGTTCTACCATTTTGAGTAACCGCTGCATCAACATTCATTTTTATCCACCCTGTTGGTGGTTTACTCCATTTCTTCCTGCCTTCACAAATCTGATGCTTCCTTGTAGCTTCCTTTCTTGCCTCTCTCCAGTCAACCAAGAGGTTATTAGCTGCTGCCTTCACCCCAAACACTGACCCATTTGCTTTATCCCAAACCCACTTATTCCGTCGATTCCACAAGCTCCAGCAATACATTCCCATCTGAACACACTGCTCTCTAGAGGCTACTGCAAATGCATTACTTAGAACCTCACCAGCTGTTACACTCACTGTCGTGTGAAGCATAGGCTCGAGACCTGTACCTGTCCAGGTTGTTCTCGCAAAATCACAATCAAATAAAACATGCTTATCAGTTTCTATAGCACTATGACACCACGGACATTGACTACTGACCTCCACTCTTCTCGTATTAAGTGCCTGATTTGTAGGTAAGCAACCTTTACACACTCTCCACAAGAACATAGTAACCTTGTTTGGTATTTGGAGGTACCATAGCTTGTTCCAAAAACTCGCCCAACCATCACTACGATCTCCCTGCGAAAGTCTGTAACAACTCTTTACTGAAAACTCTCAATTTTCTTCCAAGAACCAGAACCAAGAGTCTTCCCTATGTCTCATTGGGATTGGTATTCTCGTAATAAGGTTTTTGTCACGATCATTACAGATATCTTTAAGCACGTCATAGTCCCAACCATTTTTTCCCTCATTCATCAAACCCTGGACTGTAGCTTCCCGTAATTCATCTGGCATAGTAGTGGTGAGATAACCATTTTCAAGACATGGTAACCAAGGCACTTGCCACACTTTCGTACTTGCTCCATCGCCGATTCTCCTCCTACTCCCTTTCACAATTAAGCCCTGTGATTCCAGAATACTTCGCCACATAAAGCTAGGATTTTTTCCAATACTCGCCTCAATAAACTCCTTACCTGGATAGTATCTTGCTTGCATAATGTCTGATACCAACGGATTTGCTCTCGTTAAAAGACGCCAGCCCTGCTTTGCTAACATTGCTGTGTTAAAATGTTTGAGACTTCTTACACCTAAACCGCCTCCTGCTTTTGGAGCACACAATTTGTCCCATGAAGCCCACCTTATCCCTTTACCACTACCCCATTGCCCCCAGAAAAAACCATTCATTTTCTTTTCAATACCTTCACAAATCGAACTAGGAATTGAAAATAAACTCATCCAGAAATTCGGTATAGCTTGTGCTGCTGACTTCAACAAAACCATCTTGCCTGCTTTTGAAATGCCCTTATTCCCCCACCCCTGCAATTTTTGATTCACTCGACCTTGCAAACCTCCAAACACCTCAGTTTTCTTCTTACCAACATACATTGGCATACCAAGGTACTTACCCGCTTTTTCTACCTCCGGAATCCCAAGCTGCAAACATACTTTCTCCCTATCCTCTCGAGTAGTATTTGGACTAAAACATACATTAGACTTTGAATAATTAATAGCTTGACCCGAGATTCTTTCATACCTCTCCAAAATACCCTTCATACTTTTTGCCTCCACTTCTGATGCTCGAATAAACAGGTAGCAATCGTCTGCAAACAACAAATGCGAAATCGTTGGTGCATTCCTAGCCACTCGACATCCATGAATCAATCCCACTTCTTCATTTCTCCGAATGATGGCACTTAAACCTTCTGCACAAAGAATATATATGTATGGCGACATTGGGTCACCCTAGTGTTGCTATGATCTGCTTCTTTATTATGATACATACTCGTACTATTTGTTAATATTATTATTATTATTATTATTATTATTATTATTATCATCATCATTATTATTATTATTATTATTACTATTATAATTGTTGAAAATAACGTTATGTTTTTTATGTGCAAAACAATTGAAGAAGATGGGAGTTAGGAACCTTATGGCACATCGATCTAGAGCAGGCATAGATGTCGAGCCGTAAGTATATGGCATATATGAATATTGATCCGGATAACGACCCTAACTAGATTAGATGATTAGATGCTTAGATGTTATACTCTGAACTCATATAGTAGTGCTAGGTACCCCAAATTGGTACCCAAAAAATGCTCTCAAATGATGTGGTATTGATGAGTTGGATGTATGGAAAATTTTAATTGGTGAGATTTATATGGCCCTGACGGGCCCATTGTAATTATAACCATTCAGATAATGACATGTGTATTTTGGGAAAAAATTTGGGTGCCAATTTGGGTTACCTAGTATTTTCCTTATTGATTAGATGTTCTAAGCGTTTTAATAATAGAATGATGGAAAATTTTAAAGATTGTAAACGAATCGAATTAATTGTTAGAATCAACTCGATTTTATGAATTGAATGCAAGTTTGAACAACATATATTTTCGATACATTTATCGAATTGATCTTATGCATGTTCGACTCGATAAGTTATTTACCAAAAAATTATTTTCATAAATAATAAATTATAATACATGAAGATAATAATATGTTGATCATAAATTAATTACTAACTATCTATCTGTCATTCATCATTCGCAAAATTAATCATAAATATGCATTGGTAATGTAAAAAACAAGTCTAATAAAGTGGAAAATAAAAACTAAATTTTTATTGATCAACTTGAACTTGACTCGGATTCGATTCAACTCGAACTCGTTTCGTTTGTTAACGAGTTCAAGTTCGAACAATAAAAATTAATCAAAAATATAATTTTGTTTGACTCGACTCGTTAAAAAAAACTCGAACTCCAACAAAAACTCAACTCAATTTATTCATTTACAATCCTTGAAGTTTTCAATAATATTTCTCAATGATACTTCAAATATATTTAATTTTCAATTGCTATCACTCTATTATTATGTTATTTTTTATTGTACTCCATTAAATTTTGAAAAATTATTAGTTAAACATTGTATTACATTATATTAAATATAATTGATGTATAACTATTTTCCGAAAACTTTCTTTTTTTAGAGTACTTAAAGTCAAACTTAAAAATAAAGTAAAGAAGTCCTCTTAATATTGACATTTCAGACCCAAAACATTCAATATTCTCTCATTACTTTCACCCATCTCTTTTATTTTTACAAATCATAACCTTAATTCCATGTCGTCCTTTTATAATCGATTAATTCAATTCGTTCATTGAAAATAATTTCAAACAAGTCCTTTCAACTTCTGTATATTTTTTTTAACAAATATTGAATTTTTTAATATTTTGATAATACTAAAGATATCGAAGTAATCGTGGCAAAAAAAAAAAAAAGATATCGAAGTAGTAATAAATAAATGTGGGGAACTCATTTTTTCTTGCTTTTCTATGAACCGTCCAGAATTCATAGACAAAGGGCCCTCATGATTGGGCCGAATCATAAAATCTCATGAAGAAATTTAAATTACATGTATCCATAGCCCATTATTTCAATGAGTGGCTTTTTTTTATTATGAATCACAAATTGGTTCAACATGTACAGATAAGGCCCAGGAATGCTGACACACTCTTTTTTTTTTCTTTTTTTTTTGCCTCCAAAGTTAAAATTAAAACGAGGTTGTTTGAAACTTCTAAATGTTTGAATTTTTATAAATGAGTACAATCGAAAGACCTTCATAGTAAATTAATAGATTACTATCGAGTTATATAATAATTTTTAGATAAAGATAATAGTTTATTGAGAGCTTGAAACATAACTTGATGTACTTGTAGGAACGTACAAAATGGTTTAGTATGCATGAAAACTTCAAAAACATGGTTGTTTCAATGATAATTCTTTTTAGTGTGAAAACTTTAAAAAAAAAATGGTAAACGAATATTGAAATTTTAATTGTTGAAATTTTCTGTTTTAGGATGTTACATTCAATTTTTTACAATTTAAAATTTTTCTCAAATAATAAATTTTAATAATTTATAAATTCAAATTTGCCCATTATTTCTCACTAACACCTGCTATCTTTCTAATCGCACCATTTTATCCATTTTTTTTTACATTTCTTTTTCTTCGTTCATTTTTTAATCTTCATGTTAACAATGGGACGATACGAAGGGAATGTAATCCAACAGCTCTCTAATTTAACAAAACTAGTTTATAAAGCCGCGTTTCGCGGCGGCGGCGTTCTAATTTTATTTTTAAAAAATTTAAATTATATAATTTTTTCTAATGAACCTCTTTCTCATTAAACACGATTCTTTTTATTGAATCGTTCTCTCGTCAAAACTAAAATCTCAACTTTAACATATATAATAAAAACTTGTATAATGATTTTTACCCATAAAAATCGAAACCTAAAAATAAAATAAAATTTATAACATCAATATCAAATTGTAATAGCTATTACAATCATTTCTACTGAGCCGTCTTCCCGCTAAACACGTTTCAAGCTGCTCTCATTTGGAATCTAAATTCTAACTTCATTATATATACGGATCGAGTTATCTTTTTTTCCTTAAAAATTAAAACCTTAAAAGAGAGTAAATTACAATTTTTATGTTATTTAGACTTTCTAATATTTACGGATCGAGTTTTAAAGGATGAAAATGCATCTTATTTTTTTTTGTATATTAGAGATATTCCTGTATTTATTTACAGATTTCGCATCAGAATGTCTTTCTATTATGTAAATTCATAATTTTTTTTCTTTTTAAATAAGAAGAATTTTCGTTATGAGAATAATATTGAATATATGAATATATTTTTCTAATGTAAGTATAATTAACTTGTAAAATAAAATAAAATAAAGGATATCTGAAAAATAATATATAATTTTAAAAAATCGTATAAGATGTCCGTACAATCCTCGTATTCTAAGTCCAATAAAGAATTATTATATGTATTCTCTATATATTCAAACACCTTTTCTACTTTCAATAAATTTTTTAATTATATATATTTTCTACAAATTTAAACTTTTAATTCCAATAAAAGTTTTAATTATATGTCTTACAAACACCTATTCTACTTCCAATCGAGGTTTTTAATTATATGTCTTTTATGAATTCAAACCCTTCTTCTCTATGAATTTAAACAACTATTATACTTCTAATATGTTAAAAGATAATTTTTAGCTATTAGTATTTAAAATCCTATAGTTCTAAAAAATTAGAAAAATAGATTATGGGCATCTAAAAATAAATAAAAAAAATCACGTTTCGAGCCGCTCTTGTTGGGATCGAAATTCCAACTTCATTACATATATTATTATTACTTCTCTTAAACAACTTTTTTCCTTAATTATAATCAAAACCTAAAAATAGAATAAATTTCAATTTATATTTTCTCTAAGTTTTCTAGAAAAAATTTATGGAGTTTTAAAAAATAAAAAAAAACGTCTTATTTTCTCTTTATATTATAGATATTCATATATTTATTTAGACTTCCCGCATGAGAATGTTCTTTTATTATATTAGCACATTGATTCTTTTCTTTTTAAATAAGAAGACTTTTTTTTATGAGATTAGTATTGGATTTATCAAAAAAATTCTAATAGAAGTATAAAAAACTTTTATAAAAAATGTATAATTTTATAATATCGTAAAAGATGTCATCACCGTTCTTGTATTATACTTCCAATAAAATTTAGAATTATATGTCTCCTCTATATATTCAAACACCTATTCTACTTTAAATAAAACTTATAATTATATGTTTTTTCTATAAATTCGAATTATTATTCTCTACAAATTCGAACTCCTATTCTATTTCCAATAGAACTTTTAATCATATGTCTTATAAATACTTATATTGATTCTACTTCCAATAGAAAATTTATATGTCTTTCCTATAAATTCAAACTTTTCTCATCTATAAATTCAAAAATCTATTCTACTTTTAATATATTAAAAGATATTTTTATATTTATTAGTTTTTATTCGAGATCCTATTCTACTTACAATAGAACCTTTAATCATATGTTTTATAATTAAATACACATTCTACTTTCAATAGAACTTTTAATTATATGTCTTTCCTATAAACTATAAATTCGAACTCTTTTCATCTATAAATTCGAACTCCTATTTTACTTCTAAAATGTTTAAAGATATTTTTATATTTATTAGTGTTTAAAATTTAAAAATTTTAAAAAAATTTAAAAAATAGATTGACACAATTTTAGAGCGCCACCTAAACTGGCACAATAGCATGTAATGATTAATTCATAATGGACATTGAATTAATGGAAACAAAAGTCAGCATAAGTAAAGATGTTAGACACCTGCCTGATAGTATTATTCTGCCCAAAATAACACCAACAGTGCAGAATTTGTGAAAAAAGTGAGGCTTGGCACGGCAAGCAACATACGTGCCAAAAATGCCATTTTTTAAATATTTTATTACACAAATATTGGTTTTAAATTTTTTTTTATAAAAAATACCAACCTATTACGCATTTTGAAATTAGTTAATGTTATTACGCATTTAAGAAATATGTATCATGTAAGAAATTCTTTTTAATAAAAATTAAATAATAGAAATACGTATTCTGGAATTGCGTTTCAAACTTATTAAAATTATTTTGAGAGTGATACACATTTTTGGGGTGCGTAACACAATCTATTTAAATTTTTTTGATTTTTTTTTACTTTCATATACTATCCATTTGACAAATGCGTAATAGTATTACCCATTTTAGAAATACGTAATAGCATGGTATTTTTGGCTAAAAAATTCAAAAATGGTATTTTCGTACAAAAGATAAAATTTTTTGGCATTTTTTCAATCTGAGAAAGAAAAGAGAGTAGTACTATGTATGATTTCAAGATATACACATGATCAGAATATTAAATACGAATCCCAGACTGTTCTTAAATCTCTGGCTGAAACTTTTGAATGAGTAATGCTAGGACCTCGAAAGGGTTCTTGAATTTGTTCCCGAATGCCAAGTTGCATGATTTGATTTGTGTTTTTTATATGCATGCATGGAGATCTTTATATTTTTTAAAAAAATATCCGATCAATGATTACCAACTCATCATTCGGGAACAAATTCGAAAACCCTTTCAAAATTTCTAGCATTTTTCCTTTTGAATATCACTCCTGAATACAAAAGCCACGGCTCGGACTGCAAAATAGTATCCATCTTGCCAAGAAACATGGTAAATAACAAAGTCAAATCAGAGAAAATTGCTAATTTAAGTGCATTACATATGCCTTATAAATTCCTTATAATCATATGCCTATTCAATATGCCTTATAATTAAATACCTATTCTACTTTCAATGAAACTTCTAATTAGATGTATTCCCTATAAATTCGAATTTTTATCATCTATAAATTCAAACACCTATTCTACTTCTAATATGTTAAAAAATATTATTATATTTATTAGTGTTTAAAATCCAAAAATTTTATTAGTGTTTAAAATCCAAAAATTCTACAAAATTAGAAAAATAGAATGAGATGATTTGAGAAGCGCCACCTAAACGCTCGCGTATCCTCCTTTATATATATATATATATTGATTTACGGGCGTGTAACTAGGGGTGTTAATTTTCGACCCGATCCGAAATACGACACGAACCCAATTCGAGAAATATTCAACCCGAAACTACCGGGTACAATTTGACATGAACCCGAAATCCGAAAATGATCCAAAAATTAATGAACCCTCTTTTTATAACCCTGCTTTTGAAATACTTTATGTTTAAAATAACTAAATTTAAGTACAATAAATTAACTTTCACGTGCAATATTTAGCAAAAAAAAAAAACTTTAACGTGCAATGATAGAGACTCGATAGTTGATTTATAATTATTTAATATTAATAACAATATTTTCTATATTTCATGCCCTTTTTTACACCTCACAAAATGGGTACAGTACATATTATATATTTGAATTGTAACTTTTACGTGCAATGAAAGAGAAATAAACTATTTTTCTTAAAATTTCTGCAAAATCAATCAATCCCTATAAATTGGGACATGAGGGGTATATAATATAAGAATATATTTTCAATCATTCTAAAAATAGTTGAGAGGATTAAACCCAAAAAACCAACCCGGTAGCTAAGGTACGAGGTAGGGTTATGAAAAAATCAACCCATGTACAATCTGACCCGTCACGAACCCAATACAGAACCCGAAATTGCCACCACTAACGTTAAGGAGACTTTCTTTATTAGGTTTTTTCTGATCAGTCCAACGACCTAGAACTAGAAGCCATGCATGTGATCAGTCTTCCTCACTAGTCGGAAGATTTTCTCCATCTAATACTTCATATTAATCGCATGAATTAGTAATTAAATGAATTAAGTGCATGCTTGTAACTAGCTTCTTTGCATCATATAGACAGCTTATGGGAGGGTTTAGATCACACTAAACCAAGCATTTCTGGGGGCTACTTAGCAACTAATTATACCATTTATCATGTGGTCCTGCAGATATCTACTACTCCATACGAATATGTATTTTATAACCAATAACATGTACGAATAACAAGCATAATGTTGACTCTAGTTCTATACATATCGAATCAAAATGTGCTTGATATGCTTTTTCTGCAGATTGAGATTTTCGATATGAAATCACATTTAATTAGGGACTTTAATTAGGCTAATTAACTAGCTACGGACTTCAATTATATACTTGGGTGTTCTACAATTGAACTACATACTAAAGTCATCATGAGACACACACATATAGGAAACAAAGCAAAAAATGGAACTAATATAAACTGGATGGTTTCTGCAGATGAATATTGTGCTTAATGCAGATACATGCATGCATGTTCACATTATGGAAATTGATCCAGATCTTGCTTGATATATATAAAAGAAAAAAACATTGAAAGATCAAGTAAATATTCATTGTATAATTTGTGGGGGATTCAGCCTAGATTAGTTCTGGTTCTGGTGAATAACTAGAGATAGCTAGGGAAATTGGGTCGGTAAAGTCCCTGTTAATTTCTTGTAGTGAAAGGGTGGTAGTAATATTTTCAGTCGTCTGATCTTATAGAAAGCTTTGCATCAATCAAGTTTTAAGTAATTGAGAACTACATGAGTTTCAAGATATTATACATAAAAAAGGTTGTTAGGATGATTAGTCCTACCAAATTGTGAACCTAATTACTTGATAGGTCTCTTCTATCGATATGCAACTGCAAAAACAATTTAGATAGAATAGAGGTGAAGAGTTTATAATACCAGGAAGGCTTTCTGATTGATCAATTCTTAAGAATTGTGGTACTAATATATAAACTTCAATGAACAACAAAGGAGAAAAACAATTTAGGGGAAGGCAAGCAAAATAGGGCATTAATAAACAAAGGTATGCAACTGCCTGATACTTACAGAAAACTGAAGCTTCGTTTTTTGACCAAAATTAAACAAGTTGATAAGCAAATAGCCGGATTAACATCGGCTCCTTCACCCTTCCAAGGGTAGAAATTAGAAAATTGAAAAATCCAAACACTTATTCAGTTACGAGATTAAGAACTCCTATGTGTTGTTCTTAAGCCTGCACTTGAAGATACCGAAAGCCAAATCCAAACCTAGCCAACTGCAACATCTTATTCTCTCATTGCATCTTAGCAAATCATTAAATTAAACAGTACATGAAAAATGAAGCTTCTCCTCAATCTTATCCATTTGTTTGATTTATGAACCCTTAAGATCTCTTACCTCGAACATATAACACATGTATATAGTTTAGGAAAGTTATTCGATCAATTAACTAGTCTTCAATTAAACCTTAATTCTTCAGTTTCTTCGGTTCTGTTGCTGACCTTGTGTTGATTTGCTTTCTCTACTTCTGATTCCCTAAATCTACACAAGTACCTCTTTAGTGGCTCCACATAATCATCAAACCCTAGACTTCCGAGAGCCCAGCAAATATCATCACCATTAACAGTCTTTCTCTTCTCTTTGTGACACTTGTTGGAAGCTTCACTAGTAACAAAGCTAATAAACTCAGATACACATTCTTGCATAGT
Source organism: Kitagawia praeruptora (assembly GCA_037693485.1). Taxonomy (NCBI): domain Eukaryota; kingdom Viridiplantae; phylum Streptophyta; class Magnoliopsida; order Apiales; family Apiaceae; genus Kitagawia; species Kitagawia praeruptora. Next base: position 156,661,122 of record CM075346.1, on the reverse strand, counting down.
CTCTTTTCCTTCTTTTGATATTTTCGCATTACTTGGTAAGATTTGCTTCATGATGCGACCCACATTAGCTATCGGTAACAATCGATCTTGCTCCTTTAGATCCTCTTGATGATCTCTTGAGGCATTTGTAGAACTAGCACCTGCTGCAGCAAAATTGTACTTAACAACTCTATAATTATTATCCATTTCTTTAAAGGAAAGATGTTTACCCTCTTAAACACCGACACGTTGCTCTTTGTATCGATAAATCACCCCGGTATACCCAAAATTAGGAAATTATATACAAAAAATTAGGTATCATGTGTATGTAAATATACATATGCACCATGCCAATGCCTCAAGAGGAGACAGTGGCAGGCAATTTTGGTTGATAGTACAAGTTAGGTTACTTTACTAATGTGATCAAGGATGCTAAAACCCTAATAAATTAAAAACTAAAGACTTAATTATATGTATCAAAATGGTCCCCCCCCACCCAAGTTGGTCATTAGTGTTAATTAGTGATTTTTTAATCATCATTAAAAGTTAATAATAAACCTGAGTTAAGCTGTGGACTACATCTGCCTGCTTGTGAGAGTTTGCCGACACCTGCGCACGCGCACACACACACACAAGTGTGTGCAGGAGCAGAGGCTGGGGAAGCATCTACACATTTGTGATTTTTCATTTGCATGTCTAACTCACCTTCGCGCAGCAACTTCACAATTACTGTAGACCTTCTAGTTGATCTTAATGCTATACTCTTGAGCCAACTGAAGGCCGAGATTACTCATAACTAAATCAGGACGATATATATATGTAATCCCTCTGCTACAGAAAGAGCAAATAGTGGCAGAATCAGAATTCAGATTGAGCCGAGGCTAAAATTATACTCCTATGTAGTTAATTTTAGGAAGTCATTCGGGGCTTACAATAATTTTTTGGTCTTGTAATCAAGGGAAAAACACCTGAGACTGTAGTCTAGACTAACCTCCCTATGGTTCCGACACTAGTCACAATATATATGTGTGTAGAAGACAGCTCTCAAACTATTGGAAGTGAAATGAGTACGAAACTCTAGAAATATTTTCGATGGTGTCGTTTGCCAACTATAGGGACCATGGTGGCTGATAAATAGAGATATTTACATGTTTGATGGAGACATTGTTAGTGCTTCCCCTGTAATCTTCATACGTGTATCTAATCTAAATCCAGACAGGACTTCAGTAACTTCTTGGCTTTACTATATTCCGGTGTTCAAAGTCGTAGCTCGACAGAGATAGGAGTGCGTGAGTATTTAATCGATGCTGATACATTCTACAGGGATCATGATCATTTCGAAAAATTCGACATGTTTTAGTGCCAGTTTTAGGTGTACGTGAGTGTGATGAGATTAGCAACCACTCAAACAGTCTTCTAGAGACTTCTTACAACTAGCCTAGTTAGAAATGTAGGAAGAATGAATGGACAATCTTGAGGATTCCATTGGAACTAGGTAGTATTAAATTAAGAGTAATGCTACATACCCCGGAATGGTTCGTGATTTTATTTGTGGGATCATATGTATTGCATTAGGGATTTATCTCGTTTATGAGAAAATAGTCAATAATATTGTGACAACTCAACATTTGGGAATATTTTTGTAAATAATTTTGGAAACTATAGCATTACTCTTAAACTAATCCACTTCACCTGGTAGTGGATACAGGCACTCTATTCATGAAAAAGACTTTGAAACTTTAGTTTAATTCATAAGAAATTATAATTACTATAATTATCTTCCCACTTTCATTTAGATTCGAACTCCATCTCCTACAATGTATCCACACATACCGAGTACATATATATGCTTTTAAAAAGCATCTGATCTCATCTATGAATCTATTTTAAAGGATTCGATGTTGTTCTTAGGACCACTACTTAAAAAATGTATTGCAAAACATCTGAGTGCTTTGGTATTTTAATTAATTCCTTCAACAGCATAATAAATCCAAAGCAATATGCAAATTCAGTCATGTAGCAGCCATTTGAAGTAATTTCTTCTCATCGGAAAACTTGTAAATGATCGAAAAGAAAAAAAAAGAAGTATTTTTTTGATAATAAAAAGAAAAAAAAGAAGAAGATGAAGATGGAGATACAACATGTGCTTTATATAGATGGAATGAAGATGGAAGATGTTGAGTAGGTAAAAGTCATTTAATTCATTAGCATGGGAAAATGAATAGAATTAAGTATTATAGGAATAAACAGGGATATGTATCTTGAAAACCTAAAAACGTCACTTAATATGAGATTTGAATAAAGTCAAAAAACGTCACTTATAATGGGATGGAGGGAGTATATATAATCGAATGGGATACTCGAGGAAATCAAGAAGAAAACAATAATTTTTAGGGCAATCCGATCACAGGGAACCTATCCTGGTATATTGCGCTGCAGAAGAGACAGATAGAATTCACTGGTAAAATTTTTAACTAATGAGAAATAAATAAGACCGTAACCCGACCCAAGCCAGTACATATATATAACCTGCAATTTGCAAATAATAAATTGAACTCCTTAAACTAAAGTGATCCCTGGTCTTTGGAGCTTGCAACAGGGTTGAATTGTTTATTTTGCATTCAACAGAAGACAATATAGCATTTCTGATAACGACTTCCTACGTACATCATACATAAAGAGGAGTATCAACTGCGAATGACATTCCTCTAGCAATCGCATCAGGACAAAAGTCGATCAAACACTAGAATGAATCCAGTAATCAAAATGAAAGCACATGATGCTGTCAGTATATTAAAATCAGATCCACCGAAATTTGAATAGTGCCAAAGTAATTTTAGGCAAGAGATTCAAATTTTAACAATAAGAAACATTGATAAGCTTCAAACAAAAATAATCCATGTACTCTATTAATATAAGATAAAAGACTTGAGGAAGGCGATACTGCATTAGCTCTACATTAATATTACTGGCAGTCTGGCATCACCACAATACATTACTGAACAGTTCTTCAGGATGGTTGTCCTTTTACAAAATGAGCACCAAGTAACTCGAGAAAAATTATGGTGCAATACACTGAAGAAAATAATTACAATATAATGACTATGTAAGCAGTACAAAGCCATTTTCTTCTTGTTGCTATCAAAGATCAAACATGGCTAATGAGCATATATAGCTGTTGATCTCCAGCTCCCTAGTCCTAATATGTTCATGTAGAAAATGGCCTTACTTGGTTTTCGAAGTTCTGAGGATTCGATCAAAAATTGGGTTTTCAACTACTTCTTTCGCAGAAGGTCGCCGCACTGGATCTGGGTCCATCATTGCCTGATTTATTGACAAAATAGAAAAAAATGAACAATGACACCAAGTGCTAACAAGATTACTTGTGCACTACATTTTCTGTAAAAGACACTGATGCAGAGATACTATTTTGCAGTGTACGAAAAAATTAGCAATATATATATATATACACACACGCACAATATTGCCAACTACTATGAAACATTTAAAAATATAGTCACAAGTATTAACTATTACCACACTTTCATTTGCTTTTGCACAGGGCAAATAGGTGTCTAACTATATATGCCTCTGTTCAGGAAAAGAAACTTGTATATTTCTCATTTAAAACTAAATGTTTAGAATAATAGGAGTATAATTTTCCTATATCAAGGTTTTATTCTTTTAAATATTCTATTTGGTGAGATATTAGCTGGTAAACATAAAGGGTGTTTGTAATTTTAAGGAAGAACAGGCTCGGGTAATGTGGAAAAAGAAAGACAAGATTTACCTTGAGTAAATTTTGAAATTGGACACTATGTCCAGGAAGAAGTGGCAGTTTTCCTTCCCTTAGATGTAGAAAATGAGGACCAGACTCAGGCAAAGTTGACCCTCTAACAAGCTCATATATAGTAGCTCCTAGCGAGAAGATGTCAACCTTATCAAGATGATCATACTTTTCATTTAGTATTTCTTGGGGCATATAACGTGCATCACCTTCTTCAATTGGCAGGCTCGTGTCCAAAAGAGTTGCACATCCAAAATCACCAAGTTTATATTTGCCATTCTTGACATAAATATTATCAGGCTTCACATCTAAGTGGGCAACCCCTTTCTCATGTATATATTGCAATGCCTTGGCTATCTGTACAAAATTAATATCAATCATTAGCACATGCAGAACTAGAAAATCTTCGACATGTAGAAAAGAAGGGATGTAAGAAATGTGCATTTCCTGCTAGCATGCTTTTCAATTTAAGAGTCCTGCTTTGGATTTGAGCATATATATATACACAACCTTCATCCTACATGTTGGCAACTCTTTCCACCCCAGTCCACCACAAGAGGTTACTATTGTACAACCTTGACAAGGACTTCAAAATCAATTTTTTCCAATAATAATATGACATCCAATTTTGTGTTATTACTATTTTACTAAAAAGTAAAGGAATCTCTAAAGAGCTAAATTGTTATTTGCATATGTTATGACTGCATGTGTCCCTCTACTACAGATTCGAACAGCTAACTAGCTAAGTCTTGCTATTACAATAAACACTTGAAATGCTATCGGGTCACTAAATAGTTCTTTTGCTATATCACATGTCATACTATATGAAATTAAATATTTAACCATAAGTCACTGTTCACTTTCAAATTAAATTTCAGTAAAAAGGTTAACCTGGTGCATTGCTTCTAAGACCTCTCCTTCCGTGTATAATTTAGATGTTCCATCGATGGCTAGGCTACGCTCACAAAGTTCCAACTGAATGTAGAGCTTCTCATTCTCGAACCACGAAGTATAATAGCCAACAATATTTTCATGTGATCCTGCAAAATGAAATGGTTATTACTTATTATACTATCATATATGAGGATAAGTAGAATATATGGGGAGACAAAGTAGAGCAAGATGCAAACCTAAAGCAGCCAGGGCTTGAACTTCCATCAAAGCTTTACGCCTGCAATGATGCCATTATCAAGTTACTTAGGTACATAATACAAGATACAAAATTTCATGAATCCTTAAATGCCAAGCATTTTGGTGTTACCTTTCCGTGTCTAGATGTAGTTGTCTAGTGCTATGTTTAACTGCATACGTGCAACCATCAATTCTCTTCAAAGCTTTGAAAACTCGGCTAAAGTTTCCGTAACCAATTTGCTGAGGTATAATAGATTCATTAAAACCATCATAAAACAACAGATCCCTGAAGATGCACAAATTACACAAAATTTGCTTAAAAATAAAAGGTATACCTCTATTTCATGAAAATCTGTGCGGTAGCGTGAAAGGCCATCACCGCCAATGGCTGAGGGTAAAAGACCTGAATGTTGGCATAAAATAACCTGATCAGGGAATTGACCAAAAAATATGGGGTCGAAACTATGAGGTACCAGTTTTTTAACAGATACAAGGTCCCAATAAGTAAATGTGGTAATAGCTGAGAACAGCAGTGTTCTCCATCTGTCCCATTATTTAGTGTGATATTAGTTCTGAATGAATTTGCAGCACCGGATATAAACATCTACTCTGTGTTGTTTAAATTTCAAAAGGGTTAAATAAGGTCATTTGTCTCATATATAGCTCTAAACCATGAAACACTAATGGTGTTCAGAAAACAAATATCGTGTAGCAACTATGGGTACATACATCAAGGATATTATCTTTCAGGATTCGACCTTCCTGAATAAAGGACTAAGGCTAATTTATCTCAGAATAACACAACCAGCTTCAGTAACAAATAAAGTCAGTATACCTTCACATTTAGATCTGCTGCTGCCAAATGGGTCTATATCAACACCTGAATCATCCATAAGATAAGGATTCTTCATGCAAGGGGGAGGCATCACTCGACAACGCAACGCCACTGCAGACTGCGAAACATAACTGTGGTTCTTTTGCAAATCAGTATCCATTGGTTGTACTGTTTTGCTATGTTGAATTGCAGATGCATCATCTGCAAGTTCCAATACTGGTTGATTGAATGAAAAGCCAGATCCAAATATGTTTACCAATGTTCCATCTGCAAATTTGATTATACACCATTAGGCAAATGTAAGATTAAATGCATGTAAAAGAACCATAAATAGCATAATGAAAAATATAAATGATTATAATATATGTGCAAGATGACCATAATAAGATTTCTATATATATGTGTGTGTGTGTCATAAAAAAAGACAATGACGATCAGAATGTGCCTAGTAGTGACAAGACAAGGATGATGGGGTACTTGCAATAGCATCAAGAAAGTGAACTTGTAGGATTTTCAGAAGCATCAACTTGTTTACAAATCTTTAAGATGCTTCAAGAAATCACAAGGGTTTTCTAGGGTCCACAATAGATTATGGGGTACTCATTTGGTACATTGTTAATTTGAGTTGGGCTATTAAGGTTTAGCTATGTAACAGTGTAACCTACTTCACTCTTTCAATTAGATATGTTGCACTGAAATTTCAGTAATTTACTCAAAATTTATGTTTCACGTTCCAAAGTTATATTCATGAATCAAGATTTCTACAGAATATAATAATTGTGATCCTTGGCCTTATTTTTCCATGGATTTGTGACTGACTGGCTGCAGTGCAACTGTGTTTCAACTTTCAATCATTAGTCAAACTCTGCACAAATTTTGCCAAAGAATCACTTCAAAGTTCCAACAAACATATAACCTTCAATTCTACATAGCTAAGTTAGACTAACCCTTCCGATAAATGGTTTAGAGTAATCTTCTAATACGGATTAGTGATTTCGTGGCCAAATAACCTTAGTGCTCTAAATTAATTGAAATTGCTTGATTATATAAACTGTGACATAACAAATGATAACCTTAACACAGTTGCAATTTCAAAAGCTCACAATAACAACATATATAATGAATCTTACCCTGCCTTTGTTTCATAGCTTTACCAGTCTTTATTTTCTCTGGTGACTTCGGACAATCATTTTCCTGCAAACAAAACCCACAAAATCAACACCACATTTATGTCACCACCTGAACCATAAAAAGGGTCTCAACTCAAGTAACCCTCACCTTATTATAATCCAAAGTATTCGGAATTTGCGCCTCAGTCGGAGTAATATAATCCGGTGTACTACATTCAACATAAAACAAAATCAATCAAACAAAACACAAAAACACACATCACTATCACAAAATTAGCTAAAACACTTCAATATCAAAACTTTAACCATCTCCATTTCATACAATCACTACACACACACTAGTCAGCTAAAACACTTGGAAGCCAAACTTTTAATCTCTCTCTCTCTCTCACCCCCCCACACACACATACACACACTAAATCAGCTAAAACACCTGAGCCACAAATTTAAGTCTCTCTCTCTCTCTCTCTCTAAATCAGCTAAAACACTTCAGAGCCAAATCTCTCTCCAAAACTTTAAGCCTCTCTCTCCCTCTCACACAAACTAAATCAGCTAAAACGCATCAAAATTAAAACGTTAACCACCTCCACAGCTCCACCCCACATAACCACCAACACACACACACACACACAAAACCAATAAAAATCAAAACTTTAAACTCAAAACATACCAAAAAAAATCCTGGCTGAGTATAAACTCCTTGTCATCTCTCTCCCCAACTCCAAACTCAAACCCAATCGCCTCCGCCTCCATCTCCACTTCTCCCCCCTTCAATCCCTCCGCCTCCGCATCAATTAGCGCTTGAAACCTCGAATTATTCGCCAAATTAAGCGTCGGCGATTGCTGATTCCGGACAAACAACGAAACTTGACCTAATTGCATCGACAAATGCGCCGCTAATGAGCCTTTATTTAGCCCTAATTTACTCTTTTTACTCTCCTTCTTAATACTACTAGTGTTCGTCTTGCTCTTTTTTAGGGCTTTTCTCGGCATTGTAAAGCTTTGAAATGCCCTAATTGAGATGTGAGTATAGATACAGAGTGTTTGTGTGTATAGGTTGGGTGGATGGGATTATAGATACAGGGGAGTTGTGTTGACTGTTGTGTGTATATATATTGGAATTTGGGTGTTTTTTTATGGGAAATTGGGGAGAGAAAATGAAAATTGAGTTTAATTTTTGCGCGGGATTTGTTTTGGAGGGTTAAAATAATGGGAAAATCATGTTAGAGTTGGTGTTTTTATAGAAGGTGTAGTTTATTGATTTTATTGGGTTGTGTTGTGCAAGCTTCTTGTTGTATGGTCCACTAATTTATTTATTTTTTGAAAGTATGGTGTCCACTAATATTATTTTATGTTTAAAGTTTATCAAAAAGGTGGTATAAAAAAAAGGTTCATTAAAAAGGGAGGCCCACTTTTGGTAACTAGGCCCATTGGTTTATTTTGTTCGGGAGGGAATGTTCTATTAAATTAATTTAATAAATTATAAACTACTCCGTAGTTATCTAAAACGCGGTTCGCTGTTACGGAGTATAATTTATAATCTTTCATAAATTTTTAAATAATATTTTAATGAATTCTACAATTTTAAGAATAATTGAATAAATAATTAAAATATGATACAGATTAGGTTAATTAATAATAAATTAACCGTTACGCATAGATTACTTTTTTTGTATGAATATTTACATAATCTTTTTTATTTATATTATTACAATTTCTTGTAAAATATTGCGCAGAGGTTTGAAATTCACCAGAATTCTTCTACTAATCAAACCCAACTTGAAGAAAAGATTTATGACTTGAGGTTTGAAATTCACCAGAATTCTTCTAATTTAAGACACAAATTGTAAAAATATATGGTTTTTGATTAGTAGAAGAATTCTGGTGAATTTCAAACCTCTGCACAATATTTTACAAGAAATTGTAATAATATAAATAAAAAAGATTATGTAAATATTCATACAAAAAAAAGTAATCTATGCGTAACGGTTAATTTATTACTCCCTCCGTCCCTAATTAGTTGTCCAGTTTGACTTTTCAGTGGTCAAATTGACTAAGTTTTGACTGAAGATTAAAATTAATCCGTTTATTATTTTAAAAAACTGAAAATCACATATTAAAATAGATTAGAAGTAGTTTATAATGGTATAATTTTTTAAAATATTTTTCATTATGTAATATATTTAAATTTCAATCAAATTTGAGTCAATTTGACCAACAAAAATAGAAACTGGACAACTAATTAGGGACGGAGGGAGTATTAATTAACCTAATCTGTATCATATTTTAATAATCTCTACTCTAATACGTTTATTCCACAAAATTACAAAAGATTTATGACTCAATTTAATAATCTCTACTCTAATACGTTTATTGAGGGGGTGACAACTCGTCGGATCTCGGTTGTTCCGGCAGACTCAAACAGAACGGCGGAATACATGGCTGGGTATGGTATGTCTAATATGCCATCTTTTAAAGAAGTGGTGGGAAACTTTGGAATTTTGCAGGAATATCTGGATCGTGACATGGGATTTTATCTACCTTTTGATGTGGCTCCAGTGCAGTTTGGTGGGGAAGTCATTGATGCCCTCCAGGCATTACCTCATGATATATTTATGGCAGGACAAGAGGTTGAGGTGGAGCCTGAACTAAACTGGGAGATGTGGCCGGATGTTGGAAATCATCAACAGATTCCTGTGGAGGTAGGAGCGTTTGTTGAGAATGTAGTACAGAATATCAATGGTAATGTTCCAGAAACTGAGGAAGCGATTGTGGGTATTGTGGATGAGGGTAGTGTGGTTGCTGATTTACTATTGAATGAGTCCAATGGCAAGAACTCCTGGGGAAAATGGTTAAACTTGGAAGAAGGGCAGGGTCAGGAGTCAAGCTGTGTTCTAATAACTCCATGAGTACTAAGGGTAAAGAGAAAGTGTTAGCAAATTACACCTTCAATAAGGACGGTCTGTTGAGTCAAGAAGCAATGGAATTTATTGAAAGTGGGAAACTATCCTTGATTTCAAAGGCTTTTAGTAAAGTGGTCATCAACTTGGATGAGGAAGTGGCTGAAGGTATTTACGTTAAAGATGTGTTAGAGAGTGCAGTGGTAGGAACATTGGAAAATCTGGTTGTAGAAATCGCCAAGAAGAATGCAAAGTCGAAGGGGGTCCAAATCAAGGAGGAACTTAACAAGGAATCTCAGGATGATAACATGGAGGTGGAATTGGGCTGGATTGGGACTGATGCGGAAGTTGATGATTTGATGATTCAAGCGGCATTGATTGAGGAATTGGCTAGCAACAAGAAGAATCAGAGTGGATGAATGATCAGTAGTTGAAGTGGTTTTTATGAAATTTTTAGTTGGTTGGGTGGGTAGTTTTTGTTGGAGTAGGTCTTCTCTTTGGCTTTCTGTTTCTCAGTGGTTTTTGCTATGTACCTGAATGCTTTTTATTTTAATATATTTCTGTTTATCAAAAAAAAATTAGATAAATAATATCATTTTCAATCTAACTTAAAGTTCTATCGATATAGAACTCGTTTCGCTAAAATTAAAATTATTACTTATGTTAAAGTTGTTTAAATTGATAAATGAAAAGTAAAAATTTTAAGTCAACATCTATTTGGATAATTTAATATTATGGTAACTTATAAATTATTAAAAATGTAAACATTAAAATAAAATTAATAAATTGTCTATTTGAATAAAGATATAACATTTAACAAATAAATTTCTCAAAATAAAATAAATCTTTTAAAAAAGTACGTCCTACCAACTTTTAACTTTAAGTAAATCCATTATATCTATTATAGGCCAACATGGGTTTTGTGCCTATTTAGTAAATTACAAATTTTTCCTTACATTTATATTAATGTTAAAAAAATTTCCAACCACCAGACCAAATCACTTTTTTTAGAAACATTAATTCATTCACTACATGCTCAAATAACCACCTATTAGCAAGAGAAAAAGGGCCATGAGGTTACCTCAGGAGAGTTACCTGAGGCAACAGTGTAAATATTTGTGGCATTTTTGTAAATATTGAATTTTTTTTAAAAAAATCCTGTAATTACAATTATACCCTCGTGCATTAATATGGGAAATCTATGTTATCTCAGGTAATTTTCCTGAGGTTACCTCAGGAACATCAAACCCTATTTATTTTATAACCTTCCAACAATTGTAACTTTATGTTTACATATCCAACCACTAGACAAAATCACTTTTTTGTGGAACATTTTAAACTCATTCACTACATGCTCAAATAACCACCTATTAGCAATATTTATTTTATAATTTATTCGGGATAAAAGTGCCCACATAATTTTACTAATTTTAATAAGTTGAATTTTGATAAGAATTAAAACAATGACATTCATATACTCATAAATTTATGCTCACGTTTATTTTTGTGATTTATTAGGGATAAAATCGTTAAAATATTTTCACATATAATAGTAAAAAATGGTAGTCGGGGAGGGAAAATATAGATTGACAAAGATGATGTCGTCAAAGTCAATTAAGAAAGGTATTGAGTGGCCGAAAATTGGTCAAAAAAAAAAATCAAAGCGAGGAGGTAGGTGACGAAAAATAAGTAGAAGTTTATCTCGAGTACGTAAACGGGCGGAAGTGAAAATAGATCTATAAAAATTTAATACAATATTTCTCTCTTTTAACAATTATGTTTATATATTAGTCAAATAGCCAGAATATGTTTATTATTAAATTGTTACAAAAATGATGAATGAAGTGTATAACATATTTTTATTGATATCAGTAGATTTATTAGGGATAAAATCATTAAAATATTTTCACATATAATAGTAAAAAATGGTAGTCGGGGAGGGAAAATATAGATTGAAAAAGATGATGTCGTCAAAGTCAATTAAGAAAGGTACTGAGTGGCAGAAAATTGGTAAAAAAAAAAATCAAAGTGAGGAGGTAGGTGACGAAAAATAAGTAGACGTCTATCTCAAGTAGGTAAACGGGCGGAAGTGAAAAAGATCTATAAAAATTTATTACAACATTTCTCTTTTTTAACAATTATGTCTATATATTAGTCAAATAGCCAGAATATTTATTATTAAATTGTTACAAAAAAGGATGAATGAAGTGTATAACATATTTTTACTCGATATCAATATAATATTTTATTTTAAGTATGAAAGGTACTGAGTGGCCGAAATTTGGTCAAAAAAAATCAAAGTGAGGAGGTAGGTTACGAAAAATAAGTAGAAGTTTATCTCAAGTAGGTAAACGGGCGAAAGTGAAAATAGATCTATAAAAATTTATTACAATATTTCTCTCTTTTAACAATTATGTCTATATATTAGTCAAATAGCCAGAATATGTTTATTATTAAATTGTTACAAAAATTGATTAATGAAGTGTATAACATATTTTTACTCGATAACAGTATAATATTTTATTTTAAGTATTAAAGGTACTGAGGTGGCCAAAAATTGGTAAAAAAAAATAAAATCAAAGTGAAGAGGTAGGTGATCGAAAATTAGTAGCAGTTTATCTCAAGTAGGTAAATGGGTGGAAGTGAAAGTAGATATATCAAAATTTATTACAATATTTCTATTTTAACAATTATGTTTATATTAGTCGAATGACCAGAATTTGTTTATTATTGAATTAATACAAGAAATGATAAATGAGGTGTAAAACATATTTTTACTAAGTCAAAGAAGAAACTTACAACAACTTTTTAAAAATCATTTACTACATGCACAAATAATTCGCATGCTCTACTTTATTTAATATTTATTGTTAGTTACAGAGGCATGCCTGTACACATCTAATAACAAGCCTAATTGTTTGTAATGCTTTGCATTACTTACATGACCTCTTAACTGAGGAAACCTCTAGTTGTAGAGTTTCTGTTTGTATTGTACTTGTAGTAGACATCAAATCCTAGTTGTGTAATTGTACAAATAGAGTCTAGAATAATGCTTGAAAGAAGTTCCAAGGTTCATGCCTCAAGCAAGGAGTTAAAGATTGTCAAATAATCACAGTTGGGATTTGAAGAAATGAAGAATTTGCCTAAGTACCAATTCGAGAAGTATATTTGTCTATTCGAGAAGTCCAGCATTCGAGAAGTCAGGGATTCGATATCTCAAGACACTATTCGATATCTCTGAATACACTATTCGATATCTCATTCGATATCTCTACTACTCTATTCGAGAACTCAAGAAGTCAACAAGTCAAGATGGTATTCGAGTTCTCAAAGAGTCAACAAGTCAAAGTTCCATTCGATATCTCAAGGACTCAGAAAGCTATTCGATATCTCGAGGATTCGATAAGTCAAATGTTCTATTCGACAACTCAAGGAATCATGATGGAAAAGAGCTATTCGAGAAGTGGTTCGATATGTCAATATAACAGTATTCGAGAACTCAGAGTTATCGATCAAGTCAATTCTAGTTCTCGAATCACTTACTTAGTCACTTCTCGAATACACTCTTGGAGACAAAATACTGAAGAAATTGTACAAGTCAGAAACCTGCAACAAGCCAATGCACTTTATGGACCACAATCTGTAACGTGCTCTGGAAAGCCTACAAGGAAGCTTGGAGAGATATAGAAGAGACAAGGAGCTAAAGAAGTGGATCTAAACAGGCTTTGCAAAGTCAAATATGTAACCGTTTGGACACTTACTTAAAAAGGATAGACAGACTAGAAAGTAATTTGTTTAGCTACCTTATTTGCAGTAAGTAGGCTGTATCCATGTTCTATAAGGACACAGCCTCATTTCATAACTTAGTAACTTTGTGAGAGTCGAGTTTTTCATACACTGTAAGCTATATCTCTCTGAGAAAAACGAAGCTGAGAATACTATCATTTGTATTCACAGATTGTAGCAACCTTTATCTAATAATGTATTAGATTAAAGTGATATTGTGTTGTGTGTTGTTCTTTATCCGCACCTACATCTCTGCACACACAATACTTGTTTGCTACACAGACTCAAAGTACGAAAAGTTCAAGAATCCATTCACCCCTCCTCTGTATTCTTTCTTTGTGTTTAATACTCAACAAGTGGTATCAGAGCGGGCTGTTTATTCAAAAACAGAAAAACGATCATGAGTTCGAATACACCAAAGACTACAGGAACGGTGAAGGTCCCTAAGTTTGACAAAGAAAACTTCAACCTCTGGAAGATAAAATGATGTTGTTAATTAAAGCCTCTCATCCCTTGTATCCTAAGATGCTCAAGAATGGTCCTTTTATTCCACAACAAGAGATACCAGAGAAGACTGTTGGAACCACAACTATCCCAAGATCTTATGAGGCCAAGGATCCATCAAAATGGACAGAATCAGAAAGGGAGAAGGTTGCTCTTGACAGCCACCTCATGCTGCTTATCATTGATTCCATGGACATGTCAATGTTTGCAAACATTGCATCATGTACGTCTGCTAAAGAGATGTGGGATCACATTGAGGTGTTGTGTGAAGGGACTGATGAGGTTAAGGAAAACAAGAAACATATACTGGTCACACAGTATGAAGCTTTCATGGCACAGCCCAAGGAAAGCATCACTGAAATGTTTGAAAGGTTTCACAAGCTAGTTACTGAGTTGCAGATGAATGGCAAGGTTTATAGCACCAAGGAGTTAAATATGAAATTTCTGTTATCTTCACCAAATCATCTAGAGCAAAGAGTCATTTCTCTAAGGGAGAGAGATTTGAACAAAGTCACCTATGATGTGCTCTATGGAGTCCTAAAGACTCATGAACTTGAGTTGCTTCAGAAAAGGGCTATCCAAGCCAACCAAGGTAGAATGATAAACACATCATGTGCCTTGATTGTCAACAAATCTATTCTGGACCTAGAAGCATCTACAAGTCAGCTAAGGATAGAGGAGGTAGCAGATGATGAAGAAACTGAAGCTGGGGTGAGTGAACCTGTTGAGGAAAAGGAGGAAGAAGAAGAAGAGTTTTACACTCTGGAAGAACTTTATGGGATGGAAAATACTTCATATGCTTTCATGGCCAGAAAATTTCCAAACATCAGATTTAAAAGAAATCAACCCTTCAAACCCAAACGTCAAAACCATTCAGCCAACAAGAACAAGGCACCTGTGAAACCAAACAGAAATAAATTCAAAACCAGTTATGTGGATAGGTCATCTGTAAGGTGCTATAGATGCAATGACCTAGGGCATTTTGCCAGTGAATGCAAGAAGCCTAAAAAGAAGGATAGAGATTATCTTGAGCTAGAAGCTAAGTATGAGGCCCTTCTGAAAAAGCAGACACAAGGTAAGGCCTACATAGCTGAAGGGAAGTGCTGGGATGATTCTGAGAGTGATGGAGAGGAACAAGAATTCTGCAATTATGCCTTGATGGCCAACTCCAAGGATGACTCATCTCCATTTGATTCTCAGGTACCATCTCTCACTACTATAGATATGTCTGTTTCTGAGTATAAATGCATGATCGAACAACTATCTATTGAAATGTTTAATATTCATACTAGTATGACTGCTGCTAATGAGGAGATTGCTAAACTGTCTACTAGAAATGAAATATTAACCAAAAAGAATGAGGAACTTGAGCTAACTGCTATGCAAGTAGAAAACCTTAAGAAAGAAGTTGAATATTTGCAGAACAAGGTTTTATGTGCTAGCCAAGTAGAGAAGGCTCTTAGGGATGAATTAGCTGAAAATGAATTCAAACTGAAAACTTTCAAGAAATCATCTGGTCTAGTGCAATCCTACTGTGAGAAAATTGAAGCTAAACCCAAAGCAGCTATTGGACTTGACTATGACTCTCTCAAACAGAGGAAAGGCTATGCTGTCATTGAAGAGGACACAGCTGTTCATGAGAAAGTGCCTCACATTTTGAGAAAGACTGAAAATCCAATTTTTAAGGAATCAACATTTGAAATTGATGAGGATGCCTTACTCATCAAACAAATGTTGAATGATGAGGATGAGGCACAATCTAGTGAACAACAAGCATCCTCTAAGAGTGAGAGTGTCAAGTCAAAGACCAAGGAACCAGTAGTTGATAGGCCAAGACCTAAGAAGTTTGTTAAGTTTGTCTCAGCTGGGAAGAGTGAATCAGAAAAGAAAGTGACTAAGAAGAAACAGAACAGAAATGGCAAGTTAGGGATTAACAAGGATAACAACTATGCTTATATGCCTAATGCCCCTAGGAAAACTTGTCAGAACTGTTTCAGTACCAATCATTTAACTCATGCATGCAAGAAACCTGTTGGTAGTGTGTCTAAACCTTTCTATGATTGTTCTGTGTCTCTAAGTCATAGAGATGCACCTTTTTGTGAAAAATTTGACTGTATGCCATGCAATATGAATGTTATGACTAGTTGTTTTAATTTAAGAAGGCAATTTATTGATGGTTGTATCAGTCACAATTCTCACACACACTACACAAGGTCAAAGTCTTCAAGTCCTCCTAAAGCTACGAAGGTACCTCTGTCACCTAAGTCTGAAACTTCAGGTTCTAAGACTTCCAACAGTGACAAGAAGACTAGCACTAAGAAAGTTGACAAGCATGTTGTTTATGATAAAACTGTTTCTAAGTCACATGGACCCAAACTTGTTTGGGTACCAAAGGAAAAGTAATACCTTTGTGTTTGCAGGGCAAAGAAAGTGAAAAGAAGGTCATGTGGATTTTGGACAGTGGATGCTCAAATCATATGACTGGTGATATGGCCCTGCTATCACAGTATGAGGAAAAGGCTGGCCCAATGGTTGCTTTTGGAGATGACAGCATGGGTAACACATTGGGATATGGCAAGCTGAAAGTTGGAAATGTCATCATTGAAGATGTAGCACTAGTCAAGGGGCTCAAGCATAATCTTCTAAGTGTTGGTCAGTTTACTGATAGAGGATTCAAAATGAATTTTGACAAAGATGAATGTTTGATCACCCACAAGAAGACTGGTGACTTTGCTCTATCTGGAGTAAGGAAGGGAAGCCTGTTTGTAGCCAATATGGACTCTGCAAACAAGGACAAAATTTGTTGCTTTTACTCAAAAGCATCAAATGAAGATTGTTGGCTGTGGCACAAGAAACTATCACACCTGAACTTCAAGGCCATTAATTCTCTAGTCAAAAGAGAGTTAGTGAGAGGCATGCCCACACTTGAACTCTGCCAAGAAGGAGTGTGTGAGGCTTGTCAAAAAGGAAAAATGAAAAGATCTAGCCACAAGTCAAAGACAGTGACATCAATAACCAAGCCATTACAACTCATTCATATGGATTTGTTTGGGCCTGTCAACATTATGTCACTTGGAAGAAAGAAGTATGCCCTGGTAATGGTTGATGATTTTTCAAGGTATACATGGGTGGAATTTCTGGCATCAAAAGATGAGGCTCCACAAGTAATTATAGAGCATATAAAGAAAGTTGACAGGGAAGCAAAGGCAAACAATGCAAGTGTGATTGCACTGAGAAGTGATAATGGAACAGAGTTCAGAAATGCCATACTCGAAGCATTCTGTAAAGAGAATGGTATTTCTCAGCAATTCTCAGCTCCAAGGACTCCATAACAAAATGGAGTTGTTGAGAGAAAGAATAGAACTCTAATTGAGGCTGCTAGAACAATGTTACTTGATGCAAAAATGCCTACATGTTTTTGGGCTGAGGCTGTGAGTACTGCATGCTACATTCAGAACAGAACCCTCATCAACAAAAACACTGGGAAGACACCTTACAACTTGATGACTGGAAAGAAGCCTACTCTAAAGTATGTTCATACTTTTGGAAGCAAATGCTTTGTACTAAAGGATAACTCTGAATATGTTGGAAAGTTTGATGCAAAAGCATTTGAAGGAATTTTTCTTGGTTATTCTATGGAAAGAATTGCATACAAGGTTTATGTCATCAGTCAAAAGAAAGTTATGGAAAGCATAGATGTAACATTTGATGACAGCAAACTACCTGGACTAGAAGAAGCCAATGATGAAGACAAAGATCCATTGAGGTTTGATAATCTAGATGATTCTGATGAAGAGATTGAAACTGGAGTTGAAACTCAAGTTCAACAAACTCAAGTGAATAATGATACAAGAGAAGAATTTGTGTCAATCGAAAGTGGAGAAACAAGCATCCAAGACACACCTGTGAGTAATGGCAACTTCACAGGGGGAGGAAATGAGGATGACCATGATGTGGATGATGAAGCAACATCAAGAATGAGAAGTCAGGCTGAACACTCGAGGAAATGGGATAGATCACACACTGCGGAGCAAATCATTGGAGATCCTAATGCAGGAGTAAGGACTAGGAGAGCAACTCAAAATGAGTGCCTCTATGGATGTTTTCTATCACAAGTTGAGCCTAAGAAACTTAATGATGCACTGTTGGATCCAGATTGGATTATTGCCATGCAAGAAGAGTTGAATCAATTTGAAAGGAACAAGGTATGGGAACTTGTGCCTGCACCAAAGAATAGAACCATTGTTGGAACAAAATGGGTTCTGAAGAATAAGATGGATGAAGATGGTGTAATAATAAGAAACAAAGCAAGGCAGGTTGCAAAAGGATACTCTCAACAGGAAGGCATTGATTATGATGAGACATTTGCTCCTGTTGCTAGATTGGAAGCCATCAGAATATTCTTGGCATTTGCTGCTCATTCAAACTTTAAAGTTTATCAATTGGATGTCAAGAGTGCATTTCTAAATGGAGAGTTGGAAGAAGAGGTTTATGTGCAACAACCACCTGGCTTTGAGGATCCACATTTCCCAGAATTTGTCTATAGATTGCTTAAGGCATTGTATGGACTTAAGCAGGCTCCAAGAGCATGGTATGATACTTTATCACAATTTCTTCTCGAAAATCAATTCACTAGAGGCACATTGGACAAGACACTGTTTTACAAGAAGCATGGTGATGATATTATCCTAGTCCAAATTTATGTGGATGATATCATTTTTGGGTCTACAAATGAGAAGCTATGTGAGAAATTTTCCAAACTCATGCAGAGCAGATATGAGATGAGTATGATGGGAGAGTTGACATTCTTTCTTGGGTTGCAAGTCAGTCAAATGAAGGATGGTATCTTTATCAGTCAGACCTAATACATCAAGGATCTATTGAATAAGTTTGACTTGGAAGACTGCTCACCTGCAAAGACACCCATGGCCACTGCAACTAAGTTGGATGAAGATGCTAAAGGCAAGAAAGTGGATATCTCAGTCTACAGAGGCATGGTTGGTTCTCTACTCTACCTCACTGCAAGTAGGCCAGACATCATGTTTGCTACATGTCTATGTGCTAGATTTCAATCAAATCCAAAGGAATCACATTTGATTGCAATAAAAAGGATCTTTAGATATCTGAAGGGCACTCCAAACTTGGGCTTATGGTATCCTAAGGACACAGGGTTCAATCTGGTTGGTTATTCTGATGCTGATTATGCTGGATGCAGAGTGGATAGGAAAAGCACCTCGGGAAGCTGCCAGTTTCTTGGACAAAGGTTAGTTTCTTGGTATAGCAAGAAGCAACAATCTGTGTCAACTTCCACAGCTGAGGCTGAATACATAGCTGCTGGAAGTTGCTGTGCTCAAGTGCTTTGGATTAGAAATCAACTTAGAGATTATGGACTTGTGTTGGAAAGAATTCCAATCATGTGTGACAACACAAGTGCAATCTCTATAGTTGCCAATCCTGTCAATCATTCTAGAACAAAGCACATTGACATCAGATATCATTTCATAAGAGAACATGCAACTAATGGAACCATTAAGTTGCATTATGTCTCTACAGATAAACAACTAGCTGATATATTCACTAAGCCATTAGATGAAGCCACTTTCACAAGGTTGGTAAGTGAGATTGGAATGCTGAATTCTTCAGATTCTGGCTAAGTGAATACAGCATCTAGATTGTTGCAGCAGTAAACACTTACTTTATCTAAATTCTCAATATTTTTGAAGTAAGTGTTGGCTGAAATATGATTTATAAATATTTCAAATCTGTTGCATATGTTGAAAATCATATTTCTATTAACTTAAAATTTCTATGAAATTTTGAGAAAATCACTATTTAATTTGCTAGGATATTCTTCAATGAATATGTCTGGTAAATTTTAAAAGATAGTGAAAATCAAATCTTTATGAGTGATGGGTATAGTTCGATAAGTCAGACTTCTCGAATGATTCACTATTCGACATCTCTAACAAGTCTCATTAGAGTACTCTTGAGTTCTCGAATAGAGTCTTTCTGAGATATCGAATAGAGGTATTCTTGACTTCTCGAATATAGTAACTGAGTTCTTGAATGATTGAGTTCTCGAACACTATATTTGAGTTCTCGAATCATTTGAAAAGGCTGAATTTTCGCTGAATTTTAACCGATTTTGGACTTTTGTCTAAAAGTTTAATTCACTCATAAAAACACATTTTATTTAATTTAGAATTATTTCTGAGTTAGATAACTGCCAACTGTGAGTTTCTATCTGCTTGAGTTATCGATTAAGCCTTTCTTGACTTCTCGAATAGTTGTTTTCTACTTCTCGAATGCCTGACTTGTCGATACAAAACTTTCATCTAATCGACAATTCAAGTACTTCATACTTATACACTTCCACATCTATTCGATTCATTTCATTCGATTTCTCAAGCATCTACACTCTCTAAACCCTAGCTACGAAAAGCCAAATTTCTTCTTCAACCTTCAATTTCTTTCCTCTCTTCTACACCAATGGCAACAGTAAAGTTCAACACCAACTTCATCGCTCTCACTAGTGATGTTGAAGCACCCAATGCAAATTTCAAGTGCTTTGTGAAATGGATGGCTGAGTCATACATCAAGGATGCACTCTCTGCCAACCCAACTTTGTACCTAGATATCCTGGAACAGTTTTGGGGTACTGCTATTGTGGAGGTTGTAGCCCTGGAAAACGCAATCACCTCATACATCATCTACTGCAAGATTCAAGATAAGGAAATCACTATCACTACTGCAGACATGAATCAAGCACTGGGCCTACAACAAGAGTCATTTGACAGACTGGCCACTAATGCAGAGTTAGAGGAATTCTTTGAGTTCATCAACTACTCAGATGGGATCAATCTTGGAAAGCTAAACAGAAAGAATCTGAGGAAGGAGTGGAGCTATGTGTTTGCAACTCTTCTTCAAGTCTTCACTGCCATGAAATCAAGCTTTGATCAAATCAGTGCACCTGTGCAGCAAATTGGCTATGCATTGGCCTATGGAAAGAAGATAGATGTTGGCCAAATCATCCTCCAAGAACTATATGGAAGACTTGGTAAGAACACAACCAAGAGAGGTACTGATATTTTCTTCCCTCGCTTTATTCAATCTGTACTTAATTTTAAGAATGCTTCATTGATTGAATTGCCTGGGATTGATAAAAATAGAATAGGCTATCCTAAGTCCATGACCAAACTCATTTTTGGTAATTTGGAGACTAGGAATGATGTGGATGTAAGACTAAACATAACTCCCCATATGGAGAGCTTGTTTAGAACTTATCCCCACAACATGCCAACATTTGATGTAAAATCTAAGTTAGCACAGCCCAAGCAAGTAGAACAAAATGCTAACCCAGGGCCTGCTAACCAACCCTCTCAACCAAACACTCTACCACACACTGAGCCAACTGCATCATCCTCTCAAAAGGGTGATGTTAGTAAAAAGAAGAGAAAGGAAGTAATGTCTGCACCACTGAATATATTATCTGAAGCAGCATTGGCTGTTGAATTAGGGCTAGAAAGTGAGGAACCTGAGTCACCCTTACAAAAGCCAAAGAAGAAGAAAACTAAGACCACCTCTTCAGTCACACAAATGGCTGAAGTTGTAAAATCAGGGGCACACAGCTTACTAGGTGTATCCTCTCAACAGGGTGCACCTATAGAATCAAGCATCCTCCCCAATGCACCTTCTTGTACAGAGTCAGCACATGGGAGTGATAAGGCTGGCACTATACTGAGTGGAGAGCACATCACACTTGAAACTCCCTCTATTTTTCAGGGGGAGTTGCCAAAATCTACTCTACAACACACTTCTCTTCCAGAATCTAACACTGAAATTTCTTTGGAACCTGCAACTCAGGCAACTGAGATGCAAGGCATTGATCATCAAGAATTCTTTTCTCTTGATGAGCCAATAATTTCAAGTGACTTAGTGCATGACACTTTGCTCACCACCCAGGACCCACATTTAGATGGTGAGGGAATGCATGCTGGGGCATATCCTAATGACACCATCACAACCACAGAGGCTTCACTAGTTTTTACTAGAGACTCTGTGTCTGTGTCAACTACTGGTGTAACTCATCCCACTCCTGTGGAGACACCAGTAGTAGAGTCAATCCATCCGGTTACAGAAGTTGAATCTGTAACTGAGGAGTCTAGCTTGCCTAGCTCTAGCTCTGACTTTATGTCACAATGGCTGAAGCCTGTGCAACATGACAGTGCTTCAGGATCAGGGTCTGTTCCACAAACATTGACGATTGAAGCACTCCAAAGCTTAATTGTGGATCAGATTCCTGAGTTTGTAAAGATAGCTCAGAACCTTGTCACCTCCAATATCCCTAATCCAGACTATGAGGCCATCTTACTATGCCATAGGGATGATGTGGAGATGCAGAAGGCCAAGATTATTGATGATGCTGAGAGAGATGGCAATGTAGATGCCTGGATGCAAGGAAAGAATGATATAACTCTCAGTGAAGCACTTCAATATCTTAGAGAGGAATACATCACTTCACTGGGGTCCAATGCAAAATCCCTGTCTCCTGGTGAAGTGTATGAAGCTGTCAATGATTCCTACAAAGGTTTCCTCAAGGCTGCACACTACCTTGGCAAGGGAGTCAAAACTGAAGTCAACAGGGTGTGTGACAAGACAGCCACTTCAGTAGCAGAAGTCAAGAGGGCCTTTAATGCTAAATTTCCTCAACTGGATGGTGTGGTCAAAGATCTCAAACACTGCAACACCACCTGCACAAAGATGGACAATGGCCTAGCCCTCCTCAAAGATACAGTCACAGGCCTAGGAAGCAGATTTCAAAATCTATCTGACCAGACTGCAGAGGCCAATGCCATGCTGAGGACAATGTTCAAGAATCTTTATGGAGATAGGCTAGTGACTGAAGTCCTTGTGCATGAGCTGTCTAAGTATGAAGTGAAGAGGCTGCAGGATCAATCTTTATCTAGTTTCAAGGCCAATGAGCTATTCACTAAGGTGAGCACTCTTGAAAAGGAGGTGGCTACTCTCACCAAGTCAAATGCTCACCTTACAGACAAGGTTGCCCTTCTCCATGATCAGTTGGACACTCAAGCAACCACCACAGCTGATGTCCTTCTGCATCAGCAATCTATGTTGGCTGCAATGATGAAGTACATGGGTCTCCCTCTACCTGAAGAATCTTTCAACCCACAGGTGGTTTCTACAGCCTCTGTGCCTGACAACAAGCCTAAGGGGGAGAAAAGGGCTAGAAACTCAAATACAAAGGGGGAGAAACCTAAGGAGAAGGGCATACAGATAAATGAGGGAGGTCATCACAGAGCACAATCTACAACCAATGTGCCAGGCAAAGGCAAATCCAAAGTTGATGAGCCTCCTACCCTACTGCCAGTTGTTACTCTACCAACTGTGCACATTACTACTCCTGGTGGTCAAAAGCAATCCATAACTACCACAGTGGTTGCAGGGAGTATGCCTTCTGACAAACTTCCATCCTCCATGCCTGAGAGTGCCAAGCCTGTAGAAGTTAAAGTTGTTACTGAGGCCAAGCTACAAGAAGTTGCTAACTCCAATGTTTATCATGATAAAGCCTTCTTGGAGTTTCTGAAAGCCACAAGGGAACAGGTTGGTGACACTCAGTTCTATCTGAGGGAGTTGAAGAAGCAGATTGATTGCATCACTGTCATTCCTAAGAAAGTCAATAATCTATGGATCAAGGAGATAGTGATGATATCCAAATTGAAGATATGGCATCTAACATACAAGACTCTACAAGAACTAAAACACTCAGAGATAGATGCCATACTTGAGCTTATTGAGAAGAAGAATGAGAACAACAAAAGTCTGTTTGATGACTTGAGGAATGACCAACCTTCAAGGCTACCAGAAGTGATCAAGAAACCATGGACAATCATCTATCAGTCTGGTACCAGAATTGAAGACATCAAGTAATTGGTCATTCCCCATGATCTCACTTCTCGAAATCACAGACTGGTCATTGCTATCATTGATCAACTACAGAAGAAGGTTGGAGCCAGAAATGCTGAAGAAATTAAAGCTCTGCACATTCTCAGATCTTTTATAGCAACTGGTGAACTTCCAGAGAATGCTCAACCTAGGAGAAATAAGGATGATGATTCTGAAAATAAAAGTGATGGGAGGAGAAGACATCACAGGAGAGATAAGGGTGATGAAGACAAGAAGAAGAAGAGTGACAAGGATAAGAAGAATGATGATGACCAAGGCAAAATCTATGAGAGAAAGATTGGAAAACAGCAAGCCATGAACATTACTAATGACACTCCTACCACAACACAAGGCTCAATGTCTAGGGTGGATGTCACTGGTAATGATTCATCAAAATCTACATCTCTGGCCTCTGCAAATGTTTTACTACCTCAAGAAGAGAAGGAGATTCAAATCAAGAAACCAGGTGTATGTATCCATAAGCAAACTGCTAGTGGAGTACTACAATGGTCTTCTAGCAAGGGTCACAAGTTACTGCCTGGCAATCATGTAAAGAAGATTAAAGTCAAACATGCTGCAAGAAGAGTGAAGCTATCCAAATCAAGAGCCCTAACAATCATTCCAGGATTGAAACTCCAGCCACTTGATGAAGACTTTGATGAAGAGCAACTGCAATTTCTAAGAGCTCAAAAGATATGCTTTGCTGCAATTGTGGATGACCACCTTGAGATCAAGTACACTGATGGGAGAGAAATGAAATTCAAACAAGGGGGTTGTCAAAATTGGGGTAAACTGTATGAGATAGAAAGAATCATTGCATTGCTGGACTCTAAAGACAAGGTGGAGAAAGTATGGAAGCTGGAATTGATTGACTTTGTGAAAATGAAGAGAGATTATGCTGAAAAGATGAGAAAGGGCTGCTATGAGAAGTGGTTAGAAAGGGAGAAAGAAATTGACAGACTGGAGATTGAAGCAGAAAAGATAAGGGCAAAGGGATTGTGTAGAGTTCAGTTTGATCCCTATGTGGTGAAGTATAGGAGAAAAAATGGAGACAATGTCAATATAAGAATGAACCTACTCAGTCACTATCCTGCCAACATTCTGAAGCCAGTGCTTGAAGATTTCAAAAACTCTATCATGATTGAAGAATTGGATGCTATGGCAGAAATCATAAGAGCAATGGATGAGAATGCAAGGAAGGAGAAAGAAAGAAAACAGAAAGCATATGATGATCTACAAGCCAAAGCAATGGAAATGCAATCAAATGAAAATGGCTAGTACCTCATCATACTGTAAGAGTATTTACCTTGTAATTCCATTTATGTGTTCAGTCAATATACATACCTGTACTTTTAAAGTCTTATTCTTATGTATGTTAGGCTTGTTATCAGACATGAAATTGTGACTAAGGGTCTCACTCACAATTTTGGGGAGATTGTTAGTTACAAAGGCATGCCTGTACACATCTAATAACAAGCCTAATTGTTTGTAATGCTTTGCATTACTTACATGACCTCTTAACTGAGGGAACCTCTAGTTGTAGAGTTTCTGTTTGTATTGTACTTGTAGTAGGCATCAAATCATAGTTGTGTAATTGTACAAATAGAGTCTAGAATAATGCTTGAAAGAAGTTCCAAGGTTCATGCCTCAAGCAAGGAGTTAAAGACTGTCAAATAATCACAGTTGGGATTTGAAGAAATGAAGAATTTGCCTAAGTACCAATTCGAGAAGTATATTTGTCTATTCGAGAAGTCCAGCATTCGAGAAGTCAGGGATTCGATATCTCAAGACACTATTCGATATCTCTGAATACACTGTTCGATATCTCATTCGATATCTCAGAGATTCGATATGTCTACTACTCTATTCGAGAACTCAAGAAGTCAACAAGTCAAGATGGTATTCGAGTTCTCAAAGAGTCAACAAGTCAAAGTTCCATTCGATATCTCAAGGACTCAGAAAGCTATTCGATATCTCGAGGATTCGATAAGTCAAATGTTCTATTCGACAACTCAAGGAATCATGATGGAAAAGAGCTATTCGAGAAGTGGTTCGATATGTCAATATAACAGTATTCGAGAACTCAGAGTTATCGATCAAGTCAATTCTAGTTCTCGAATCACTTACTTAGTCACTTCTCGAATACACTCTTGGAGACAAAATACTGAAGAAATTGTACAAGTCAGAAACCTGCAACAAGCCAATGCACTTTATGGACCACAATCTGTAACGTGCTCTGGAAAGCCTACAAGGAAGCTTGGAGAGATATAGAAGAGACAAGGAGCTAAAGAAGTGGATCTAAACAGGCTTTGCAAAGTCAAATCTGTAACCGTTTGGACACTTACTCAAAAAGGATAGACAGACTAGAAAGTAATTTGTTTAGCTACCTTATTTGCAGTAAGTAGGCTGTATCCATGTTCTATAAGGACACAGCCTCACTTCATAACTTAGTAACTTTGTGAGAGTCGAGTTTTTCATACATTGTAAGCTATATCTCTCTGAGAAAAACGAAGCTGAGAATACTATCATTTGTATTCACAGATTGTAGCAACCTTTATCTAATAATATATTAGATTAAAGTGATATTGTGTTGTGTGTTGTTCTTTATCCGCACCTACATCTCTGCACACACAATACTTGTTTGCTACACAGACTCAAAGCACGAAAAGTTCAAGAATCCATTTACCCCCCCCCCTTCTGTATTCTTTCTTTGTGTTCAATACTCAACATTTATTTTGTGATTTAATCAAGTTAAAATTATTAAAATGAATTGTGTTGTGTTTAGTACAGGCCAAAATGATTTTTTGACGAGAACTTTTATACTAATTTAAAACATTATTTTGTGATCAATTAAATAATTTACATGTGAGATATAAACATTGTATTAATTTTTTAATTAAATAAAAGAATTGTAGTTTGGTTAGAAAACGATATTATAGATTAGTTCGTAAATTCAATACAAATAATTATGAGATTAAGATCTATACCTATATTAATGAAAGATATATATTTAAAAAGAGAATACTAAATTGTATAAAATACACAAATTATAATTATTGATTAGTTGAATTTAAGGACTGTAAAAATGATTGAATTTAAAAAGATAAATTCAAAATTATAGGTCACTAAAAGTGTTTTTAAAATAAGACTACATGTAATGTACGTATACACAATTATATAATTGTTAGTAGTTACTTATGAAGCTTTTATATATAATACATAAAAAAAAACATAGATCATGTATTTCATATTAACAATCAATATGTAAGAAAATACTATATAAAAGTCGTGTGTTTCTCGATGGATACATCACTATCAATACCACCATTAGCAACATATTGCTAACACCACTACCACCATTGTAATATCCCGTAATTTTTAGATTAATATTAATAAAGAATAATAGAATAAAAAGGATTAAAATTAGATTATAAATAGGATTTGAATAATGGGCTTAAAACATGGACCAGATTTGAATACGGATAACTAGTAGGTCTGGAATTAGGGTTGCGAGACATTATAAATACATCATATTCTCCTTCTCCATCTTTATTTACAAAATTCGTAGGTCTATTCTTCATACAATTCAGCAGTCTTGTAAAATTCGTAGAAAATTCATTGTAAGTCAGAATTCGTTGATTCTGGACTTTTTGGAAATGTCTTTTCGTGCTCTACAACTTTCGTTCTTTAAGTTTTTCAAGAAAACATCGTTTAGAGGGTCAAAACGTATAAATACAGATCTGATCAGAATTGTAATCATGGAGTCTTTCAAGAATTTAGAGGTTTTGCTTCTGAGGGGTTGCTACATGTGTTCTTATGTGATTATGTTAATTCTTGATTTGCGTAATTGAGGTAAGTAACTATTCGTTGCTCCGTATTAATTTGAAACATGTTTTATATTATTTGATTACATGTTAGATATTTGTTTTAGTTATCGAAAATATGATATTGATATATGATTGAAAAGATATGAACTTTGTTTTGATTCCCCAGTTTTAGTTACGTATCGAATCATAGAATCCGGTCACTGGATAGTGTGGCATATAGAATCATAGAACTAGTTTACGCACGTTCCGGAACACATAGATACGTAAACTGGCCCCATCGAACATAGAACCGTGTCACTGGTTTAGTGTGACCGTAATTTAGAACTGTGGGAATTAAAATAAGAATTTGATGTTAAGATTTGTTTGTTCGATTCAGAATTTAGATTATGTGAGTTATTATATAATCTGGTGTACATCGATTTGATATCTGTTATGGAATGTATTGTGTGAATTTTTGTCGTAATTGTTATCGAGTATGTTGTGTGAAACTGTGTGATAGATGTTATGTGCTACATGTGAAAATCGTGTTTTTGAAAAATATAAAAATATTATTTTGAGCCGTCAGACGTTAGTTGCTTGTTGGGATTTGTAGCTCATTCTTTTAATATTTTCAGGTTCCGTATAAGATCGAGTGGATAGCATTGGAGTTCAAGGATCTTAGGTTCGAAGTAGACCGTCATCGTTAGCTGCGCTTTTATAATAAATACCTTTGTAATTGACTTTTGGTTTAATAAATTGTAATTTGTTTTAGTTTTCGATTTAGAATTAATAGTCTGAAAAGTCGGGCTGTTACAACCATCACTACCATACCACCACAATACCGTCACTACCACACAACAACACTAGAATCACGAGCGAAATCAATAAACTTTTAATGCAATCATATCAACACCACCCTTTGCACTACCATAAAATTAAAAATGAAAGCAGAATTACTCTACATTCAACTTGAATCACCAAAAACTGAACCCAAATCACTAAAATTTTAAATGCAAATTACCAAAATTTCCAAAATTTGAAATTCTAATAGTGTTCGGAGGTGCTGGTGTTGATGGTCGGTAGTAAAGTGGGTGAAAACGACATCGATGGAGCTCTATAAACTCGGATCTTATGTGAGAGGACAACAAACGAGATGAATGAGCTAGCGGAGTAGGGTGGTTGAAATTCGATGATAAACGTGTTCGCAAGTTATTTTTAGAGTGTTTGTCGATTTGGTGACACGAAGAAATGGTTAAGTGGGGAAGGTGTATAGATGTATACACACAATGTATACAAGTGGATGGTGTAAAAAATCTTCAAAAATAGTAGAGGTGGAAGGGTAAAGTTGGAGATGTAGGTTACATTTGAATGTGCACCACCACTTACACCACCAAAATCAAAGCAGAATCAAAGAAAATTCAACTTGAATCACCAAAATTATACTAAAAGTTTTGAATACAAATTAACAAAAATTTTCAAATCTGAAATTTTGATAGTATTCGAAGGTGTTGGTGATGGCATTGATGGTGGTAGAGTGGGTGAGAACGACATCGGCGGAGATTTATAAACTCATTTATATTGTTAGAAGATGAAAAATGGAATGAATAAAATATCGAATGTGGGTCGGGAATGTGGTTGGAACTCGGTGATAAAAATGTTCATAAATTATTGTTAGAGTGATGATCAATTTGGTGACACGAATGAATGATTGAGTGAGAATGGTGTATATATGCACGCATTATACATTTGAGCATGAGATTAGTTCTCAGTCCTCATTATAATCCTCATTATAATATGAGTTATCATTTGAGCACTTTCCTATATATGTCAATACGTGAGTCTCCTAAGTCAAGGAATTTTTTTTCAAAATACTTATTGTTCTGTCTTTCTAAATTAAATTTTTTAATTTATTTATAAAAATGCATACGAATTTTTAAGTGTAAGTAAAATGTTACGATAATATCTGAAATTCAGGTAAGAAATTCGACTACTATTAATCTTCATAAAAAATATATTTGATTAAATATATCACACTAATAACGTATAATATTTCAAAAATTATGAAATTACGAGTCATCTACTTCAAAAATTAAAAAAATGAATTACAAGAATTTAAATGGTGCTCGTGCTTTGCACGGGCTTTGATGCTAGTTTCTACTTATTACACAAACAACCATCTTTTAATTTAAAGTAGAAAATGTTTTAAACCCGGCTTAAAGTCGGTTTCCAAACAGGCTCATAGTCCCCATTGTCATTTTTAATTTGGTTATGTAGCTAAATTCTAAATATAAATGCATAAAAAATCTCCTTAGTAAATATTTAAAAGTTAATTACAATTTTTTTAGATAATTAATTTTTTTCTAAATTTTGAATATTTATTAGTTCAAAAGATTGATAAATTTTGAAAATTTGATTGAGATGATTTGCGAAATGTCACCTCACCGTCCCATCTTTTAACAGAATAAAAAAATGAATTTCTTTTACACATAAAAAACTTACATAAATATGAAATCGATTCTTTTACATTATTTCTTTCAAAGACTTTGAGAGATTGAAAGACTTAAACAAAAAAACTTAAAAACGTAGAACCCTAAACAAATATCAGAAAAGCATGATCAAAGACGAATGGCCGAAGAAATTTACATAAATCTTACAACTTGTCCTCCAAAATTTACCACATACTAGCTTATAACCCGTGAAACGCACGGTTCCTTTTCTAATATATATAATTATATTTTTTATTTTTTAAATATTTATATGTTATTAATTTACATATCAAATTGTTATTAAAAAATTAACATGTATAAGATTTTACACGTTCATTTAATATTTGTGTTTTGTCTTGAATTCTTAAAATTTGATTTGGACAATTATACATTCCACATGAAATTAGCAAAATAATCTTTAATTTAGTGATGGCTTAACAATCTTTAATTTTTATGTTGAAATTGTATTCGATTTATGAAATTTACTTATATTTCGTTTAGATTATCAAATTACCCATTTTTTATTTGAAGATAGTTCTACTAACACCCAAATACAATTTTAATAAAAAATAAAAACAGTTAGATCATAAAATAAATATATGAAAGGGAAAATGAATTTTTTTACCACTAAACTATTGTCTTTTTTAGAAATCTACCACCGAACTAAAATTTGATTTATTTTAAGCACTAATGTTAGGTTCGGTTTTGTTTTTAGCCACTAAACTTATTTTCAAATTTTTTTTATCACTAAACTTATGTTCAAATTTGATTAGTAGCATTATGTTAATTTTATTTACTCACTCCTTATATTTAGACCGAACATGTCAATTTAAATTTTAATACTTAAAAATGATGCATTATAAAAGATGTTTTGTTGAATTTTAATACTTGAAAATGATACATTAACCTTTATCTTAAAAATTAATCGATTCAGTTTAATTAGAAAAAATATACATTAAACTTATTTTGAAAATAAATCGATAAAGTTTAATAAGATAAATTTAATTTTAACTTCTTATATCTTATTAAACTTTATCTTATTATGATTTTCAAGATATAGTAAAATCTCAATAAATGTTAAACGAATAACCTTGTTAAATGAATATCTCCTTTCGGTCCCAATATAATAGAGATAGTGTAATTTTGACCTTAATAAATGAATAATCTTGGTTAATGAATAAAATTTTTAGATTCCGATCGTATTCATTTATCGAGGTTTAACTATTTATCGAGGTTTAACTGTAAAGATAAATCCTTAGAGATGATAACTTTATCTTATTAAACTCTATTGATTTATTTTATCTTACTAAATTTAATACATCATTTTTAAGTATTAAAGTTTTCATTGACTTGTTCACTCTAAATCTAAGGTTAGTGAATAAAATAAAATTAACATAATGCTAATAATCAAATTTGAACCTAAGTTTAGTGATAAAAAAATTTGAAAATAAGTTTAGTGGCTAAAAACAAAACCGAACCTAACGTTAGTGCTAAAAATAAATCAAATTTTAGTTCGGTGGTAGATTTCTAAAAACGACAATAATTTAGTGGCAAAAAAATTCATTTTTCCCTATATGAAAAACAATGGATCTAACATAACAAATATTATATTTTTTAACATGTAAACTAAAAAAAATGTATTTATATTGAAATACGAAAATGTGTATGTAAATGATTGAAATCATATATAATTTGGTTATCTACATTGAATAGAATTATCAATGTAGGTATTCTACACTTAATGGATTAATGTAAAAATTTGTAATTATATTTTCTATTGAGGTTTCGAGTGTTTTTATTTCGATCATAATTGTTAAATCTTAATTAAATTAAAGATAATTTTATGAGTTTCGCGTGAACTGTAAAATCATCCAAATCTGATGATTTCTAAATCTCGGGATAGAGCCCAAAGAGTAAGTAAATATATTTTTTTAATATTAATAAAAAAAACTAAGTAAAATTCAATTGTATCATTTTTAATTATATATTTTTCATATTATATATTTTTTAAAATTCAATTCCAGTGTAAGCTTTTTTAATTATATCCTGTTTTGATTATAATTTCCTTTTTAATATGATATAATCTTGACCGTCTATTCTTTTTTTGCTAATCTTGATCGCATATTTTTAAAAATATTAGATTTGATGGTTGAGATTATTTTGATAGTAACCAAACCAAAATTATGGATAAATTCCATTTACGCTTATTATATATAAGTTGTTTATAGTGATGAAGCATTCTAATTGTGTTAAATAAGTATACAGTTGATATATACTGAATTGTATAATAAAATACAACGCATATATTAGATTTTCTGTAGGATTAGATAATAAACAACCTCATAGTTTTGTTAAAAAACTTTATTATAATCAGAGACATAGTTGTTGGTTGTATACTATAACCCTTCATATTATAATCCTTTTTAAAATTATATTATAATACTATAGTTGTTCGTATATTTTTTTTAGTTATAATCCTTTTTATATTAATTTTTTTTTAAAATTCAATTCCAATACTAACTTTTTTAATTATATCATTTTTAGATTATAATTTCTTTTTTAATATGATATAATTTGATCGTCTATTTTTAAAAATATTAGATTAGACCGTTGAGATTATTTTGTAGTACAATGATATCCTTTTTAGAATATAATTTCCTTTTTAATATGATATAATCGTGATCGTCTATTTTTAAAAATATTAGATTTGACGGTTGAGATTATTTTAACAGTACAGTGACCAAACCACATTGACCAAATCAAAATTTATGGATAAGATCCCCCTTACGCTTATTATATATAATAATAAGGATAAAACGTGCCACAACTTTGAACTTCTTTTTTATTTTAATTCAATGCTACGAAACACTACACATAGATAAAATTTAAATAAACAAAAATTATAATCCAACGGATTATAAACAACGGATCATGAAGAAAGGGTATTATAGTAAATTAACAAAGTGAAAATTTATAAATAAATATATAATGATATAATTTATAATCCAACGGATGATTTTTAATCCAATTTTTTAATCCAACGGATCATATGATAAATAAATATATAAGGATATAATTTATATCATAAATATAAAAGGATATATTATAATCCAACGGATGATTTTTTATCCAACGGATCATATGCTTTTGGTAGTACAGCGAGACCAAAAATTTGGATAAGATCTCCCTTATGCTTATTATATATAAGGTATTAATTTTGTTAGTGATTAGAAGATATGATGTGATATTTTTTGGTTATATATTAATTATTGCTAGATATGATATGATTGGAAGATATGATATGATTGATGTTTTTAGGTGTTCATAAAATGTAATATCTTCAACTAAAAGTAAATGTGAAAAAGGCAATCGATTAATTAGCATTAATTATATTATGTTATTACTTAATTTAGGTGTTTTAATTGTATAGATATCGTATATATTTTTCTTTATAATAAAGGTTAAATAAGTAAATTCACGAAATACTAAAAAACATATACCAAAAAATAGCTACCAAAATTTTAATGTTTCGGCTATTGTACAATTAATTAATTTTAATTTAATAAAATTTAACATACTCATGTTTACGGATTATACTAATGTTTCCATATTGTAAACAAATTATAAGGATTTTTAATATATTTTATTAATAATTGAAAAATATGATGTGATATTTTCGGGTATATATTAATGATTGTAAAATTAATTTTAAATTAAAAAGGTAACGTGTTTTAATTCGAAAGGAAATATTAATGATTGGAAGATATGATGCGATTGATATTTTTATTTGTTTATAAAAGGTAATATCTTCAATTAAAAGTAAATGTGAAAAAAGGCAATCGACTACTTACCATTAATTATATTATGTTATTATTTATTTTAGGATTTTTAATAATATAGATATCATATATATTTTTCTTTATAAT
Source organism: Kitagawia praeruptora (assembly GCA_037693485.1). Classification (NCBI taxonomy): domain Eukaryota; kingdom Viridiplantae; phylum Streptophyta; class Magnoliopsida; order Apiales; family Apiaceae; genus Kitagawia; species Kitagawia praeruptora. Next base: position 156,626,889 of record CM075346.1, on the reverse strand, counting down.
GAAGGGTATATAAGTAAATTCACAACGTACCAAAAAACAGGTATCAAACTTTCAATATTTCGGCTTTTATATAATAGTTTAGATAGATTTAAGTAAGGATAAAAAAGTAAAAAAATCACATTTGTTATATTATAAATTTTATTTAATATTATAATTATGTTTTTTATAATCATTATTTTAATAATTTTTTAAATTTTATTTAATATAATTTAATATACTCATGTTTAAAGATTATATTAATGTTTCCTTATTATAAACAATGTATACGATTTTTAATATATTTTATTAATAATTGAGAAATATGATGTGATATTTTCGGGTATATATTAATGATTGTAAGATTTGTTGTAAATTAAAAAGGTAACGTGTTTTAATTATAAAGGAAATATTAATGATGAAAATATATGATACGCTTGATGTTTTTATGTGTTTGTAAAAGATAATATGTTCAACTAAAAATAAATGTGAAAAAGGTAATCGATTAAATATCATTAATTTAGATTTGTTTTAAATTAAAAAGGTAATGTGTTTTTTTTTTTACCAACAAAAGGTACAGTTAAACCTCGATAAATGAATACGCTTGGGATCGGAAAATTTTATTCATTAATCGAGATTATTCATTTATCGAGGTCAAAAATACATTATCTCTATTATGTTGGGACCGGAAAAAATTATTCATTTGATGAGGTTATTCATTTATTGAATATTCATTTATCGAGGTTCTACTGTAATGTGTTTTAATTTGAAAGAAATTATTAATGATCGAAAGATATGATACGATTGATGTTTTTAGGTGCTTATAAAAGGTAATATGTTCAACTAAAAGTAAATGTGAAAAAGGCAATCGACTAATTACCATTAATTTTATTATATTAATGTGAAAAAGGCAATCGACTAATCACCGTTAATTTTATTATCTTAATCGACTAATTATCATTAATTATAACGTGTTTTAATTGGAAAGAAAATATGAATGACGGATGTTTTTAGGTGTTTATAAAAGGTATTATCTCGACTAATTACCATTAATTATATTATGTTGTTATTTATTTTAGGTGTATTTATGTTTATTTATAATGAAGGATAAATAACTAAATTCACTTAGTACCAAAAAACAGGTACCAAAACTTTTAATGTTTCGGAATTTATATAATAGTATATATATGCAAATGATAGTTTTAGTTTCTTGCATTGACAAATATTTCAAAGGTAATTATGTTTTTTAATATTTGTTAATTCAATTTTTCTAAAATTTGACTTTTTGATAAAGTTTTGGAGAACATAAAGATGGTTGTTTTAGTTTCATACATTAGCAAATGTATATAAGGTAATTGTAATTTTTAATATTTTTGTAAAAATTAGAAAAATAGATTGAGACGGTTTGAGAGGTACCATCTCTCTTCACCTTTATATAATTGTTTTAATTTTATGTATTCACAAATATTTCGTAGGTAATTGAAAATTTCAATATTTATTAATTTGTTAATTCAATTTTTCTCCATTTTTTTTTTCAAATAATTGAGTTCAAGAAAAAGTTTAGAAGAACATTAAAATGGTAATTTTAGTTTAATATATTAGCAAATATTTATAACATAATTGTAATGTTAACTTCTATATAAAGTCTAGGTGAACACTAAGATGACAATTTTATTTTCTATATTAGTAAATATTTATAAGGTAGTTCGAGAAAATTTTTACGTTAACATTAAGGTGGTAGTTCTAATTTCCTACATTAAAATTTATTTATAAAATAATTAAAATTGTAATTTGTATTTCGAGGTATAATTTATGAGAACACTTATATGGTAGTTTTAATTTTTTACCTTAACAAATATGTATAAAGCAATTTGAATGAAAGTTTAGATGAACATTAATATGATAGTTTTAATTTTCTACATTTGCATATATTTATAAGATAATTGTAATTATTAAGATGGTAGTTTTAATTTTGTATATTAGTAAATATTTATAATGCCATTGTAATTTTTAGTATTTATTAATTCAATAATTTGAAAAAAATAAATAAAATAGATTTAGTATTTTAGTATTACACAAAAAGTTATAATACCATATATATCAACGCATAACTCAAAATATTAAAATTTCTAGTATAAATAGGATATATACATATGGCAAAAGTATAAAATATAGACATAACATATAATTGAAAGTAAGAATAAACATTTTAGACATTACTAAAATTTCTAAAAAGGAACAAGTTGAAAAAGATAACACACATTTCACCATAATAAAAGATAACATTTACACTCACTCCAGAAAATTTTTGAAAACTAAACCAAACTCATTCAAAATAACGTACTACCGAAAATAGTAAAAAAAAAATTTAAAAATATTTAATAGCACCAATCATGCGTGAGGAATATAAAATTTAAAGTAAATGCATATAGAATAGCTTGGAGCATTTAATATAATTAAAATACAAATAAAAATAACCTCAATTATGCAAAAATATTAACTTAACATTGGGGCATAATTCACTGTCATTTCATAGTAATGAATATGAATCTATCGATATTACAAACATTTAAAGCATCCTAGAATGAAAACAAAGTATAAAACATGGAAATGATTTAAAACAAAGATAAGCTATATCATGATCGAAAATATGTTACTAGTAATAAAATAAAACAATTACCTTGTTGCATGGATTAAAAAACAAGTAAATAAAAATTAACAAATAATTTAGATCAAAGAAACTCGGTCAAAATCGATCAACTCACAAGGAACATACTCTACATCTAAAAAATAGTATTATGAAATCAATATCAATCAATATATTCTTAATGTCAGCTAGTATTGTATTTTAAAAATTACTGCTTTTACCCTTCATTTTTTTAATCTTCTTTATTTCTTTGATACCCTTTTTTGTCATTACACAGGAAAATTACAGCTTTTATCCTTTATGTTTTTAATCTTCTTTATTTCTTTGATGTCCCTTTTTGTCATTACACAACATTTGGAGCGACCCAATTTAGATTGGATCGACCTAAATCTCCTTTATTAATCAATTTCTTTTTTCAGGTTAAACATATTACATTTTCTATTTTTCAATAACTAAATAATTTCCTTCTTAGGTAAAATACAATATCTTTTACATTTTATCTAACTAAAATTTCTCCATTTTTAAAAACTATGATCAATTTTGTATAATAAAATAACATAATTATATTATAATTAGTATTAACTAATCAATTACTCTTTTTCCAGGTTAAACATATTACCTTTTCTATTTTTCAATAACTAAATAATTTCCTTCTTAGGTAAAATATAATATCTTTTACATTTTATCTAACTGAAATTTCTCCATTTTTAAAAACTATGATCAATTTTGTATAATAAAATAACATAATTATGTTATAATTAGTATTAACTAATCAATTACCTTTTTGAGCCAAATTACGTTACCTTTTCTTTTTTCTCTAACTAAAATATCTTTTTTTCCAATTGTATCATGGACGGTTACATTTTTCAAACACGTTACCTTTTCTCCCTTCTCTTACGAAAATTTTCTTTTTCCAATTATATCACGGGCGATATCATTTAATAAAAGTAAAATAATAATATTATAGTACTAATAATTAACTGATTACCTTTTCAACTAAAACGTATCATCTTTTATATTTTTTCTAATTAAATTCCTTTTTTTTCAATAAATTTCAGGGGCAACATTAATTTCTCTTTTTCTAAAAACTATGAGCAATTTTATTTAGTAAAATAACATAATTAAATGATAATTACTATAAACTAATCAATTACCTTTTTCACATAAATTATGTCATCTTTTTAATTTTCACGTTACCTTTCTATTTTTTAAAACTAAAATCTCTCTTTTTCCGATCTTATCACGGGCGGTTCTGTTTAATACAATAAACTAATAATATTATAATATTAATAATTAATCGATTGCAATTTTTTATCTAAAACGTATCAATTTCTATTTAATGAAATAAAATAATAATTATATAAATACTAATAATTAGCCGATTACCCTTTTCAAGTAAAACCTATAATTTTTTCTATATTTTCTAACTAAAATCCCTCATTTTCTAGAAATATCACGGATAACATTTATATAATTATTATCAAATCTCATATAAAAATTTAAGCCTCCCAAATTTATATTTTAAAAAAATTAACTTAAATTAATGAAATATTCATATAATATTAAAAAAAATTTGTGCATCGCACGGGTTTTAAGCTTATATAATAAAAATTTGTATACAACGAATACTATCTGTTAGATTTTTAGTTAAAAATTAGAACTGCTGTATACTTATATAAAGGAGAAACGAGGGGAGGGGAGGTGGCGCCTGTCAAATAGCTCGGTTCTTTTTTTTTTTTTAAATTTCTCTAATTTTTGAATTAATAATTCCAATGATTAAAAAAAATCTCAATTGCATTTTAAAACTTTACTAATAGAGGAAACTAAATATATAGTTTCATTATTTTTTACCTATAAAAATTTTACTAATGAAGTAAAGTAAATATCTAAATTGCATTTTAAATTTTTACAATCGAGGAAACTAAATATACAATTTCAATATCCTTACCTTTAAAATTGAATTTTAAAACATTGAAAGTTTGGTCGGTTGGTTGGTCGGTCGGTCGGTACCTATTGTTTTTACTTAATTATAAATAAAATTTATCCTAATAACTAATCGATTTCTGTTTTCAAGTAAAACATATTAAAATAATCAATTTCCTTCTAAAATACGTTACATTTTCTATTTTCTTTAGCTAAAATCTCTCTTTTTCCAATTAAATGACGCCCTTACTTAATTATAAATAAACAATTTCCCAATAACTAATCAATTTTCTTTTTCAAGTAAAACATATTAAAATAATCAATTTTTTTAAAAAAACGTTACCTTTTCTATTTCTGTTAGCTAAAATCTATAATTTTCCGATTATATGGCGCCGGTCGGTTGGTTGGTTGGTCGGTCGGTCGGTACCTATTGTTTTTACTTAATTTACCATTACTTAAATATAAATAAAATTTCTCCTAATAACTAATCAATTTTTGTTTTCAAGTAAAACATATTAAAATAATCAATTTCTCTAAATTGCATTTTAAATTTTTACTAATCGAGAAAACTAAATATAACTCAATTGCATTTTAAATTTTATTTACAGTGGAAATTAAATATCACTAACAAAATATAATAAAAATTCGTATACAACGAATAATATCCGTTAGATTTTTAGTTAAAAATTAGAACTATTATATAAATATATAAAGGAGATCTGAGGGGATCTAAACCTCTACTATTTATCCTTCATTTTTTTATTAATAATATAATTAATGATAATTAGCCGATTACCTTTTTCAATTAAAAGATTTTTACTTATAATTGATATGATATTACCTTTTATAAATACCTAAAATATCATATCTTCCAATCAATAAATTTTTTCTCTCTAATCAGCATTTGGAGCGACCCAATTGGATCAACCCAATCTAAACCTCTACTATTATCCTTCATTTTTTTTATTAATAATAATTAATGATAATTAGCTGATTGTCTTCAATTAAAAGATGTTTACTTATAATTGATGATATTACCTTTTATAAATACCGAAAATATCATATCTTCCAATCAATAATTTTTTTCTCTCTAATTAAAACACGTTGACTTTTAATTTAAAACATAATATTGTAATATTTAATACATACCCAAAAATATGACATCATATCTTCTAACCACTAACAAAATATAATAAAAATTCGTATACAACGGATAATATTCGTTAGATTTTTAGTTAAAAATTAGAACTGTTAGATTCAATGATTAAATATATTACATGATTAAATTTATTTATTAATTGCATACCCAAAAATATGACATCATATCTTCTAACAACTAACAAAATATAATAAAAATTCGTATACAACGAATAATATCCGTTAGATTTTTATTTAAAATTAAAACTGTTAGATCTAATGATTAAATATGTTACATGATTAAATTTATTTACTAAAATTTCAAAGTTCAAATTCCGTCAACGATACTATTATCCTTCATTTTCTTAATCTTCTTTATTTCTCTGATGCCCCTTTTTACCATTACATAGCATTTGGAGCGACCCAAATTAGATTGGATCGACCCAAATCTAAACATATACTATTTTTTGTCATTACACAACATTTGGAGTAACCCAATTGGATTGACCCAAATCTAAACCTCTACTATTGTATTATCCTTTACTTTTTATCTTTCTTTATTTCTTTGATTCTCCGTTTTATCATTACTCAAATCTATCTCTGTCATTTTTCACCTTCAAGTCCAAGCCGCTCAAATCTCACACTGCTGGATTTTGACGAATGTTTGCACTTTTCAGATTTGAAAACTGGGTTTTTCACCAAATTAACATCTCAACCCCCTGAAGTAGGGTTAAGGTATGTGTACTAGACCTCCATACGAGTCATATATATTTGGTTCCGGTTTTTAGTTTGGCCATAAGAGTTAAGTTTTTATTGATTTCACAGTATTAAAAATTAGACAGGATAATATTTGTTTGGTTTTGATTTTGGTTTGAAATTTAAGAATTAAAGTTTTAATGAATTACCCGATGTTTTTTATTAGTTAACCTATTACTAGAGTGTCCATACTACTCTGTATATAGTGCTTTGTATATTTATTGGTGTATAGTGTGTGTGTGTTTGTATGAAGAGTATTGTTTACTTTGGTATGGTGTATGTTGTGGTGTATTGAATTGTTTAGAATAATGGGTAATCATAATAAGGGTTTTGGTTGAGTTGGATTAGTGTCCGTTGCTCTGTTTTTAATTAACTATATATAATCACTTAGGCCTTCAGCCTTAAATATGATTTTTCAAAAATCAATGACATAGTGTCAATCTCTCTGACCTGTAAGCCTTGGTTCCTTCCAATCGTAATTTTCCAAGCCAACTGCCCAGATTCTTTAACAGAGACCACTGACCTATCTAATTCTACCTTGATAATAATGACCACCGACATTTGTGTAATTCTTTTGCAAGCATCAAAGTAACAATTGGTGCAAAATTGCAATGTGCCATTGTGGCAGTGTCACAGTTAAAGCACTAGAAGTGGCCTTCAGCCTTAAATATGATTTTAAAATATGTCTGAGTGTAGCTACCAGCCTTTAGGGTGACAATGTTATTGATGCCTTGATATAGTTTTATGTACCCGACAATCCATTATAAAAAAAAGTATTCAACTTTTCGGTTTTTTTAATATTTACCCAAGGGCACTGAATAAGAATTTGGTTGGCATTTTTCGATTAGTTTGTTATCAATTATATTATTAATAGCCCAACAAGTTAATACATACAAAAATTTATGAAAGTTTGACTGGTGTGTGCAAATTTTGCATCACACTGTCTGGCCCCGCAGGGGCTGTGCAAATTGTTTGATTAATAAATTAGGAATAATGTTTACAAGGTCTAGATAATCAATGAATAATGTTCTTCATGAATGGAGTGCGGCTTTCAATGTTAATGTCAGCTGACTAAGGTGCACTCCAAAGAAAAGTGGATGAAGAGAGAGTTGTTCTTCTTAAAATTAATTGGTACTGAATATATATGCAGTCTTATTAAAAGCAAATGTTTTGATCTGCTGATGTAAATCTTATTATACAGACAAAGGTGTGAGAATCTATTTCAAACATCAACTGTCCTACAGTCTACACTTAGTGGGATAGGTCTTTGGTATTTAACACTGTAGCAGCTGTAAAATTAATAGGATGCATGATCATTGTATATAAACAATACTTTATTTTCTGTAGAATTGAATTAGTGAGAACTGAGAAGTATAGATATCGTCTCTCTAAAAGTCAGATTCATACTTCAAAGCTTGCTATTAAGTGCTAATGTACTATAGGGTAGTAATCCCTCATACTTCTTCTATTTCAAATTAGAGGCCCATTGTCTACATGACACGGAAAAATAACAACCGAATTTCCAAGCGTACAAAATCACTAAAACACTATTCTAAAATTCAATAAGTTCATGCAATCAGTGATACGTCACCTTTGTTTAAAATCATTGTACTTTCCAGACGAAAGAAAGTCAGTCTCAGGATTTGCCCCAATCTGAGAAAGTTTCTTGCGTAAAGTGGTACGAAGAAGGGCATAGACGAGCAAAAGGCTTCAAGGTACCAGTTTGCTTATGTATTCCCATTAATTTTATTTTTGGTCACCCCTCTAAGTTGATCACAAAAAAATTAACCCCCCATCAAAATAAGTAGTTTAAAAATATATTCAAATTCAAATTATTATATTCGTTTCAATAAGAACATACTTTTAATATAATAAAGCCAATAAAATAAAAATTTAACAATTTCAGAAAGCGAGAGTCATGGTGAAAGACCTTAATTTGAACATAAACTATAAATCTACTAGAATATTTATCCGATATTTTGACTTGCTTATTTAATTGTATAATTTACTTATTTTTAATAAAAGAATCTATATTAATAATATATATACACTGTATTTTCATACATGAATTTACTAATACAGTTTAATGGTCACGCTCTGGTGAGAATGAGAACAGTGAGAACACACATATTCACTACATTTCAAGCTATTTTAAAGGCCCCGCTAGGGGCATCTTCACCAAAAAAAGTCTTATAATTCTACCCTCTATCCATTCATAAGAAAATTAACAAAAAAAATTAAAATGAGAACAGTGAGAACACACATATTCGCTACATTTCAAGCTATTTTAAAGGGCCCCGCTAGGGGCATCTTCACACAAAAATCTTATAATTCTACCCTCTATCCATTCATAAAAAAAATTAACAAAAAAAAATTAAAAATTGCTTGAAATGTGATCTCATTGTTCTCCAACATTTACACATTATATTAACTATGAGGTCTCATAGTTAATATAATATGTTATTGACATTATATGAGGTTTAATGTTTTGGAGCCATGTAATGTTTTGGAGCCATTGGGGGTGAAGAAATTATCATTTCCGCATTTGAATAATGAAGACAATTTATTATTGTTTTCAATCTGAGAACAATATTTGTAAAAATATTTATTACTTTTATTGCAGATTTTGATGGATTAAATAAATTTTCAACATTGTTAAAATAGAATTGTATGCTACTTTTTTATATAAATTTTAGCATATTATTATTTTATTAAATACTTATATAACTGTATATAATATCTTTCTAAGAATTGATTATTTATATAATTGCATACAATATCTTTTTAAGAAATCAATCAAATTTGTTAAATTTTTGGTATTATCAATTTAAATTAAATAAGATGTTTTAAGAAATCAATCAAATTTGTTAAATTTTTGGTATTATCATTTTAAATTAAATAAAATGTCGTGTACGAAGTACGGGCAAAATGCTAGTTTTCTAAACTAGTCTAGTCTCCGTTCTAAAAGTCGGTGATTAATCGGGATTAATCGCCTTAATCGCTATTCGGTAGGTCACCGTACTGATTTTATAAAAATCGGTTAAAATTCGTTTTTTCGAAAAATCAGGATCAAAAAACGGATTAATCGGTCAAAAATCGTCATAATTGGTACAAAAAAGTGAAAAATGTGTAAAAAAATTCAAAAAGTATAAAATTGAATAAATTTTAAGAAAAATATTATTCTCATATACGAAATTAATATTTTAAACGGTTAAATCATGAATTTTATCAATTTTTTCTCTCATATTGACCCCAATTCAAAAATTAGATCTTAAAATTTATATTTACTTTAATAATGCTATATATTTTAAATATATTTGTATAAATATATGATAATTATTAATGTATAATCAAAATAATAAAATAATTATGTATATTAATAATAATTATATTTAAAAATAATATTAAATTAGTTCCGATTAATCCCCGATTACCCGATTAATCTCTGGACGGTACCTCCACCGATTAAGTCCGATTCCCGTTTTTTACAACACTGGTCATAATATGAACCTATATTCTACATACTCCATTTAATCGAAAAGATGACACCAAAAACAACACCTCCATAAATAGATTATACACATTTTGCAAGTAAACAAAATAAGAGAATACATTTAGACGGACAATATCAAATTCTTATATATACTATCGTACAACAAGTACTAACAAAGTTTCATTATATTCTCTAATCCTATATCAACTATAAAAGAATTATAGAACATACGAGTGAGTGGAACTAAACTATATCAACTTTAATATTATTTTTCAACTACTATATCTACTACATATATAATAGGACAACATGTCACAATTTATTCAATGTAATTTATCTTTATGTCCCTTATAATGATATGTTATGAAAAAACATAGAAAATGTAGGCATTGCTAAGGGACAACATGTCACAATTTATTCAATGTAATTTACCTTTATTTCCCTTATAATGATATGTTATGAAAAAACATAGAAAATGTAGGCATTGCTAAGGATTGAACCCATGACATAACAATTCAAATGTCATTAAGTTGCCCACTACAACCATTGAGCTACACATGTTTTTGGGTAAATAGTAGAATACATTATTTATATCCATCAATGTTTTTTCATGATTTTTTATTCAAGATGGAATGAATATTTCACTTCTCATGCTATTCTTTATTGATTTTGTTAATTTATGTCTCTGTATATACATAATTTACATGTCTACTCTAATAATTTCTTATTTTATTTCATATAAAATGCTTTAAATTTCACATATTTTCTTAACTCTTTTGTCTAACTCCGAGTACTAATTATTCAGCAATATCAAATGCAATAAAATATTTGATTCTAAATTATTGAGGAATTTTTTGATTGAGAAAATTTGATTAAAAGGCTCACCCAAAATCTATTACAAATGAGAATCTAGGAAGTGTGACAAACTAAACATCATTTGAGAAAAAATTTGACACACTAAAATTTTCAATTTATAGTTTATATGGGTGCATGTGCTTAGATTAAAGTTTTTCTATAAATTAGTATATGAGTATACTGAAACATGAATAATAATTATACAGATACTCATAAAATTTGAGAATATGGACTAATCTATTGGGTTCTCTATTAAGAATATAAGCAGAAAATCAGGAATTTGCTATAATAATAATCAGATTTATTTTAGTAATAAAATTATTTGATAAATTATTCATATTTGTAACAAAATATAAATAAAAATTATATTAAGATATTCGTAAAACTCGATAATCGGGTCTAATCAATTTAATTCTTAATATGGTTAAACAGCACATTGAAATTAACCAAAGAAATAATCAAATATATTTTAATATTATAATAGTATTTGATATCTTAATTTGATAGAGAATCATAATATCGTGAATTGTGAAGGAGTTGCATTAACCCAATATGTTTGTACTCACATTGTTAGGGGTATATTACACAATCATTTAAGCAAATCTGTATAAGATTGTATTAAGTGAAGTAGCAAGCAAATTTGTGTTCAATTAGGAGAGGTTGAGGAACAGATATTGGGAAAAGAGAGAGGCAAAAGATGTATATACAGTAACAGGGATGTAACGGAGCCCTAACAGTTGAGTAAATAATTTTTTAAAAATTAATCAAAAATTTCTCAAATTTCAAAAAAATTAAAAACTGTAATGCAACTCAGGGCACTCTGACGGCTCTCATTGGACCAAGTTATGGACGAGTGTACCAACACCCAAGGAAAACGAAGGTATGAACTCATTATGTGTTGCATTTTTTTATGTATGCTTGTATTAAAATTTGTACCAAATTTTTAAGACCACGATTTGTTAGTGCAGTTTAGTAGTATGATTTTGCCTTATAAACTGAACTAAAGTCACATATCTACTCGATTTGGGACTGGAATATTACATAATATGCATGCACACACATATTTCATATCATTCTTCAAATTGAATTTATTTATATATATATGTATGTATATATACATATACTCATGTTCATCACTTTATTTAGAATTTAAACTCGATTCAAACAAAAATTGTTTATAACATGGTGAAAATGGAGGGTATAGTTAGAGATGAAAAAAAAAACTAATAATATGAAATAAGTTTGATTAAAACCCTACATTTGCATACAAATTACAATATATTAACAGAGTTAACTAAATAGAAGGAGAGAGAAAGAAGGGAGAGAAAGAAGATAGAAAATATTTCATCTTTCACAAAATTCAGATCCAAACAGGTTTAGATTGAGGGATGAAGATGACAATGAAGAAGGGAGTCATGATTACAAAAATGGATCTAAGGCTTTCTACATCGATGAAACTAGTGGAATAGTCGCTTTAGGATAGTGGGTGAAAGCAAAAAGATATGGAAGAAGAAATTCAGAAATTGGGGAGATAAGACAATTAACAATTACGGCCCAGAAAATCAACACTGGGAGAACCAATTGAGAGAGAGGGTAATATATTATAAAAGGAGAAGTAATGATGAGGTTCAAAGATGAATCACCTTGGAATGATCGTAAAGAGGAAAAATTGTTGAGAAATATACTAATAATGATTAAAGAGTTGAATAAAAGAGAAGCAAAACCATAAAGTATGGAGGAAGATATCCATAAATTTATAGAAGCTAACATGAAATGGTTGTAGGGGTGATGATCTTGCAATTAGAAAGGCACTACACCAAATTCACCTTGGGAAGCCTTGCTGAAACATAACCAAGTATCCAAAGAGCAAAGTCGATAGCCATTCTTCAATGCAGGAGAAAAAAAAGGATGGAAATAAACCTCCATGAGTCATTCAAAACAAATAGAGAAAAAAATACAGGATTCATCACCAATCTCCCGGAATCTGTTCAGCTAAAAGATCTTTGGTTATTATTCAGAAAAGAAGGAATAATCAAGGACATTATCCTGCCTCAAAAAAGAGATAAAAATAATAACCATTATGGGTTTGTTAAGGTTTCGATAAAAGAACTCTAGAGAGATTAATCTTTAAGCTTAATGGCCTCATCATCAAGGACAAACAAATTTATGTTAGTTGGGCAAGGAAGAGGACTCCACAAAGACATATTAAGTTGGCCGAGGTCTAGGGAGAGAAGCAGAGCTGATGCATAGTGAAAAGGAGGCAGTATAACGCCTTAGAAATTTCGAGTTTTTAAATTATTTATCTATTATTTATTACAAATAATATTATGTAAATATTGTTGTAAAGGTGGAGTATATGTGAAATTGTGGTTATGTGCTTCCGTGATGATTTGTGTATGCCGTGTAGGTTGGTGTATTTTTATTTATATTTTTGAGGATTTAAAAATATTTAAATCATGCATTTTTGATCCTCTGTAAATTTTATAAAATTATCGGAGGAATTAAAAATCATGAAATCTTTTGTAATATTATCTTTATAATATTATTTAGTTTTTAAAATGGTTGGGTGAATTAATTTGAATGTTTCGGTATTTTAAAGTGATTTTAAGAGTTTATTGCATTTAAAGGATCAAAATTTGTAAAATTCGTATTTAATTCATTTTTGATCCAAAAAATAGTTTAAATATATGTGGGTGCTCATAATTTTATATTATTTAATTTCAAAAGTGAAAATTTTAATTTTCACAATTTTCTATTTAATTCCTATTTGTGTTATATATTTATTAGTTTTAAAATCAAATAAGAGGTGTAGCAATGTTTATTGTTATTGGGCCAAGCCCAATAAGTTACTAACTAGCAGCCCAGCAGTAGAACTCTCTGGAGTAATCGGGGGGGAGGGAGATGAAGAAAAAAAATAATAAAAAGAATAGAGAATAGAAGAAATTGGGGAGAAAGAAGAGAGATTTGGGAATAGATATATATATATATACTAAATTCGTGTGTGTATGTGTGTTTATATACATGGGTGTGTGTGTCTTATGCGTGTATGTATAATGAGGTGTATGTATCGCAGGTGGGTTGTTGTAGAGAAAGAGGCTTGCTGGTGGTGTTCGACTGTGGTGATGGTAGAGTTGATGGGTTCGGCTATATATGATTTGTGTGTGGGTTTTTGCAAAGGCGAGTGAGTAGTGCTGATGGGTGTGATGTGTTAACGATGAAGTGGGGCAGTTCAGTTGGTTTGTGTTGAGGGCGTGGGGGGATGGAAGGAGACAGGGGTGAATAAGGTTGTACAGGGGAAGAGGTGGTAGATGCTGTACGTGTGAGTTGTTGGGTATAAATAGGACATGTTTTGTGTAATCTGGGTGTAAGGCTGAGAGATATGTGCTTATGGTGTTTATGAGGCTGTACGTGCGTGCGTGATGTGGGGTGTGGATGTGCAGCGAATTGGGTGTGTCAGTAATTGGGGATATTTACTGTTATGGTTCGGCTTGAGCTTAGTGTTGCTGTTGAGTGTTTCTCGGGTTTGTTTTTGTTGATTGTGCGGACCAGTGTGGCGTGCTGCTGTAGAATGGTGGTGTACAGAGTGCTTGCGTAAGTCTATGGCTGTGGTTGATATCTTGATGGTAATTATGATGTTAATGTATGTTGATTACTAGCTAGCTTACTTGCATTTTTGATTTGCGATTGTTATAAATTAAATTATGATGTTTGCTTGATAATTATAGATTATAAGATTGTTAAATGTTAGTTAAGTGGTAAATGCCTTTGCAATGTTAATTAGTAAGAAAATTATCTGTATATGTTAATTTAAAAGCTATATAATGATTTTCGAATTTCAGTTGTAACTAGTTGATACGATTTGAGGAATAAAAGTGGTTGTATGCATAATCTACTTGATTAGCATGTTTAAAGGATTGTTAAGTGGTTACTAATTTACTTTGATAATTGTTAGTAATTATCGGATATGTTACATGATTAGTAAATTGTGTGTTGGATTTGAAGTGACAATTATACTTGGAAAATCGCTATTTGTGGATATGGGTTTTTAGGATAAAAGAAGTTATATGTACATTTTTAATTGGATTGTGATATATGTCCGTAATATGAAACTATCTCTTGATTGTATAGTTTACAAATGTAATCTATAGTAAAGTTAAACTGTTATTTAATTTTCTTTATGTGTTTATCTGCGAGGAGTTGCAATGAGATCACAAGTCTTAAATGTCAATATTTAAAGACTTGTGTAGTTCTCTTCAACTAGTTCCTCGGGCTTACGAATATCAATGATTAACTATCATGAGTATAATTAATATACTTGAGTGATGTGATCATCGATATAGCGTAAGTAATAGTTAGTGCTAGGGGTTGTTCCCTAGGGCTTACGAACATCAATGATTGATTGTCACGCGTATCATTAAAATGCGTGAGAAATACGATTATTGGTGTAGCGTAAGTAATAGTGTTAGTTATTATGTGCTAGGTGCCGCATGTCTGGGCGGGTACTTTTCTTACTTGTTTACTTTTATGTTGCTACAAGTTGAGGCAACTTTATTTTTGCAAAAACAGGGTTGAATTGTATTTGAGGGGCTGTGCCCATAGTCCGATAAACGAATACCTCATGCCGAAATTTTCTAAAAATCTCCTGCAAATTTATTTAAAACCTATTTAATTTATTTGATTTCAATGCTTGGAAGGGTGTTATGATTTCTAAGGGTTTAAGTATATGTATTAGTGGATTATTTCGAGAATATATCGTGGTTTTAAATATTAAGTGGTTGTGATGTTTTGAAGTGGTTGTGTGACGTGTTTATGTGACTTAGTTAACTATACTAAGACTACTATATGAGTATGGTTGGATATGTCTATATGTATTGTATATGTTATTATATAAGATGTGTATAAGCGTAATAGGACGCGTATGGGTAGAATAGAACAAGCAATGAAGTTTTGCTTGAGTTAATACTGAAATAATATCTAACCTTGTAAAGGTTCGAATAGGAAACCTGGTCAAGAGCAGTGCGTGAGAAAATGGAAAGATGAACAAAGGGACAAATATCAAAGCCAACGGGTGAATTAATGTAAAGTGGCGAGTTACGAAGTAGAGATGGAAATTGAGTCGAGGATCAATGTTAGGATCGAGAACTCCATGAATCGAGGCAAGTGTTCTTGCTAGTCACTTATTGTTCAAGTGATGCAATTTAGTTTGTTTGTAGTATGTGATAATTTGGTCAAGTATAGATGGAATGACACATATACTTTTCAAATAAGTGTGATGTTGTTTATCTCCCCTACCCGTAGTTCAAATATCTGATCGATTTGCACAGAATTTTACAAATCACCTTTCTCACTCACTATCATATCCCTGAAATGCTATTTTATCTATTTTTGTCAAAATGGTTTAAGAATTCCATAAATAAAGGAAATCCAAGATTTTAAACTCTTATGAAAGCTTGCTAGCAAAACTCTTGATTCTAGCATATTTCACCAATGGACCCCATTTAGAAAAATGTTCTCTTTCTAATTGATCTGAACCTTTCCATATTGAAATTGTTTTGCAAATATTTGTTTTAAGTTATTTCATCCGCTTATGGAAGCTCAAACTCTTCATTGTGTTTAAGTTTTAGTAAAGGCCCGATACTTGACCATATCCTTGCTTTAGTCTAGAATTTCAATTGTTGAAAATCTTATTGCAATTTATACCCTTATTCTTGCTCAAATGAAATTTTCTTTAGATAAGTTGCTGATGTTATAAATCTATTTATTCGTATCGAACTTGTTGATATCAGTTGAGAATCTTGGTTCGTTTATCCCCTGTGTTGTATCGAACTTGTCGATAACCTTTGAGTTGTTATTCTTTAATTATTACCCACTTGTTGTGTCGAACTTGTCGACACTTGATGATCTTGAATCTTTCATTGACTCTTGGATTATGAGTCGTTATTCTGGAACGTGAGTTTTCCAGTTATTGGTTGGCAAAGGTTGTCGATTGTTCCGACACCTAGTGTGGATGACTTAGAATTGGAAATGTTTTTAAATAGATGTCACTTTGGGGAGACCATATTATGGTCAACAGATGTCCCTTCGGGGAGACCAGATTCGTGGTCAGAAGTTAAGGCCAATGTGTGCCGTGGATCCATTAAAGGACATTGTTGTGTGCGTTTGTCCGGGGTTAGTGCGTGACTGATCAGCAGCCTAACCTTGATGATGTTTTTTTTATATATAAAAATTCCAATTCTAGTCTATACTCTGATATTGAGATGTTGTTTCTTGACTCTTTGGAAGTCCGTTTTTATAATATTGATATCGAAACTCTTATCAGTTCTAGTTTATGTTGCACCTTATTAATGGTGAATTGTTGGCCCTCGTGGCAATCTAAAAGTTGATATCACTGATTCTTTCATGGAATGAGATGAAACCCCTGTGTTTATCAGATTTGTCATCATTATTGAATTGTATCATTATTGCACTTGCTGAGCATTGTTGGCTCACTCTTGCTTGTTTGTTTTCTTCAACTAAAAGAGAGGATTAGAGAACTTAGTAATGGTCAGTGGTGTTGCTTTCCAGTAGCGAGAGGAGACGTTCGAGACAGGGAATTCATTGGATAGTGGATTGGGAATTTTCGAGGTGGGATACTTAGTTAGACAGAAATCTCATGTAGCTATAAAAATTGTATAACAGTTTTATTCTGAGAATGGTTGTAAATTTATAATTTGATAGTTTGTTTCATACCATAGCCTGTATGCGATCTTGGTTAAGGGGTTTTTATTATTAAATGTTGTTTATATTCAGAAATGTATAATATTGTTTATGGTTAGTGGCCCCATATCTGTACCCCGGATTTTGGGATGCTAGAAGTTGGTATCAGAGCTACAGGTTATGGTCACTGAAACAGATTAGGAGAGTTAGGGTACGAGTATAAGATAGAAGTTGGTTAGAACGGTTTAGGGTAAGGATCGCGTCAGGATACTTCGGCAAGCGTCGCGACGTTAATCGGACTTTAGGCATATCGCGCGAGTAGAAGTTCAAATCGTTTACGGATCGAGCTATTAGCAAAATAGTGAATCTGAAGCAGCTTAAGCTAAGTAAACAGCTGGAGTTATCAGTTCGGGAGACGTTATCTCAAGATTTTTGCGTAGAATTTAGGACATCCTACGAGATTAGTTTCGATGTGAACGTTTCGAAGATGGTTCGAGAAGGTTAATAATGCGAAGTGAGAAGCGATTATAAGCAAGAATTGGAAGTTAAGCGTAATTGTGCGCCCTTAATCATTGATTCCGTTTAGTTTATTGTCCAGAGAAATTTCATATTCTTCCTTTGAATTATTGTAAATTAATTCCCGGTTGGTATCGTTGCTGAGGCATTCGTTGCGCAGTGACGGTTCACAATCGAGAATGAATTGAGATCTTCTTATTTATTCAACTTTTTGTAGTCAAGCCGGTTTTGGCAGCTAAGTATATTAGTACTTAGCCGACAAGAGTGAGGATATGAATAATTAGTAATTTCTTGAATGTTTGCTTGATCAATCATTGAAGCATCTATTGAAAATTCTTTTATACATCAATCGATAATGAGTCTTCTATATCATATTTATTCGAATTTAATCCCATTCTTTTGGAAATAAATATATATTTTCAAATGGTATTTGATCCAGCTTTACATGAAGATTTTCGAAACTCTTGAATCCTTTCCATTATCATGAATGCTTGATTCTCTCTATTCCAACTGAGATGAACAACCTATGCAGATAGGGGAGTCAGGGACATCTTATCTTTGTGGTAGGAGTCCAGTGGGACGCCACTGATTGTGTTTGTCATGAAGTACTAAAGACTGGCCATCTTTATGTACTGTGGTGGTTCACTAAGTGACAAATGCAACCTGAAAATAGTTCAAAGATCATATTGATCTCTCGGTTAAATTCCTTTATAAAAGTTTTATCAAATAAACCCCTTGTATATTCGTACTTGGTGCCCATTCGTTTTTATTGGCTTCTTTTTGTCAGAAATTCGTTGGTTTCGAAACTTCGAATGATGAAGAGATGTGAAGATAGACGTGACGACGTTTTAAATGATTGAAACTACAACTGCATTGACGAAGAAGTGGTTATGCGAGTTTAAGAATTTGGTGATTAAGACAGATATGTCATGTCAAATTGGATTAATTCTTGAACCGATAAAACACAGACAAGATTCGAGACTAATGAGAATCGAATAAAGGAAAAGGACAGTAAATAAGAGTGCATGATTGCAGATATTGTTAAGGGCGAAAAGAGAATGGTAATGGAGATTTTGAGTATAGATGCTTAATGCCGAAGAAAGATTGTTTTGGACACCTACTGAAAGGCAGAGATAGTGAATGAAATAGCATGAGATTTTGAATGTTTCAAATCCATCGTTGGATATAAGATTTTACAAACAAGGAAGGTTGACTTGAGTAAAGCGGAGTGAAGAAGAACGGAAAGGTTTGTAAAAATAAAATGTCGAGAAGATCCAAGACTGAATAAAGGGTAAAGTGAATATGTGGAGTAAATAACTTATGTAAGCCAGTGTAGGAAGTCGCGATCATCAGGGATGGAGGAAAGTTGACCAAGATGGAATAAAATGACAGTGAGGAGGAAGACAGAGAAACCAGAAGGTTCCAAAAAGCGATTAAACAGAAATACAAATTAGCTAAGGGTAGTGTGGTAACAAGAAGCAGAGTCGGAAGTTAAAGCTATGCACTATGAATTCGAAAACACAAGAATTGTGCCCGAAATTGTGCCATGTCAATCTTAGTGCGACCTACAATAAGAATGTCAAGACGGTTATTTATAATTATTAAGGATCTATAAATTCAGCACAATTGTGAATAAAGTTAACAAGGAGTGGATTGGGATTGTGATGACCCTAAAAAGGGTTAAGTCCAATTCAAGATTGGATTTATTTCCTAACAACGAAATGCGAGCAAATTATAAGGGCGAGACAAGGAGATTTTGACTTTTGAGAAGGATAAAGGCAGTGATTTAAGGTCAAAAGCAGATATAGAAGTCTTAGCAATCAAGCAGATCAAGAGATGGTTATATCAAAGGAATGAAGTCGTTTGGTATAAGAAGAAGGTAGCAGAAAGGAGATAATTAAGTCAAAGCATATTTCAATGAATAAGATTTCATACAACAATTGAACGCAGAATTTATTATGATCATAGATCACAAATTAAAATGTTCAAAGATTGGTGAAGCGTATGCAACTCAATCGATAATGACCTTAAAGAGTTCCAAGAAAAGAAAGAAAATGTGGCATAAGGATTTCAATGTAGTTAATGTGAGTGATCTTTGTAGTAAATGTGAGTGATGTTAAATGTTGTAATCATAAGATGTAAAGTCAAACTTGAGGACTCGTCAATTATATAAGATTGTGATCTGAAAGTGATTTCGCAGGATACGAGACAGTAAAGTTACAAAAAAAGATTGGAGGAAGTTAGGTCGAAGCCAAGGTCACGGTTTGCTTATTGATTTTTTTTTTTAATTTTCAAAAATATTTTGGTTAAAAAGGCTTTTTGATTAAAACCCTATTATTTTAAATGTTTCCTCTTAAAATGATTTTTCTAAAATATCTTTCAAAAGGATTTTTAGTGGGTTCAAATGGTTTTTAAATTGTTTTAAATCAACAAAATATTTGAGGCTTTCTTTCAAATGTTTTAGCAAACCTATGTTGCAAGAAGGTAGAAATTGAGTATTAAACCGAATGGTGGTTGGCGCGAATGCCCTGCTATAAGAGTTGATCGTGTTGTTCGGGTTCAAATTGCGATTGGAAATAGATGATATAGGGTTAAATTTCCAGGATAGGTACTTAGTGAAACAATGAGATGAAGGATGGATAGAAGTTTCCGATTATTCCATTCTCGAGCAACATTGCACGTGAAAGAGGAGTAAGAATGATCGGGGAATTTCTTGATGTTCCTTTTCTCAAAGTTTTAATTGAGAAAGATTTCGTTTTAAGATATATCAATAAGCGATGATGCGTATTAAGTTGTATATGCGTGTTGATAAAGCGGGAGCTTGTTGAGAATTGTTAAAGAATTGTATCATGATTGGTATCAAGTGAAGTTCTGACCTCAGGAATTGTTCTTGTATAGAGTGAAGTCACAGTCAAGGTGACGGGTGTATTAGTGGTCAAGAGCTGCAAATAATCAAGGCTATATCTCAAAAGATTTAGCAAACCAAAATATTTTATAAGAACGAGAATCGAGTTGTTAAATAAATTATGCTTGAGGTGCATCTAAGGACGTCTGGGAATTGTAGTATCTGATTGCAAGGACGCGACTGAGAATGGACGATATGATGTTAAGTTTTAAGATTAGGTACTCGGTAGAATAGTGGGACTAAAGTCAGAAAGAAATTTCTTAATTATTCCCTTTTCGGTCAACATAATACTAAAAGTGGAGTGGAAGCGATCGGAGGATTTCTTGATATTCTGTTCTCGTAGTTCAATTCGAAATCGTGTGGTAATACGTAAAGCGTGAGAATGGTACCAAGTGTAGATCGTTGTGAATCAAGGCAAATTACGCAATTGCATTATGTCGAAGAATTGGCGTGGTGATATAAGTTTTGACGCGGGGTATAGTTCGTTATACGAAAAGGCCATGTTGATTTCGAAAATAAGATATTCGTTCACGTGTGATTAACGTTTGGAGTTAATAAGACTCGGAGACCAAGTTTAAGATTGTTTCGGGAATTGAGGGCTCAAAGAATGAGCTTATAAATTTATGAGATGGTACGATGGAATCCTAAAGGTTGAGAGATACAACCTGAGAAGTGGAAGTAAGATGTTTGATGAGAATTGTTATTTGTGTCCTTAGGATTGATTCTGAGGACAGAATCCTATTAAGGGGGAAAGGATATAACGCCTTAGAAATTTCGAGTTTTTAAATTATTTATCAATTATTTATTAAAAATAAAATTATGTGAATATTGTTGTAAAGGTGGAGTATATGTGAAATTGTGGTTATGTGCTTCCGTGATGATTTGTGTATGCCATGTAGGTTGGTGTATTTTTATTTATATTTTTGAGGATTTAAAAATATTTAAATCATGCATTTTTTATCCTCTGTAAATTTTATAAAATTATCGGAGGAATTAAAAATCATGAAATCTTTTGTAATATTATCTTTATAATATTATTTAGTTTTTAAAATGGTTGGGTGAATTAATTTGAATGTTTCGGTATTTTAAAGTGATTTTAAGAGTTTATTGCATTTAAAGGATCAAAATTTGTAAAATTCGTATTTAATTCATTTTTGATCCGAAAAATAGTTTAAAAATATGTGGGTGCTCATAATTTTATATTCTTTAATTTCAAAAGTGAAAATTTTAATTTTCACAATTTTCTATTTAATTCCTATTTGTGTTATATATTTATTAGTTTTAAAATCAAATAAGAGGTGTAGCAATGTTTATTGTTATTGAGCCAAGCCCAATAAGTTACTAACTAGCAGCCCAGCAGTAGAACTCTCTGGAGTAATCGGGGGGGGGGGGGAGATGAAGAAAAAATAATAATAAAAAGAATAGAGAAGAGAAGAAATTGGGGAGAAAGAAAAGAGATTTGGGAATAGATATATATATATATATATATATATTAAATTCGTGTGTGTATGTGTGTTTATATACATGGGTGTGTGTGTCTTATGCGTGTATGTATAAGTGAGGTGTATGTATCGCAGGTGGGTTGTTGTAGAGAAAGAGGCTTGCTGGTGGTGTTCGACTGTGGTGATGGTAGAGTTGATGGGTTCGGCTATATATGATTTGTGTGTGGGTTTTTGCAAAGGCGAGTGAGTAGTGCTGATGGGTGTGATGTGTTAACGATGAAGGGGGGCAGTTTAGTTGGTTTGTGTTGAGGTCGTGGGGGATGGAAGGAGACAGGGGTGAATAAGGTTGTACAGGGGAAGAGGTGGTAGAGGCTGTACGTGTGAGTGGTTGGGTATAAATAGGACAGGTTTTGTGTAATCTTGGTGTAAGGCTGAGAGATATGTGCTTATGGTGTTTTTGAGGCTGTACGTGCATGCGTGATGTGGGGTGTGGATGTGCAGCGAATTGGGTGTGTCAGTAATTGGGGATATTCACTGTTATGGTTCGGCTTGAGCTTAGTGTTGCTGTTGAGTGTTTCTCGGGTTTGTTTTTGTTGATTGTGCGGACCAGTGTGGCGTGCTGCTGCAGAATGGTGGTGTACAGAGTGCTTGCGTAAGTCTTTGGCTGTGGTTGATATCTTGATGGTAATTGTGATGTTAATGTATGTTGATTACTAGCTAGCTTACTTGCATTTTTGATTTGCGATTGTTATAAATTAAATTATGATGTTTGATTGATAATTATAGATTATAAGATTGTTAAATGTTAGTTAAGTGGTAAATGCCTTTGCAAAGTTAATTAGTAAGAAAATTATATGTATATGTTAATTTAAAAGCTATATAATGTTTTTCGAATTTCACTTGTAACTAGTTGATACGATTCGAGGAATAAAAGTGGTTGTATGCATAATCTACTTGATTAGCATGTTTAAAGGATTGTTAAGTGGTTACTAATTTACTTTGATAATTGTTAGTAATTATCGGATATGTTACATGATTAGTAAATTGTGTGTTGGATTTGAAGTGACAATTATACTTGGAAAATCGCTATTTGTGGATATGGGTTTTCAGGATAAAAGAAGTTATATGTACATTTTTAATTGGATTGTGATATATGTCCGTAATAGGGGTGTTCAAACAATCCGTCAAACCGTGAATCCGGACCGGACCACAACAATCCGAACCAACAAAAACCGAAACCGTAAAAACCGTTGTTAGTGGTTCGGTTAATCGGACCGTTTATACATAAATGGTTTGGTTATGGTTTTCAATATTTTAAAACCGGTTAAACCAAACCGGACCGTTATATAATAATACGCTAAAAAAATTTAGTAGATAGTTATAAGTTAAGATTATAACTTATAGTATGTAATGTATGTACGTATATATAATAAAGGGATTAAATTACTTAATAAATATAATATTGAGTTAATTGTCAATATGTTGTAGTTCTACACTAAATTAATTTGTTTACTATTTATATAAATTCAATTGAATTATATAAAGGTAATACGTAAATAGTAGAATAAACACTGATAAACAAATATTGTAATACATATATGTAGTGTATAATATTAATGTGTATTAAATTTTACTTTATATTTATTCAAATTAGAATTTCATTTTTATGTTTAACAAAAATTAAAAAAATAATATGCAATAAAGTTCAAACCGTGGTTGAAAACCGAACCAATCCGTTCTTCTATGGTCTGGTTTGGTTTGGTCTTGGCATCTAACTGGTCTGGTTTGGTTTTGATTTTTGAAAAACCGTTTATATTGGTTTGGTTCGAAAAGAACAAGAATCCGGACCAAACCAATCCGTGAACACCCCTAGTCCGTAATATGAAACTATCTCTTGATTGTATAGTTTTCAAATGTAATCTATAGTAAAGTTAAACTGTTATTTAATTTTCTTTATGTGTTTATCTGCGAGGAGTTGCAATGAGATCACAAGTCTTAAATGTCAATATTTAAAGACTTGTGTAGTTCTCTTCAACTAGTTCCTCGGGCTTACGAATATCAATGATTAACTATCACGAGTATAATTAATATACTTGAGTGATGTGATCATCGATATAGCGTAAGTAATAGTTAGTGCTAGGGGTTGTTCCCTAGGGCTTACGAACATCAATGATTGATGTTAGTTACAGAGGCATGCCTGTACACATCTAATAACAAGCCTAATTGTTTGTAATGCTTTGCATTACTTACATGACCTCTTAACTGAGGGAACCTCTAGTTGTAGAGTTTCTGTTTGTATTGTACTTGTAGTAGGCATCAAATCCTAGTTGTGTAATTGTACTTATAGAGTCTAGAATAATGCTTGAAAGAAGTTCCAAGGTTCATGCCTCAAGCAAGGAGTTAAAGACTGTCAAATAATCACAGTTGGGATTTGAAGAAATGAAGAATTTGCCTAAGTACCAATTCGAGAAGTATATTTGTCTATTCGAGAAGTCCAGCATTCGAGAAATCAGGGATTCGATATCTCAAGACACTATTCGATATCTCTAAATACACTGTTCGATATCTCATTCGATATCTCAGAGATTCGATATGTATACTACTCTATTCGAGAACTCAAGAAGTCAACAAGTCAAGATGGTATTCGAGTTCTCAAAGAGTCAACAAGTCAAAGTTCCATTCGATATCTCAAGGACTCAGAAAGCTATTCGATATCTCAAGGATTCGATAAGTCAAATGTTCTATTCGACAACTCAAGGAATCCTGATGGAAAAGAGCTATTCGAGAAGTGGTTCGATATGTCAATATAACAGTGTTCGAGAACTCAGAGTTATCGATCAAGTCAATTCTAGTTCTCGAATCACTTACTTAGTCACTTCTCGAATACATTCTTGGAGACAAAATACTGAAGAAATTGTACAAGTCAGAAACCTGCAACAAGCCAATGCACTTTATGGACCACAATCTGTAACGTGCTTTGGAAAGCCTACAAGGAAGCTTGGAGAGATATAGAAGAGACAAGGAGCTAAAGAAGTGGATCTAAACAGGCTTTGCAAAGTCAAATCTGTAACCGTTTGGACACTTACTCAAAAAGGATAGACAGACTAGAAAGTAATTTGTTTAGCTACCTTATTTGCAGTAAGTAGGCTGTATCCATGTTCTATAAGGACACAGCCTCACTTCATAACTTAGTAACTTTTGTGAGTCGAGTTTTTCATACACTGTAAGCTATATCTCTCTGAGAAAAACGAAGCTGAGAATACTATCATTTGTATTCACAGATTGTAGCAACCTTTATCTAATAATACATTAGATTAAAGTGATATTGTGTTGTGTGTTGTTCTTTATCCGCATCTACATCACTGCACACACAATACTTGTTTGCTACACAGACTCAAGGCACGAAAAGTTCAAGAATCCATTCACTCCCCCCTCTGTATTCTTTCTTTGTGTTCAATACTCAACAAGTGGTATCAGAGCGGGCTGTTTATTCAAAAACAGAAAAATGATCATGAGTTCGAATACACCAAAGACTACAGGAACGGTGAAGGTCCCTAAGTTTGACAAAGAAAACTTCAACCTCTAGAAGATAAAGATGATGTTGTTCATTAAAGCCTCTCATCCCTTGTATCCTGAGATTCTCAAGAATGGTCCTTTTGTTCCACAACAAGAGATACCAGAAAAGACTGTTGGAACCACAACTATCCCAAGATCTTATGAGGCCAAGGATCCATCAAAATGGATAGAATCAGAAAGGGAGAAGGTTGCTCTTGACAGCCACCTCATGCTGCTTATCATTGATTCCATGGACATGTCAATGTTTGCAAACATTGCATCATGTACGTCTGCTAAAGAGATGTGGGATCACATTGAGGTGTTGTGTGAAGGGACTAATGAGGTTAAGGAAAACAAGAAACAGATACTGGTTACACAGTATGAAGCTTTCATGGCACAACCCAAGGAAAGCATCACTGAAATGTTTGAAAGGTTTCACAAGCTAGTTACTGAGTTGCAGATGAATGGCAAGGTTTACAGCACCAAGGAGTTAAATATGAAATTTCTATTGTCTTCACCAAATCATCTAGAGCAAAGAGTCATTTCTCTAAGGGAGAGAGATTTGAACAAAGTCACCTATGATGTGCTCTATGGAGTCCTAAAGACTCATGAGCTTGAGTTGCTTCAGAAAAGGGCTATCCAAGCCAACCAAGGTAGAATGATAAACACATCATGTGCCTTGATTGTCAACAAATCTATTCTGGACCTAGAAGCATCTACAAACCAGCTAAGGATAGAGGAGGTAGGAGATGATGAAGAAACTGAAGCTGGGGTGAGTGAACCTGTTGAGGAAAAGGAGGAAGAAGAAGAAGAGTTTTACACTCTGGAAGAACTTGATGGGATGGAAAATACTTCATATGCTTTCATGGCCAGAAAATTTCCAAACATCAGATTTAAAAGAAATCAACCCTTCAAACCCAAACCTCAAAACCATTCAGTCAACAAGAACAAGGCACCTGTGAAACCAAGCAGAAATAAATTCAAAACCAGTTATGTGGATAGGTCATCTGTAAGGTGCTATAGATGAAATGACCTAGGGCATTTTGCCAGTGAATGCAAGAAGCCTAAAAAGAAGGATAGAGATTATCTTGAGCTCGAAGCTAAGTATGAGGCCCTTCTGAAAAAGCAGACACAAGGTAAGGCCTACATAGCTGAAGGGAAGTGCTGGGATGATTCTGAGAGTGATGGAGAGGAACAAGAATTCTGCAATTATGCCTTGATGGCCAACTCCAAGGATGACTCATCTCCATCTGATTCTCAGGTACCTTCTCTCACTACTATAGACATGTCTGTTTCTGAGTATAAATGCATGATCGAACAACTATCTGTTAAAATGTTTAATATTCATACTAGTATGACTGCTGCTAATGAAGAGATTGCTAAACTGTCTACTAGAAATGAAATATTAACCAAAAAGAATGAGGAACTTGAGCTAACTGCTATGCAAGTAGAAAACCTTAAGAAAGAAGTTGAATATTTGCAGAACAAGGTTGTATGTGCTAGCCAAGTAGAGAAGGCTCTTAGGGATGAATTAGCTGAAAATGAATTCAAACTGAAAACTTTCAAGAAATCATCTGGTCTAGTGCAATCCTACTGTGAGAAAATTGAAGCTAAACCCAAAGCAGCTATTGGACTTGACTATGACTCTCTCAAACAGAGGAAAGGCTATGCTGTAATTGAAGAGGACACAGCTGTTCATGAGAAAGTGCCTCACATATTGAGAAAGACTGAAAATCCAATTTTTAAGGAATCAACATTTGAAATTGATGAGGATGCCTTACTCACATATTGAGAAAGACTGAAAATCCAATTTTTAAGGAATCAACATTTGAAATTGATGAGGATGCCTTACTCATCAAACAAATGTTGAATGATGAGGATGAGGCACAATCTAGTGAACAACAAGCATCCTCTAAGAGTGAGAGTGTCAAGTCAAAGACCAAGGAACCAGTAGTTGATAGGCCAAGACCTAAGAAGTTTGTTAAGTTTGTCTCAGCTGGGAAGAGTGAATCAGAAAAGAAAGTGACTAAGAAGAAACAAAACAGAAATGGCAAGTTAGGGATTAACAAGGATAACAACTATACTTATATGCCTAATGCCCCTAGGAAAACTTGTCAGAACTGTTTCAATACCAATCATTTAACTCATGCATGCAAGAAACCTGTTGGTAGTGTGCCAGAACCATTCTATGATTGTTCTGTGTCTCTAAGTCATAGAGATGCACCTTTTTGTGATAAATTTGACTGTATGCCATGCAATATGAATGTTATGACTAGTTGTTTTAATTTAAGAAGGCAATTCATTGATGGTTGTATCAGTCACAATTCTCACACACACTACACAAGGTCAAAGTCTTTAAGTCCTCCTAAAGCTAGGAAGGTACCTCTGTCACCTAAGTCTGAAACTTCAGGTTCTAAGACTTCCAGCAGTGACAAGAAGACTGACTCTAAGAAAGTTGACAAGCATGCTGTTTATGATAAAACTGTCTCTAAGTCACATGGACCCAAACTTGTTTGGGTACCAAAGGAAAAGTAATACCTTTGTGTTTGCAGGGCAAAGAAAGTGAAAAGAAGGTCATGTGGATTTTGGACAGTGGATGCTCAAATCATATGACTGGTGATATGGCCCTGCTATCACAGTATGAGGAAAAGGCTGGCCCAATGGTTGCTTTTGGAGATGACAGCATGGGTAACACATTGGGATATGGCAAGCTGAAAGTTGGTAATGTCATCATTGAAGATGTAGCACTAGTCAAGGGGCTCAAGCATAATCTGCTAAGTGTTGGTCAGTTTACTGATAGAGGATTCAAAGTGAATTTTGACAAAGATGAATGTTTGATCACCCACAAAAAGACTGGTGATTTTGCTCTATCTGGAGTAAGGAAGGGAAGCCTGTTTGTAGCCAATATGGACTCTGCAAACAAGGACAAAATTTGTTGCTTTTACTCAAAAGCATCAAATGAAGATTGTTGGCTGTGGCACAAGAAACTATCACACCTGAACTTCAAGGCCATTAATTTTCTAGTCAAAAGAGAGTTAGTGAGAGGCATGCCCACACTTGAATTCTGCCAAGAAGGAGTGTGTGAGGCTTGTCAAAAAGGAAAAATGAAAAGATTAAGCCACAAGTCAAAGACAGTGACATGATCAATAACCAAGCCATTACAACTCATTCATATGGATTTGTTTGGGCCTGTCAACATTATGTCACTTGGAAGAAAGAAGTATGCCCTGGTAATGGTTGATGATTTTTCAAGGTATACATGGGTGGAATTTCTGGCATCAAAAGATGAGGCTCCACAAGTAATTATTGAGCATATAAAGAAAGTTGACAAGGAAGCAAAGGCAAACAATGCAAGTGTGATTGCACTGAGAAGTGATAGTGGAACAGAGTTCAGAAATGCCATACTCGAAGCATTCTGTAAAGAGAATGGTATTTCTCAGCAATTCTCAGCTCCTAGGACTCCACAACAAAATGGAGTTGTTGAGAGAAAGAATAGAACTCTAATTGAGGCTGCTAGAACAATGTTACTTGATGCAAAAATGCCTACATGTTTTTGGGCTGAGGCTGTGAGTACTGCATGCTACATTCAGAACAGAACCCTCATCAACAAAAACACTGGAAAGACACCTTACAACTTGATGACTGGAAAGAAGCCTACTCTAAAGTATGTTCATACTTTTGGAAGCAAATGCTTTGTACTAAAGGATAACTCTGAATATGTTGGAAAGTTTGATGCAAAAGCATTTGAAGGAATTTTTCTTGGCTATTCTATGGAAAGAATTGCATACAAGGTTTATGTCATCAGTCAAAAGAAAGTTATGGAAAGCACAGATGTAACATTTGATGACAGCAAACTACCTGGTCTAGAAGAAGCCAATGATGAAGACAAAGATCCATTGAGGTTTGATAATCTAGATGATTCTGATGAAGAGATTGAAACTGGAGTTGAAACTCAAGTTCAACAAACTCAAGTGAATAATGATACAAGAGAAGAATTTGTGCCAATCGATAGTGGAGAAACAAGCATCCAAGACACACCTGTGAGTAATGGCAACTTCACAGGGGGAGGAAATGAGGATGACCATGATGTGGATGATGAAGCAACATCAAGAATGAGAAGTCAGGCTGAACACTCGAGGAAATGGGATAGATCACACACTGCAGAGAAAATCATTGGAGATCCTAATGCAAGAGTAAGGACTAGGAGAGCAACTCAAAATGAGTGCCTCTATGGATGTTTTCTATCACAAGTTGAGCCTAAGAAACTTGATGATGCACTATTGGATCCAGATTGGATTATTGCTATGCAAGAAGAGTTTAATCAATTTGAAAGGAACAAAGTATGGGAACTTGTGCTTGCACCAAAGAATAGAACCATTGTTGGAACAAAATGGGTTCTGAAGAATAAGATGGATGAAGATGGTGTAATAATAAGAAACAAAGCAAGGCTGGTTGCAAAAGGATACTCTCAACAGGAAGGCATTGATTATGATGAGACATTTGCCCCTGTTGCTAGATTGGAAGCCATAAGAATATTCTTGGCATTTGCTGCTCATTCAAACTTTAAAGTTTATCAAATGGATGTCAAGAGTGCATTTCTAAATTGAGAGTTGGAAGAAGAGGTTTATGTGCAACAACCACCTGGCTTTGAGGATCCACATTTCCCAGAATTTGTCTACAGATTGCTTAAGGCACTGTATGGACTTAAGCAAGCTCCAAGAGCATGGTATGATACTTTATCACAATTTCTTCTTGAAAATCAATTCACTAGAGGCACATTGGACAAGACACTGTTTTACAAGAAGCATGGTGATGATATTATCCTAGTCCAAATTTATGT
This sequence comes from Kitagawia praeruptora, assembly GCA_037693485.1. Classification (NCBI taxonomy): domain Eukaryota; kingdom Viridiplantae; phylum Streptophyta; class Magnoliopsida; order Apiales; family Apiaceae; genus Kitagawia; species Kitagawia praeruptora. Next base: position 156,596,148 of record CM075346.1, on the reverse strand, counting down.
GGATGGTATCATTTTTGGGTCTACAAATGAGAAGCTATGTGAGAAATTTTCCAAACTCATGCAGAGCAGATATGAGATGAGTATGATGGGAGAGTTGACATTCTTTCTTGGGTTGCAAGTCAGTCAAAGGAAGGATGGTATCATTATCAGTCAGACCAAATACATCAAGGATCTATTGAAGAAGTTTGACTTGGAAGACTGCTCACCTGCAAAGACACCCATGGCCACTGCAACTAAGCTGGATGAAGATGCTAAAAGCAAGATAGTAGATATCTCAGTCTACAGAGGCATGGTTGGTTCTCTACTCTACCTCACTGCAAGTAGGCCAGACATCATGTTTGCTACATGTCTATGTGCTATATTTCAATCAAATCCAAAGGAATCACATTTGATTGCAATAAAAAGGATCTTTAGATATCTGAAGGGCACTCCAAACTTGGACTTATGGTATCTTAAGGACACAGAGTTCAATCTGGTTGGTTATTCTGATGCTGATTATGCTGGATGCAGAGTGGATAGGAAAAGCACCTCAGGAAGCTGCCAGTTTCTTGGACAAAGGTTAGTTTCTTGGTATAGCAAGAAGCAACAATCTGTGTCAACTTCTACAGCTGAGGCTGAATACATAGCTGCTGGAAGTTGCTGTGCTCAAGTGCTTTGGATTAGAAATCAACTTAGAGATTATGGACTTGTGTTGGAAAGAATTCCAATCATGTGTGACAACACAAGTGCAATCTCTATAGTTGCCAATCCTGTCAATCATTCTAGAACAAAGCACATTGACATCAGATATCATTTCATAAGAGAACATGCAACTAATGGAACCATTGAGTTGCATTATGTCTCTACAGATAAACAACTAGCTGATATATTCACTAAGCCATTAGATGAAGCCACCTTCACAAGGTTGGTAAGTGAGATTGGAATGCTGAATTCTTCAGATTCTGGCTAAGTGAATACAGCATCTAGATTGTTGCAGCAGTAAACACTTACTTTATCTAAATTCTCAATTTTTTGGAGTAAGTGTTGGCTGAAATATGATTTATAAATATTTCAAATCTGTTGCATATGTTGAAAATCATATTTCTATTAACTTAAAATTTCTATGAAATTTTGAGAAAATCACTATTTAATTTGCTAGGATATTCTTCAATGAATATGTCTGGTAAATTTTAAAAGATAGTGAAAATCAAATCTTTATGAGTGATGGGTATAGTTCGATAAGTCAGACTTCTCGAATGATTCACTATTCGACATCTCTAACAAGTCTCATTAGAGTACTCTTGAGTTCTCGAATAGAGCCTTTCTGAGATATCGAATAGAGGTATTCTTGACTTCTCGAATATAGTAACTGAGTTCTCGAATGATTGAGTTCTCGAACACTATATTTGAGTTCTCGAATCATTTAAAAAGGCTGAATTCTCGCTGAATTTTAACCGATTTTGGACTCTTGTCTAAAAGTTTAATTCACTCATAAAAACACATTTTATTTAATTTAGAATTATTTCTGAGTTAGATAACCGCCAGCTGTGAGTTTCTATCTGCTTGAGTTATCGATTAAGCCTTTCTTGACTTCTCGAATAGTTGTTTTCTACTTCTCGAATGCCTGACTTGTCGATACAAAACTTTCATCTAATCGACAATTCAAGTACTTCATACTTATACAATTCCACATCTATTCGATTCATTTCATTCGATTTCTCAAGCACCTAAACTCCCAAAATCCCTGAAACCCTACCTACGAAGAGCCAAATTTCTTCTTCGACCTTCAATTTCTTTCCTCTCTTCTACACAAATGGCAACAGTAAAGTTTAACACCAACTTCATCGCTCTCACTAGTGATGTTGAAGCACCCAATGCCAATTTTAAGTGCTTTGTGAAATGGATGGCTGAGTCATACATCAAGGATGCACTTTCTGCCAACCCAACTCTGTATCTAGATATCCTGGAACAGTTTTGGGGTACTGCTATTGTGGAGGTTGTAGCCCTGGAAAACGCAATCACTTCATATATCATCTACTGCAAGATTCAAGATCAGGAAATCACTATCACTACTGCAGACATGAATCAAGCACTGGGCCTACAACAAGAGTCATTTGACAGACTGGCTACTAATGCAGAGTTAGAGGAATTCTTTGAGTTCATCAACTACTCAGATGGGATCAATCTTGGAAAGCTTAACAGAAGGAATCTGAGAAAGGAGTGGAGCTATGTGTTTGCAACTCTTCTTCAAGTCTTCACTGCCAGGAAATCAAGCTTTGATCAAATCAGTGCACCTGTGCAGCAAATTGGCTATGCATTGGCCTATGGAAAGAAGATAGATGTTGGCCAAATCATCCTCCAAGAACTATATGGAAGACTTGGTAAGAACACAACCAAGAGAGGTACTGATATTTTCTTCCCTCGCTTTATTCAATCTGTACTTAATTTTAAAAATGCTTCATTGATTGAATTGCCTGGGATTGATAAAAATAGAATAGGCTATCCTAAGTCCATGACCAAACTCATTTTTGGTAATTTGGAGACTAGGAATGATGTGGATGTAAGACTAAACATAACTCCCCATATGGAGAGTTTGTTTAGAACTTATCCCCACAACATGTCAACATTTGATGCAAAATCTAAGTTAGCACAGCCCAAGCAAGTAGAACAAAATGCTAACCCAGGGCCTGCTAACCAACCCTCTCAACCAAACACTCTACCACACACTGAGCCAACTGCATCATCCTCTCAAAAGGGTGATGTTAGTAAAAAGAAGAGAAAGGAAGTAATGTCTGCACCATTAAATATCCTATCTGAAGCAGCATTAGCTGTTGAATTAGGTCTAGAAAGTGAGAAACCTGAGTCACCCTTACAAAGGCCAAAGAGGAAGAAAACTAAGACCACCTCTTCAGTCACACAAATGGCTGAAGTTGTAAAATCAGGGGCACACAGCTCACTAGGTGTATCCTCTCAACAGGGTGCACCTATAGAATCAAGCATCCTCCCCAATGCACCTTCTTGTACAGAGTCAGCACATTGGAGTGATAAGGCTGGCACTACACTGAGTGGAGAGCACATCACATTTGAAACTCCCTCTATCTCTCAGGGGGAGTTGTCAAAATCTACTCTAAAACACACTTCTCTTCCAGAATCTTCATCACAAATTTCTTTGGAGCCTGTAATTCAAGCAATTGAAGAGCAAGGCATTGATCACCAAGAATCCTTTTCTCTTGGTGAGCCAATGGACTCAAGTGACTTAGTGCATGACACTTTGCTCACCACCTAGGACCCACATTTAGATGGTGAGGGAATGCATGTTGGGGCATATCCTAATGACACCATCACAACCATAGAGGCTTCACTAGTTTTTACTAGAGACTCTGTGCCTGTGTCAACTACTGGTGTAACTCATCCCACTCCTGTGGAGACACCAGTAGTAGAGTCAATCCATCCAGTAACAGAAGTTGCATCTATAACTGAGGAGTCTAGCTTGCCTAGCTCTAGCTCTGACTTTATGTCACAATGGCTGAAGCCTGTGCAACATGACAGTGCTTCAGGATCAGGGTCTGTTCCACAAACATTGACGGTTGAAGCACTCCAAAGCTTAATTGTGGATCAGATTCCTGAGTTTGTAAAGATTGCTCAGAACCTTGTCACCTCCAATATCCCTAATCCAGACTATGAGGCCATCCTACTATGCCATAGGGATGATGTGGAGATGCAGAAGGCCAAGATTATTGATGATGCTGAGAGAGATGGCAATGTAGATGCCTGGCTGCAAGGAAAGAATGATGTAACTCTCAGTGAAGCACTTCAATATCTTAGAGAGGAATACATCACTTCACTGGGCTCCAATGCAAAATCCCTGTCTCCTGGTGAAGTGTATGAAGCTGTCAATGATTCCTACAAGGGTTTCCTCAAGGCTGCACACTATCTTGGCAAGGGAGTCAAAACTGAAGTCAACAGGGTGTGTGACAAGACAGCCACTTCAGTAGCAGAAGTCAAGAGGGCCTTTGATGCTAAATTTCCTCAACTGGATGGTGTGGTCAAAGATCTCAAACACTACAACACCATCTGCACAAAGATGGACAATGGCCTAGCCCTCCTCAAAGATACAGTCTCAGGCCTAGGAAGCAGATTTCAAAATCTCTCTGACCAGACTACAGAGGCCAATGCCATGCTGAGGACAATGTTCAAGAATCTTTATGGAGATAGGCTAGTGACTGAAGTCCCTGTACATGAACTGTCTAAGTATGAAGTGAAGAGGCTGCAGGATCAATCTTTGTCTGGTTTCAAGGCCAATGAGCTCTTCACTAAGGTGAACACTCTTGAAAAGGAGGTGGCTACTCTCACCAAGTCAAATGCTCACCTTACAGACAAGGTTGCCCTTCTCCATGATCAGTTGGACACTCAAGCAACCACCACAGCTAATGTCCTTCTGCATCAGCAATCCATGTTGGCTGCAATGATGAAGCACATGGGTCTTCCTCTACCTGAAGAATCTTTCAACCCACAGGTGGTTTCTACAGCCTCTGTGCCTGACAACAAGCCTAAGGGGGAGAAAAGGTCCAAGAACTCAAATCCAAAGGGGGAGAAACCTAAGGAGAAGGGCATACAGATAAATGAGGGAGGTCATCACAGAGCACAATCTACAACCAATGTGCCAGGCAAAGGCAAATCCAAAGTTGATGAGCCTCCTACCCTACTGCCAGTTGTTACTCTACCAACTGTGCACATTACTACTCCTGGTGGTCAAAAGCAATCCATAACTACCACAGTGGTTGCAGGGAGTATGCCTTCTGACAAACTTCCATCCTCCATACCTGAGAGTGCCAAGCCTGTAGAAGTTAAAGTTGTTACTGAGGCCAAGCTACAAGAAGTTGCTAACTCCAATGTTTATCATGATAAAGCCTTCTTAGAGTTTCTGAAAGCCACAAGGGAACAGGTTGGTGACACTCAGTTCTATCTGAGGGAGTTGAAGAAGCAGATTGATTACATCAATGTCATCTCCAAGAAAGTCAATAACCTATGGATCAAGGAGATAGTGATGATATCCAAATTGAAGATATGGCATCTAACATACAAGACTCTACAAGAACTAAAACATTCAGAGATAGATGCCATACTTGAGCTTATTGAGAAGAAGAATGAGAACAACAAAAGTCTGTTTGATGACTTGAGGAATGACCAACCTTCAAGGCTACCAGAAGTGATCAAGAAACCATGGACAATCATCTATCAGTCTGGCACCAGAATTGAAGACATCAAGCAATTGGTCATTCCCCATGATCTCACTTCTCGAAATCACAGACTGGTCATTGCTATCATTGATCAACTACAAAAGAAGGTTGGAGCCAGAAATGCTGAAGAAATTGAAGCTCTGCACATTCTCAGATCTTTTATAGCAACTGGTGAACTTCCAGAGAGTGCTCAACCTATGAGAAATAAGGATGATGATTCTGAAGATAAAAGTGATGGGAGGAAAAGACATCACAGGAGAGATAAGGGTGATGAAGACAAGAAGAAGAAGAAGAGTGACAAGGATAAGAAGAATGATGATGACCAAGGCAAAATCTATGAGAGGAAGGTTGGAAAACAGCAAGCCATGAACATTACTAATGACACTCCTACCACAACACAAGGCTCAATGTCTAGGGTGGATGTCACTGGTAATGATTCATCAAAATCTACATCCCTGGCCTCTGCAAATGTTTTACCACCTCAAGAAGTGAAGAGGATTCAAATCAAGAAACCAGGTGTATGTATCCATAAGCAAACTGCTAGTGGAGTACTACAATGGTCTTCTAGCAAGGGTCACAAGTTACTGCCTGGCAATCATGTAAAGAAGATTAAAGTTAAACATGCTGCAAGAAGAGTGAAGCTATCCAGATCAAGAGCCCTAACAATCATTCCAGGATTGAAACTCCAGCCACTTGATGAAGACTTTGATAAAGAGCAACTGCAATTTCTAAGAGCTCAAAAGATATGCTATGCTGCAATTGTGGATGACCACCTTGAGATCAAGTACACTGATGGGAGAGAAATGAAATTCAAACAAGGGGTTGTCAAAATTGGGGTAAACTGTATGAGATAGAAAGAATCATTGCATTGCTGGACTCTAAAGACAAGGTGGAGAAAGTATGGAAGCTGGAATTGATTGACTTTGTGAAAATGAAGAGAGATTATGCTGAAAAGATGAGAAAGGGCTGCTATGAGAAGTGGTTAGAAAGGGAGAAAGAAATTGACAGACTGGAGATTGAAGCAGAAAAGCTAAGGGCAAAGGGATTGTGTAGAGTTCAGTTTGATCCCTATGTGGTGAAGTATAGGAGAAGAAATGGAGACAATGTCAATATAAGAATGAACCTACTCAGTCACTATCCTGCCAACATTCTGAAGCCAGTGCTTGAAGATTTCAAAAACTCTATCATGATTGAAGAATTGGATGCTATGGCAGAAATCATAAGAGCAATAGATGAGAATGCAAGGAAGGAGAAAGAAAGGAAACAGAAAGCATATGATGATCTACAAGCCAAAGCAATGGAGATGCAATCAAATGAAAATGGCTAGTACCTCATCATACTGTAAGAGTATTTACCTTGTAATTCCATTTATGTGTTCAGTCAATATACATACCTGTACTCTTAAAGTCTTATCCTTATGTATGTTAGGCTTGTTATCAGACATGAAATTGTGACTAAGGGTCTCACTCACAATTTGGGGGAGATTGTTAGTTACAGAGGCATGCCTGTACACATCTAATAACAAGCCTAATTGTTTGTAATGCTTTGCATTACTTACATGACCTCTTAACTGAGGGAACCTCTAGTTGTAGAGTTTCTGTTTGTATTGTACTTGTAGTAGGCATCAAATCCTAGTTGTGTAATTGTACTTATAGAGTCTAGAATAATGCTTGAAAGAAGTTCCAAGGTTCATGCCTCAAGCAAGGAGTTAAAGACTGTCAAATAATCACAGTTGGGATTTGAAGAAATGAAGAATTTGCCTAAGTACCAATTCGAGAAGTATATTTGTCTATTCGAGAAGTCCAGCATTCGAGAAGTCAGGGATTCGATATCTCAAGACACTATTCGATATCTCTGAATACACTGTTCGATATCTCAGAGATTTGATATGTCTACTACTCTATTCGAGAACTCAAGAAGTCAACAAGTCAAGATGGTATTCGAGTTCTCAAAGAGTCAACAAGTCAAAGTTCCATTCGATATCTCAAGGACTCAGAAAGCTATTCGATATCTCAAGGATTCGATAAGTCAAATGTTCTATTCGACAACTCAAGGAATCCTGATGGAAAAGAGCTATTCGAGAAGTGGTTCGATATGTCAATATAACAGTGTTCGAGAACTCAGAGTTATCGATCAAGTCAATTCTAGTTTTCGAATCACTTACTTAGTCACTTCTCGAATACATTCTTGGAGACAAAATACTGAAGAAATTGTACAAGTCAGAAACCTGTAACAAGCCAATGCACTTTATGGACCACAATCTGTAACGTGCTTTGGAAAGCCTACAAGGAAGCTTGGAGAGATATAGAAGAGACAAGGAGCTAAAGAAGTGGATCTAAACAGGCTTTGCAAAGTCAAATCTGTAACCTTTTGGACACTTACTCAAAAAGGATAGACAGACTAGAAAGTAATTTGTTTAGCTACCTTATTTGCAGTAAGTAGGCTGTATCCATGTTCTATAAGGACACAGCCTCACTTCATAACTTAGTAACTTTTGTGAGTCGAGTTTTTCATACACTGTAAGCTATATCTCTCTGAGAAAATCGAAGCTGAGAATACTATCATTTGTATTCACAGATTGTAGCAACCTTTATCTAATAATACATTAGATTAAAGTGATATTGTGTTGTGTGTTGTTCTTTATCCGCATCTACATCACTGCACACACATACTTGTTTGCTACACAGACTCAAGGCACGAAAAGTTCAAGAATCCATTCACCCCCCCTATGTATTCTTTCTTTGTGTTCAATACTCAACAATTGATTGTCACGCGTATCATTAAAATGCGTGAGAAATACGATTATTGGTGTAGCGTAAGTAGTAGTGTTAGTTATTATGTGCTAGGTGCCGCATGTCTGGGCGGGTACTTTTCTTACTTGTTTACTTTTATGTTGCTACAAGTTGAGGCAGCTTTATTTTTGCAAAAACAGGGTTGAATTGTATTTGAGGGGCTGTGCCCATAGTCCGATAAACGAATACCTCATGCCGAAATTTTCTAAAAATCTCCTGCAAATTTATTTAAAACCTATTTAATTTATTTGATTTCAATGCTTGGAAGGGTGTTATGATTTCTAAGGGTTTAAGTATATGTATTAGTGGATTATTTCGAGAATATATCGTGGTTTTAAATATTAAGTGGTTGTGATGTTTTGAAGTGGTTGTGTGACGTGTTTATGTGACTTAGTTAACTATACTAAGACTACTATATGAGTATGGTTGGATATGTCTATATGTATTGTATATGTTATTATATAAGATGTGTATAAGCGTAATAGGATGCGTTGTTAACACAAAATCACGCAAGCATACGTGGTCACAAGTAATATATGAATAAGTCGAGTTCGTTCCCACAGAGATCTGGTTATTGTTTTAATTCAGTTTTGTACCTATGCAACAATGTATGGTTATTATGCACTGTTAAGACAAATAACAATATTGGGTTTTGATTAACTAAATCTAACTAAAAAGTAAATTAACAAACTAAGAATTAACTAACTAACGAGAATTGGAATCAAGTTACTTCTACAAGATAAACCATGGAATCCTAACTTCATTAAATACTTTGCTTAGATCTGACGCCTTTAATCACTATATGCAATAGTTATGATATCTGATCGGACAACACGAAACAAGTACACGCTACCTGTCAGCATACGTATACCAAACTACCCATACATCCACAAAAGAGAAAGAAGATGAATAGACACCAATTATGCTTAGACCCTATATGTCTATAGAATTTGAAAACATAACGGTTGAAGAGCAAGTATCCATAAAGATCACACAGGGTAGTATAAGTATTTTCATCTCACACCATGAATCATATTGATAAACAATTATGAACCTATGCTAGCATGGCAAGTTCTAAATCTCAAGATCCACTTTCACTTCACAAGAGATTAACAAATTAGATGTTCATGACGCATCTATCAATTAAGCATAACCATACGAGGATATCAGATATACATCACACACAAATCTTTAAAGCAATCAAGATACTAAAGCTCCATAAATAAATCCGTTAGAATCCCATGACAACGATTAGTTCATAATCGAACCTCTCGTCATCATGGGATCAAGTGAAACCATGATAAAAACAAAATATGAAAAAATACAAATAAATCCAAGTAATTGATATGTAATGGTTCTACTCCTAATGATGATGAATATATTTTACAAGGGTTGGATGTGTTTATATAGGCTCTAGACATCTTGTCCAACAAGAAAATACCAAATCAGAATTATAATAGAAGTACGTTTCCTAAACTGATTCTGATTTAAAGGGAAATTCGCAGCTGTCTTTTCTTCAGATTTTCTGGAACGTTCCAGCTGTAATTGGACTTCTGGACCACTTTAGAATGATAGAGAATCTCGTTATCTTCGCGTGGACAGCTTATGGGCCTCAAACGGACTTCTAGAACTCAAGATATGGCCAAAACAAAATCAGAAATTCTGGCTGATTTTTCACCCGCGCACCACCAGCATCCTGCAGCGCCTGATGCGCCGTATGGGCGCCTGAAGAGCCGGCCCAATCTGCCCAAACAAGGCTGGAGCGCTGGAAACAAGGCTGGGAGCCCCCGGTTTAGTCCCGTTCTGCGAAAACTGATTTTTCTTAGCTTTTTTTGCCTTTTCTTCCCGTTCCTTTTGCATGAGCTTCCGTCTTTCATTCTTAATGACTTGTATACTTCTTAGGAGTTGATATTAGCCTCCATTCTTCATTCCATATCATCAATCAACTCCATAAAATGCTCCAAAAACGAGGGAAACTACACCTTTAATCGATATTTCTTCAACCCTGCACAATTAAACAAAACACATCAAAACTACCACAAACTTGAGGCCAAAGCAATCAATTTAAGCCGACTTGGAACGCTCCAAGTGGATATAAACTCCACTTATCACGCGTATGGGTAGAATAGAACAAGCAATGAAGTTTTGCTTGAGTTAATACTGAAATAATATCTGACCTTGTAAAGGTTCGAATAGGAAACCTGGTCAAGAGCAGTGCGTGAGAAAATGGAAAGACGAACAAAGGGACAAATATCAAAGTCAACGGGTCAATTAATGTAAAGTGGCGAGTTACGAAGTAGAGATGGAAATTGAGTCGAGGATCAATGTTAGGATCGAGAACTCCATGAATCGAGGCAAGTGTTCTTGCTAGTCACTTATTGTTCAAGTGATGCAATTTAGTTTGTTTGTAGTATGTGATAATTTGGTCAAGTATAGATGGCATGACACATATACTTTTCAAATAAGTGTGATGTTGTTTATCTCCCCTACCCGTAGTTCAAATATCTGATCGATTTGTACATAATTTTACAAATCACCTTTCTCACTCACTATCCTATCCCTGAAATGCTATTTTATCTATTTTTGTCAAAATGGTTTAAGAATTCCATAAAAAAAAGAAATCCAAGATTTTAAACTCTTATGAAAGCTTGCTAGAAAAACTCTTGATTCTAGCATATTTCACCAATGGACCCCATTTAGAAAAATGTTCTCTTTCTAATTGATCTGAACCTTTCCATATTGAAATTGTTTTGCAAATATTTGTTCTAAGTTATTTCATCCGCTTATGGAAGCTCAAACTCTTCATTGTGTTTAAGTTTTAGTAAAGGCCCGATACTTGACCATATCCTTGCTTTAGTCTAGAATTTCAATTGTTGAAAATCTTATTGCAATTCATACCCTCATTCTTGCTCAAATGAAATTTTCTTTAGATAAGTTGCTGATGTTATAAATCTATTTATTCGTATCGAACTTGTTGATATCAGTTGAGAATCTTGGTTCGTTTATCCCCTGTGTTGTATCGAACTTGTCGATACCCTTTGAGTTGTTATTCTTTAATTATTACCCACTTGTTGTGTCGAACTTGTCGACACTTGATGATCTTGAATCTTTCATTGACTCTTGGATTATGAGTCGTTATTCTAGAGCGTGAGTTTTCCAGTTATTGGTTGGCAAAGGTTGTCGATTGTTCCGACACCTAGTGTGGATGACTTAGAATTGGAAATGTTTTTAAATAGATGTCCCTTCGGGGAGACCATATTATGGTCAACAGATGTCCCTTCGGGGAGACCAGATTCGTGGTCAGAAGTTAAGGCCAATGTGTGTCGTGGATCCATTAAAGGACATTGCTGTGTGCGTTTGTCCGGGGTTAGTGCGTGACTGATCAGCAGCCTAACCTTGATGATGTTTTTTTTATATATAAAAATTCCAATTCTAGTCTATACTCTGATATTGAGATGTTGTTTCTTGACTTTTTGGAAGTCCGTTTTTATAATATTGATATCGAAACTCTTATCAGTTCTAGTTTCTGTGCACCTTATTAATGGTGAATTGTTGGCCCTCGTGGCAATTTAAAAGTTGATATCACTGATTCTTTCATGGAATGAGATGAAACCCCTGTGTTTATCAGATTTGTCATCGTTATTGAATTGTATCATTATTGCACTTGATGAGCATTGTTTGCTCACTCTTGCTTGTTTGTTTTCTTCAGCTAATAGAGAGGATTAGAGAACTTAGTAATGGTCAGTGGTGTTGCTTTCCAGCAGCGAGAGGAGACGTTCGAGACAGGGAATTCGTTGGATAGTGGATTGGGAATTGTCGAGGTGGGATACTTAGTTAGACAGAAATCTCATGTAGCAATAAAAATTGTATAACAGTTTTATTCTGAGAATGGTTGTAAATTTATAATTTGATAGTTTGTTTCATACCATAGCCTGTATGCGATCTTGGTTAAGGGGTTTTTATTATTAAATGTTGTTTATATTCAGAAATGTATAATATTGTTTATGGTTAGTGGCCCCATATCTGTACCCCGGATTTTGGGATGCAACAGGCAGTAGAGAGTAAAACTCATAAGGAGAAAGTTATCTTAGTAAATATTATAAATCTTATATAGATCATGTTGAAAATGAAGCCCTTGAGAAGAAAGTTTGCTAAGCTATATTTAGGGAACATCGCTACAAATTTAAAGGTGTTCACGATCAAAGTTGAACTACTAAAAGCCAAAATATCGCAATATCCCACATTTTTAATATCATTTCACATTTATGCCTTCCAATTTTCTATGATTTTACTCTAAACCCTCCCCTAATTAAAGTCAAATGCTATGAAAATGTTAGTTAATCTTCATATTGTCCATAATCGAAACTGTGACATCTCAGTTCTAAATATAATGAATTTAATTTAGGGAAATTCTCAATGGTGCCCTTTTGTTATTGACTTTTCCAAGTGGTGCCATTTCGTGTTTTTGACTTACGAGTGGTACCCTTGTATTTTTTACTTTTCCATGAAATACCACTATATCAACCAAAATGTTAGTATCTGAAATTCTCAATGGTACCCTTGTCAGTTGAATAATGAAGGGTACCAACGGGAAAAGGGTACCATTGGCAAAAGCCAAAAGTACAAGGGTACCATTGAGAATTTCCCTTAAATTTATAATTAAAATCATTGAACTAGATGACTAATTGATTATATATTAGAATTTTTTGAACACAACCTGCTAGAAAGTAAGAACACTTGAAAAGATAGTTAATTTATATTTAGGGAACATTGCAACAAATTGAAAAACAATGATGATCACAACTATTAAAAACCAAAATCTCGCAATAAAGTTAGAATATCCCCGTGCCTTGCACGGGTAATGGAGCTAGTTTTGTAAAAAGAACCAACAATACACCAAAAAACATGCATAGTAGTTGTTTTACACTTGAAATTATTGTTTCTCAATAAAAACCGCATTTTTATTATATTGTATTACATGTTTATGTATATGTATAGAAATAGATTATTATACATTTGGGTAGATTCGTACACACAATCACAGATGGATTCAAAACAATATTACCTATAGAATCAAAAATAACACATTCAATAGCATATCAATGTTTATCCATATATACATACTATAATATTTTTTTTTGAATAAAACATACTATAATATTATTATATATTTGTGTAAGTCCGTACACACAATGAAACCAGTATCATGTCACATATGAATTCAATATAATACTCCCTCTGTCCTATTTATTTTTGCCACATTTCCAATTTTTGTTGTTCCACAATATTTGTCCACTTTTCTTAATATAAATAAATAAAATTCTAAATATGTTAAAAATTTGTAAATATGGTAATATTTAAGCTTAGTTACGGAAACTAAACAAAAAATATAGTAAATTGGTAAAAACGTGAATTTTGATTGATGGACAAAATAAGTGAAACGGAGGGAGTATTAATTATAGAATCAAATGCCTACGCATTCAATGTAATAACACATTTAATGTAATAAGACATTTAATATAATGATAAATTGATAGGTATAGAATCAAACACCAGCACATTTCATATAATAATTACATAATGAATTTAACAACATATCATACAAATTAATTATAATTCTCTCAATATCTCTGGGTCTTATTGAGCTAATGAACAAACATAAAATTCACAATATATGTAATAGATTATTAATAGACTACTCTACTATCATTGGCAATTCAATAACGCAAATTATACCTTGCGTGAGAGAGAGACTTGCAAGTCTTTTTTATAATAAAATGTACTACCTCCGTCCCATAATATATGACATGTTTACTATTTACGCGTACTTCAATGTGTTTAAAAAAGGTACTTGCATATAATATTTTTTCATAATTTTTGTTTTGTATAAAAGTTTAAAGTTCAAATTTTTATAAAAAATAAAAATCATAAAAAAATATTATATGAAAGTACCTCATTTATACTCCTAGAAATCCGTGCATAAAGTGATAAGGTCATATATTATGGGACGGAGGGAGTTAAGGCGCCCCGTCCCTTGTCAAACATAGCCCAAGGACGAGTTAAGTAACAAATGGTTCCTACACTGCCGGATGAAGAAATGAAGGGTCAGGATTAAAAAAATATTTAAAATGTATCGTTAAAATTTTTTGCGGGACGTAAGAATCCACTATACATATATATCGTGGAAAGTTTCTGCGGTACCTATGGTTTGTTGTTAGCTATTGTTCCATATTTTTTACATATCTTATGCATATCTTTATCATTTAATTTCTGTTAGGTTCGGAATAACGTAGAAGGGGGTTGAATACATCATTTAAAAAATATTTCGATTTTTGATGTGGATATGAGATCAAAAATACTGAATCGAAATAACACGACTGTTTGGGAAATGTCTTTTAATAGATAAAACCCGGAGGTTTGTTACACAATCTAATCATATGGATCAGCTACAAAATCAAACACTCCTAAGGATAGTTTAGGCACGAGGATCTTCTACCCGATACTTCCTGAAAGCGGGCTAAGCCGGCTTTCCTACTTGATGGACTGTCTAGCAGCTTACACAGAGAAAATATATGAGAGAGAATAGAAAGTTATGTGTTGAGGTGTGTTTTGAAATGAAATACAAAATGACTATTTATAGGTTTTAGAAAATCACTATTTGGCACTATTCCAACAACCCCAAAATAGTAACCAAACACTATTCCAACAACCCCCAAATAGTAACCGGACACTATTTCACCAACCCCAAATAGTAACCGGACACTATTACACCAACCCCAAATAGTAACCTTGCATAGTAACCGCGCATAGTATTACTATTCTTTCTCTCTTCTGTTTATTTTGCTGTTTTAATTCATCTTAGAAAATAATTCAAGTACCAGATTAATTTAATTATTTATTATAAATAATTAATTAATCTGTTACTTAGTTAATTTTTTGAGTAAATTAATCTTTGACATACCTTGAAATATTATGTCTGTCCTTGATTATCAATAGGTTTTGACAATTCTTTCTGTGAATTAATGTGCTGATCCTTCTCGTATGTGCTGACACTTAGTGCACTGGTCTGGTTCACAAGTGACTAGCACTGATCTTGATCTTCATACCTTCGTTACATTCCAATTGATTAGCCTGCAGCAGTATCTTCAAATAATATAAATACATGGAATCTTTTGGCCCTTCAACTGAATCATATGTACATCTTATTCTGTCACTGAGGCTTGATCATGTTAATGAACTTCTTTCAGCGACTTGATCCTTGTTGATGCCTGTTCTTCAAATTTCACAATCCCTGTATCGAGTTAATATTATTTATCTTTTATTCTAGTTGAGTAATATATGTCCTCTATTACATATTACACTACATTATGTTTTACAATTCCCCTATTTGATTGTTAGGGTTTGACAAACAAATTACTAGAGGATAACTCAACTGATACAACAAAAAATGAAATACAAAGATAAATAATATTAAAGCGCATTCTGGATCAAATATACATTTTCTAGATTTCTAAAATTTGAACAAGTGCAAGACAATTGTTCCTCTAGACTGAACATATCTTCAAGTTTGCCTTGCTTTCTTTCCACATAGCACTAATACTCCCATTAGCTTTTCTTTTCCCAAAATAAAGTTAATTCCATGTCAACAACCTTTTCCTTGCCCTTACGCCTAGTAGATTTTTCTTGATCATTCACCTTCTCCCCCTCAGTTGGGTTATCCTCCAGAGTAGTAGAATGCGGAGTTGGTAAATTAGACGAAGATGGCTTTACCAAGGAGTTGATTGCTTGACTAAACTGGGATGCCATAGAGCTTAATTGAACCTGGAATGTATCATGTTGAATAAGTTACAAATTTTTGATTTCTCCAATGGACTTACAAATATTTGACAACTCTTTCTCCATTGTTTGGACCCGTGTAAGGAGTCTGCTATATTCCTTTCTGGTTACAGGTGCATGTGGTTGAGTAGGTTGCTCACTTGTACGTTCTACAGGTGTTACACTCAACACTCTATACTCGCTCAGTTTAGTGGTTTGGGTTACACTTACATGTTCAGTTGGTGTTTCCCTCAACTTTCCTCTAGAGCTTCCACCGATATGTGTACCTGCAAATGAAATCATCCTAGCCCCTTTTCAGAGGTCACGGATGGTGCAATGAAAGTTCGTGAGCTTCCGTCCTCGCGTGAAGCGAGTTGCCGACCACTGGTAAAGAGTGGTAAATCTCGAAAGAGATCCAGAGATTTTCCCTCTGGGAGGTTAAACTTGAATCGATTAAATGGCAGAAAACCCAAGTTGCCCTCGAATGTCTGTGAAGACACTTCGTTCATAAAAGAACCACCTACCGATGGATCTTTCCGTAAAATGGATGATTCACCAGCAGTTATTGAGGTAGATAATTTCACCTCGGATGCCTGTGAAGGCATTTGATCTTTAGAAAGATCATCAACCACTCTTATGTTCCGTGAAATGGAACTCAAGATAGTTGCTCCCATCAATTCAACCTCATTTACATTTGCACTCATTGGATAAGAAAACATTGTTTCACTAACAGTTGTCATTACCTCAGGTTCATTGGGTTTACTTCGTTTAGAATGAGGTAGAGCAGCTGATGTAACCAACTCCTTATGTGGTGCTGTTGAGGCACTATCTCCCTCAATAATGTGGTTGACTGGTCCTTTAAGTGACAATTGAGGTGTAGGAGTTTGTTGTGTTTGTGTTTGCATTTGTAGAATGGGCTCTTCGACCTGTGTTAGAGTCGGTGGGATTTTTTGCTCTTGGTCGGGTAAGATGGCCACTAAGGGCTGTAGAAATTGTATTTCCTGTGACACAATAGGGAATACAGAGGTTAGAATAGTAGGGATTGAAATATTACCTTGTCGTATACCTACTCTCACTAGTCGTGGTAACAACGGAAGTGAGACAATATTCAGTTAGGACTGTAGGCACATCCGTATATTTCTTTTTTCTTATGTAATTAATTACATTCGTCTTCATGGAAGAACATTCCACCTTTTGACCATTTTCAAGCGTACCCTGTCTTCATCATTCAAAAAATCATTTAATATTAACTGTAGAAACCTTGGATATAGACATTTGACATTTTGAGCCCGATCATCTCTTGTTCCCAAGCGTTTCATTTTTAAAATGATTTGACCAAGCACTATTTTTCCAAAATTAATCCTCAAATTATTGGCGACCGCATACCCTATTATTTGAATAAATTCAGGTATTCGATCTTGATTTGTTCTATCTGAGGAAAAAACATGGTTAAGAGTGTGAAAGAAGAAATTCTAGTACTGGGTTAGAAATGTTCTAGAAAGATTACCAGTATTGAAATTGCCATCTTGGTACCTTATCAAACGAAAGAACATATCAATCTGTTCAGGTGTAGGATCAGAAACGAGATTTTCCATAGGAAAATGAAGAATTCGATTAACATCTCGTTCAGTGACCCTAATCGACCTACCAAATAGTCGATATGTGAATGCACACCCGTCCTATCCAGAAGTGTTAAATGCACTACAATATAGTTCACGCAATGCATCATGGTTAAGCTGCACTTGTGTAACTAAAGCATATCGAATTAATGAATGTTCATTCAGAAATTGTGTCCATGACCGAAATTGCTCATCCTGAATGGTTTCGATTTGCTGAATGGAAACAGGATTAACTTTAGCAATTAAAAAGCTTCCATGCAATGCCATTTTCAAAACTTTGAGGAAACTCAAAAACAAGGGTTAGTTTTTATAAAGGATGATGTATAAAGCAAGAATATGAAATTCGATCTAAAACCACCAGCTAGATTGAGAGATATTTCCGATCAAAGCTCGAAATATTCATCAATTGTGTGTATATGCTCTGTATATCTGAAAAATGATGATGTTAAACACAAACAAAAGCTCATCATTTATAAAGTTTCAAGGTTTAGTGGGTTAGGTGTAATAGTGATAGGTTATGTTTGAAAAACTTACACGGCTCAATAATTTCTCACCTAACACCCTAATTAGCCGAAAAAACATCTTATCACTGAAACCTGTCGGCCGAAAAAACATCTTATCGCCGAAACCTATCAGCCTATACACATACACATATTTAATACTTCTAATTATTATGGATTTAAAAATAATCACACAGTAAATCAAGAATTAATCCACAATAATCAGATAAACTCACAATTAAATAGACATAAAATTAACAAAATATCATTAATTGATATATGTCAATAAAATGTTTATTTAATTATGCTACAATTAACACAATTATTTACTAACTAATTACCATAAAATATAGCATTTATAAGCATAGCAATTAATATAGAGATAATTGTAAGATGAGGACTGGATGCAAATAAATTTACAAGTTCTAAACATATGGACATTTAAAATACATGTGAACTTATAACAAATTGCAGTTATTGATTATCCAAAATTAATTAGACAGATTTAACATCCCAAGTTCACCAACTAACCTGGAGAAAGTGGATTCATCCAGTGGTTTAGTAAAGATGTCTACAATTTGTTGATCTGTAGGAACAAAATATAATACCACAGTTCCATTCATGACATGCTCTCGTAAGAAATGATACCTGATATCAATGTGCTTAGTCCTGGTGTGTTGAACTGGATTGTTGGCAATGACACTCGTGTTGTCGCATAGAATTGGAATTTTGCCAACATGA
This sequence comes from Kitagawia praeruptora, assembly GCA_037693485.1. Lineage (NCBI taxonomy): Eukaryota > Viridiplantae > Streptophyta > Magnoliopsida > Apiales > Apiaceae > Kitagawia > Kitagawia praeruptora. The sequence goes on along the minus strand of CM075346.1, from coordinate 156,577,462 downwards.
GTCCATAGTCCTAAAGTTGATTCCTCATCCACAGGATCTGAGCACAACAGCTACCTGCTGCAATGTATTCTGCTCGACTGTCGAGGTAGATACTGAGTGTTGCTTCTTGCTGTACCAAGATATCAACCTTCTTCCTAGAAACTGACAGCTTCCAGAAGTACTTTTCCGATCAATCTTACAACCTGCGAAGTCAGAATCTGTATAGCCAATTAGGTCAAAACCTGTTCCTTTAGGGTACCAAATCCCAAGATTGGGGGTTCCCTTAAGGTATCTGAAAATACGTTTAACAGTTATAAGATGTGACTCTTTAGGGTTAGCCTGGAATTTAGCACATAGACAAGTTGCGAACATAACATCTGGTCTACTAGCAGTTAAGTACAAGAGATAGACGATCATACCTCGCTACTTCGTGATGTCAACTGACTTACCAGATTTGTCTTGATCAAGCTTGATAGCAGTTGGCATTGGGGTCTTGGCAGTAGCTGCTTCTTCCATCCCATACTTCTTCAGAAGATCCTTTATGTATTTTAATTGGCAGATGAAAATACCATCAGGCTTCTGAACAACTTCAAGTCCAAGGAAAAAGGACAACTCACCCATCATGCTCATCTCGTACCTACTCTACATTAGCTTAGCAAATCTCTTGCATAGCAAATCATTAGTAGAACCAAATATTATATCATCCACATATAATTGCACCAGAATTATATCATTTTTATGCTTTTTATGAAAGAGAGTTTTGTCGATGATACCTCTTGTAAAACCATTTTTAAGTAAGAACTTGGAGAGAGTATCATACCATGTTCGAGGGGCTTACTTCAGACCATAGAGAGCTTTGAAGAGAAAGTACACAAAACCTTCAAATTCCTTGTCTTCGAACCCAGGGGGTTGTTCAACATATACCTCTTCCTCTAGATCTCCGTTCAAAAATGCACTCTTCACATCCATCTGAAAAACCTTAAAGTTGGAGTGTGCAGCAAATGCTAAGAACATCTTGATTGCTTCAAGCCTTGCAACTGGAGCATAGGTTTTATCATAATCTATTCCCTCTTCTTGAGAGTAACCCTTTGCTACCAATCGAGCCTTGTTCCTCGTAACAATACCATTTTCATCCAGTTTATTTCTAAACACCCATCTAGTGCCAATTACAGATTTATCTTTTGGTCTTGGCACTAGCTTCCATACTTTCTGCCTTTCGAACTGATTGAGTTCTTCCTGCATTGCAGTTACCCAACCTGGATCATCTAGAGCTTTATCAACCTTTTTAGGTTTAATTTGAGATAAAAATCCTACGAAATTGCATTCATTCTATGTTGCTCTTCTAGTCTGTACACCCGTGTCCGGTTCACCAATGATATGTTTAAAGGGATGCGCTCTACTCCATACACTTTGTCTTGGCAGATTGATCTTGATGATTCCCCAAGTTCATAATTGTGTTGAGTATGGTGACTAGTAGATCCAAAATCATTGTTTGCTCCCCCTGAGCTGTTGCTTTTAGAGTTTGATGAATCAGAGTTTAATGCATCATTAGCAGTAGATGCATTCTTTGATGTTTCTTCACTTGATTGGGGTTCATTTTCATCATTCACTTGCTCCCCCTCAACATGTGTTGCTATCTGATCTACTGGTATAGATTGAACAAAAGAGTCTGAAAGAGTATCAGAATTTTGTAGATCAGCATTTATTTCTTCATTCTCAAATCTCAGCTGGTCATGTTCATCAAAATCTTCAAGTCCTGTTATCTTTTTATCATCAAAAGACACATGGATAGATTCCATGACCACTTTTGTTCTCAGATTATAGACTCTGAATGCTTTTGTCGATAGTGGGTATCCAACAAAGATTCCTTCATCAGCTTTTAAATCAAATTTGGAAAGTTATTCTGGATGAGTCTTAAGAACAAAACATTTACATCCAAACACATGAAAGTACTTCAGGTTCGGCTTCTTATTTTTCACCATCTCATATGGTGTTTTACCATGCTTGTTTATGAGTGTAACATTCTGTGTGAAACAAGCAGCTTGCACAGCTTCAGCCCAGAAGTAAGTTGGCAGCTTTGCTTCATCAAGCATGGTCCTTGCAGCTTCTATGAGAGTCCTGTTCTTTCTCTCTACTACTCCATTTTGTTGTGGAGTTCCAGGTGCAGAGAATTCTTGTTTTATTCCATTTTTTTTTACAAAACTCTTCCATGACTGCATTCTTGAACTCAGTGCCATTATCACTCCTTATGATTTTCACTGTATGCTTAGATCCTTTGTCCAGTTGTCTGACATGCTCTGTTAAGATTGATGCAGTTTCTTCTTTCTCGTGCATGAAATATACCCATGTATATCTGTTGTATTCATCAATAATAACCAAAGCATATCTTTTCTTTCCAATAGACATTATATTTACTGGACCAAATAAATCAAAATGAAATAAGTGATATGGCTCAAGAATTGAGGATTCAGTCTTACTTTTGAATGAAGTTTTCCTTTGTTTTACCTTTTGACATGAGTCACATAGGCCATCTGGAGTAAAAACTGATTTGGGCAATCCTCTCACAAGATCTTTCTTCACTAGCTCATTAATGGTATTGAAATTCAGATGAGAAAGTCTCTTGTGCCAATCCCAGCTTTCTTCAATTGATGCTCTACTCAGTAGACAGATTGCAGAGCCATCAGAGTTTGTTGAAAGCTTGGCTTCATAAATGTTACCATGTCTGTATCCCTTCAGAACAACTTTTCATGTAGATTTGCTTACAACTTCACCGTGTTCTTCAAAGAAATCCACATGATAACCTCTGTCATAGATTTGACTCACACTTAGTAGATTATGTTTGAGTCCTGAGACTAGAGCTACAGATTCAATGATGACATTCCCAAGATTGATATTGCCATATCCCAGAGTCCTTCCTATGTTGCCATCTCCATAAGAAACACTTGGGCCAGCTTTCTCCACAAATTCTGATAGCAGGGCTTTACTTCCAGTCATGTGTCCTGAGCATCCACTGTCCAGAACAAGGATATTTTTCATATTACCCTGCAATCAGAAAAACCACTAATGATTTGTTTTAAGGACCCAGACTTGCTTGGATCCTTTGGCCTTATTAAGTTTGTTAGCTTTTGCAGCAGAAGTCTTATCAGAGTTTGTGCTAACATTCTTTTTAACAGAATTTAAACATGTAGAATCAATCTTGAATTTATTCAAAGAGGGTTTAAGTTCATAATAATCATAATACAAATTATGATACTCTTTGCATGTATAAACAGAATGCCAAATACTGCCACAGTGAAAACAAGGATTCTGTGGCTTAAACCTAACTGAACCACTCTTAACTCCTGACTTAGAAGGTATAGAGTTTATATTTTTATTCTTCCTGCAAAAAGTAGCAAGATGGTTAGGATTTCCACAGTTGTAACATTTCTTCCTAGGAGCATTGGGAATGGACATATAATTGTTGCTTTTATTGATGCCTACCTTTCCATTTCTGTTTTTCCTAGGTTCTTTTACATTGTTCACTCTTTTTAACTCCTTCAGCTTTTGTTTAAGATGTTTCTGAGACATTAAACTAATACTTACTGATTTGACTTCATCCTGTTTTGGTTTGTCAGATTTTGGCACAAACCTCATATGATTAAGTTTGGGTTTTGCAGCCTTTTCAGTAAATACAGGTTTAGAGGTCTCAGCTTCTAGGTTGGTAGTTTTCTTTTTATCGGTTTAACCTAGACCTTCTTTCCAACAATCATTCTCTATGATAATCTGAGTAGTTTTCCCAGAGTTAGTCCAAGTTTTAATAATGTTTCTTTCTTTAGCAAGTTCAGATTCAAGATAAGCATGCTTTTTCAATAATTCAGTTTTAACAAAAATAGTATCATCTCTCTCTTTCTGAATTTTTAACATGTGGACTAATTCTAATTCTAGATAGTCATTTCTCTTTCTAAGGTCTAGACTTTCAGATTTTATTCTTTCATTTTCTAAAGTCTGATCTCTGTAGCTAACATGCAAGTTTTTAAGAAAGAGTCTTAACTCAGATATATCAGTAGTATCAAAAGCTAGAGTAGAGTGGGGTACTTTGGTCTCAGTAGCTTCAGAGATAATATCAGCATTTGCCATCAAGGCATAGTTCACCTCATCTTCAGAGTCTGAAGTGTCAGCCCAGTCCTTCTTCTTTGTGACGTAAGCTTGACCTTTATCAGCTTTGGCTTTCTTGCACTCAGGTGCAAAATGTCCTTTCTCACCACAATTATAGCATCTGATCTTGGACTTGTCCACTTTCCCAGACCTGCCTTCCTTTTCCTCAGTTTTTCTGAAATTCTTCTTTTCGGAATTTGAATCTCTTCGTGTGAACTTCTTTCCCTTCCTGAAGTTCTTGTAAGCCATCTTCTTGAAGCTTTTTACCATCAGGGCTGCAAGTTGTATCATCTCAGCATCACTTCCATCATCATCAGAGTCTGTGAGATTGTTAGAGTTTGAGTCATCATCAGAGTTTGGTGACTCAGTATCAGACTTTGTAATAAGAGCCTTTCTATTGGATTGACTTTTTTTCACAGCAACTTCTTTAGAAGTTTTCTCCTCAGCTTTAAGAGCAATTGATTTGGACTTGCCTCCATGCCTCTTGCTTCTTTGTTCCATCTCAAGCTCATGAGTCTTGAGCATTCCATAGATTTCTTCAAGAGACATGTTTTCCAGATCATAATTGTCTATGATGGTAGTGGCCTTTAAATCCCACTTCTCAGGAAGAGCCAACAAGAATTTCATATTGGAGTCTTCAAAATCATACTCCTTATCTACCAGTGACAAATCATTCAGCAATTTCAGGAATCTGTCATGTTGATATGTTAATGACTCATCAGACTTCGAGTCAAAGTGCTCGTACTCTTGTGTGAGTATTGTTCTCCTGTTCTTCTTGATGGCTTTGGTTCCTTGACATCTGACTTCCAAAGCATCCTAAATTTCCTTAGCAGTTTTGATCCAATGACCCTGTTAGACGTAACATTGTCACGAGCGCTATGTAACAAATGCCTTACCTTGGCATCCTTGCTAATAGAGGAGATATCTTCAGGAGTGTAGTCTTTCTTCTCCTTTGGAATCGTTTCATGTTGCTCTTTTTCAACTGCAACAGACAATTTGGTCGGCTTATGTGGACCATCATGGATTCTTTCTAAGTACTCTGGATCTGTAGCCTCCAGAAACATTTCCATCTTCACCTTCCATATGGGATATTCTGATGCCCTGAGTATTGGAACTCTAATTGATTCATATCTGCTTGTTGTTGGAGTTTGTGTTTTCTCTGTCATGATTGTATAGTTTTTTGGATCTTAACTGTTGTATAATAATAGAGTGGCTCTAATACCAATTGTTAGGTCCGGAATAACGTAGAAGGGGGGTTGAATACGTTATTTAAAAAATATTTCGATTTTTGATGTGGATATGAGATCAAAAATACTGAATCGAAATAACACAACTGTTTGGGAAATATCTTTTAATAGATAAAACCCGGAGGTTTGTTACACAATCTAATCCTATGGATCAACTACAAAATCAAACACTCCTAAGGATAGTTTAGGCATGAGGACCTTCTACCCGAAACTTCCTGAAAGTGGGCTAAGCCGGCTTTCCTACTAGATGGACTGTCTAGCAGCTTACACAAAGAAGATATAAGAGAGAGAATAGAAAGTTATGTGTTGAGGTGTGTTTTGAAATGAAATACAACAGGCCTATTTATAGGTTTCAGAAAGTCACTATTTGGCACTATTCCAACAACCCCCAAATAGTAACCGAGCAATATTCCAACAACCCCCAAATAGTAATCAGACACTATTTCACTAACCCCAAATAGTAACCGGGCACTATTACACCAACCCCAAATAGTAACCTTGCATAGTAAATTAGTAACCGTGCATAGTAACTTTGCATAGTAACCACACATAGTAATCTTGCATAGTAACCACGTATAGTATTAATATTCTTTCTCTCTTCTGTTTATTTTGCTGTTTTAATTCATCTTAGAAATAATTCAAGTACCAGATTAATTTAATTGTTTATTATAAATAATTAATTAATATGTTACTTAGTTAATTTTAAGAGTAAATTAATCTTTGACAATACCTTGAAATATTATGTATGTCCTTGATTGTCAATAGGCTTTGGCAATTCTTTCTGTGAATTAATGTGTTGATCCTTCTCGTATGTGCTGACACTTAGTGCACTGGTCTGGTTCACAAGTGACTAGCACTGATCTTGATCTTCACACCTTCGTTATATTCCAATTGATTAGCCTACAACAGTATCTTCAAATAATATAAATACATGGAATCTTTTGGCCCTTCAACTGAATCATCTGTACATCTTATTCTGTCACTAAGGCTTGATCATGTTAATGAACTTCTTTCAGCGACTTGATCCTTGTTGGTTCCTGTTCTTCAAATTTCACAATCCCTGTATCGAGTTAATATTATTTATCTTTTATTCTAGTTGAGTTATATATGTCCTCTATTACATATTACATTACATTATGTTTTACAATTTCTAACTATCTCCGGGTCTTATTGAGCTAATGAATATACATAAAATTCACAATATTATATAATAGATTAGTAATAGACTAATTTACTACCATTAACAATTCAATGACGCAAATCATATCTTGCGTGAGAGAGAGAAGGTGGTTCAATTTGAGAGAGAGAGCGAGAGAAAGACTTGCAAGTCTTTTTTGTTATAAAATGTGCTTTATAGCTAATTGGTAAAAGAGTAATTTTTGCGCAAAAATATGATGTTCAACATTTGGATAACAAGATTATTCTGTTGTAAATAGGATAGGAAAAATGGAAGATGAAGTGACGTTAAGCAAGAAACACTTCTTAAATGTGCATGTAAGTTTCATAACACAAGTTTGTATTACGTTTTCTTAAAAAAAAATTGTTTCCATTTTATTTTATTTTGAAAATGATTGTAAAAAAGCGTAACTATCATAATACAAAGCTTTAATACAAAACTTTATTCAGTGAATGTTGTCGAATTAGTAATGGTGGTCATTTTCTTGTGAATGTTCCGACCCGACTGCTTCTTCTGGTCCCACCGATGTTCATCGCCGTCCATGGAGTGTCGTCGCTTCCCCGCTAAGTAGTGTAGTAGTAATTCTCCCCTTTCCCCCAATTTCAAATATTGGGGGCCCCAACCCAACTGTTTAATTGGGTCTGTTTATTTGCTTGGTTGTTTAACTATTTAATTGGGTCTTTTTTTTAATGTCGGACTTAAAAATCCAAATTGTAATATGATTCAATTTTTTTTATTTCTTTTTCCCATGGATATTGGATTTTTACACTTAAAAATTCAATTTGTAATGTGATTGAGTTTTCACATTTTTCGTTTTCCAGTCCTGTATAAATAGAGGTTACACACAAGAATTTTCCCACACTCTCAAACAAGAATTTACATATTCGATCAAGAATTTCTTACTCTTAAACGGAATAATTTTCATATTCTTTCTCTCTTAATTATGGATTCATCGTCTTCTTTTATTCAATGTAATTTATGTTTATGTCCCTTATAATGATATGTTATGAAAAAAGTTAGAATAAGTATGCATTGCTAAGAATCGAACCCATGACATATCATTCAAATTTCATTAAGTTGTCCACTATAACTATTGAGCTACACATGTATTTGGTTAAATAGTATAATTCATTATTTATATTCATCAGTGATTTTTCATTAATTTGATTTTTTTTATTCAAGATGTAATGAATGTTTCACATATCAGCAATATCAAATACAATAAAATACTTGATTATAAGTAATTGCGTAATTTTTTGTTTGAGAAAATTTAATTAAAAGACTCATCCAAAATCTAATACAAAAATGAGAATCAAGAAAGTGGGACAAACTAAACATCATTTGAGAAAAAATGTGACACATCAAAATTTTTAATTTATAATTTATATGGGTGTATGTATTTAGATTAAAGTTTTTTGATAAATTAACATATGAGTATACTAAAATATGAATAATAATTATATAGATACTCATAAAATTTGAGAATAGGGACTAATCTTTTGGGTTCTCGATTAAGAATATAAGCATTAGCCAGAATAATAATCAGATTTATTTTAGTAATAAATTTATTTGATAAATTAGTCCTGTTTGTAACAAAATATAAATAATAATAATATATAGATATTTGTAAAATTCGATAATCGGGTATAATCAATTAAATTCTTGATATGGTTAAGCAGCAAATTGAAATTAGCCAAAGTAATAATCAAATATATTTTAATATTATAATAGTATTTGATATCTTAATTTGATTTTTAATAAAATTTACTAGTCAAAAATAATTCTTAGTGAGTGAATTATTTTTTAAAAAATAATTAAAAATTTCTCAAAATTTCAAAAAAATTTAAATTATTTGTCAAAAGTTCGTTCGCAGGGAAGGACTATTGATTCAAGTTTAAGTTTTAATCTATTAATATCTAGAAGTGTGAGAAATAATTGGTGTGTTTGTTGCTAACTAAAGTAAACAAGTAAAACTAAGTTTTATCAATAAGGAGAAACAACCCAAGAACTAGGGTTCTTCAATTGGTTCAATGATGTTGATGTAATGCGATATAAATTTCTCGTGCTTTGCTAAAAACAATTCTTCTAAACTTTATAACATTCTCTCCCAAGATACAAGATAGTGTCTACAACCATATCTCAAAAGTCACTCCCATGATCAACTGAAATACAATTCTAAACTATTAAGACCCAAGAATTACAAGTTTCACAGTTCACTTATTAATCTCCCGATTCAATTATCGAACTATGTCTACCAAATCATGAACAAGAAATATGACTCCTCTCCCAATTTATCATAATCCCTATGAATACAATTAAAGGTTAGCTACTCCCTTAATTGGGTTAAGCCCTAAATGATAGATTAGCAAAAGTAGAGAATTCGCATCACAATCAAACAAGCATATATCACTAATGAATACTACCTAATTCTCGGATTAGAGAATTAGTTACCCATGCTAGATAAAGAAAACAAGCATATATATAAATGGGCAAAATCATTGTTACAAGAGAATAGAGTAAAGAAAATACAACTTGAAGAATCACTTAAAGTTTGGATGGAATCCCTTCAATTCTTGCTCTCTAATCCTCTCTCCAAAGTGTTTTCTCTCTCTCTCTCTCTCTCTCTCTCTCGTCGTATGATACAATCAAAACCCTCGTTTCCCTCTTAATATACTCAGATGGACGTTTTAAAGTCATACATGGTAACTAAAAATTAATTACAATTAAATAAATAAATCTATTTTTATCCAGCTCAAGACCACTGAATGTGATGCTCAGGCCCCCTAAGCTTGCTGAAACTTCCCTCAAGGTCCCTGAGTTCGAGGCTCGGGTCCCATGACTCCAAAAAGTGAACATTCTAATCTCCTCAGGGCCCCTAAGCCTAAGCTCAGGACCCATTTTCTCTATGTTTTGCCTCCTTTCAGCATGCCTTCTTGTCCCCAACACCTTACTCCTTTAGAAGCTCTTACAAACATAGAAAACACCCACTTAGCATCCATATAAGTTAAATAACAATTAACATTATTTTTATACGACTAAAGCATCATAAAACAAGGATAAAACAAGGCTAATGAGGATTAATATGAAGCAAAATATCTAAATTATAACCATACATCAAATATCCCCCAACTTAGCCTTTGCTCGTCCGAGAGTAAAACTAAAATAATATAACTATATACAACTAACTAGTACCACTTTCGTAGGTGATCACAGTTGCATTTGACATATGCAACAAGCCCTTTAAACCTCTAGGTAGCCCTAGTAGACGAGTAAGGTCTCGTGAATAATGCAATGCCTTGGTGTCGTAGGTGCAAGTATTCACATAGTCAACTAAGGAAAACTAATGTACGAACTCATTTCACTTAAGTATTATGTGTTGCATTTTTTATGTATGCTTGTATTGAAATTTGTGCCAAATTTTTAAGATCATGATTTGTTGGTGCACTTTAGTAGTAAGACTTTGCTTTATAAACTGAACTAAAATCCCATATCTACTCGATGTGGGACTGGAGTGTTACATAATACGCATGCACACACATATTTCATATCATTCTTCAAATTGAATTCATTTATATATATACATATATATATATATATGTATGTATGTATGTATATACATACATGTTCATCACTTTAATTTGAATTTAAACTCGATTCAAACAAAAATTGTTCATAACATAGCGAAAGATGGAGGGTATAATTAGAGATGAAAACAAAAAAAAAGTTAAAAATCTGAAATAAGTTTGATTAAAACCTTAAATTTGCATACAAAATACTATATATTAACGGAGTTAACTAAATAGATGGAGAGAGAAAGAAGAGAGAGAAAATCTCATCCTTCATAAAATTCAGACCCAAACAGGTTTAGATTGAGGGATGAAGATGACAATGAAGAAGGGAGTCAAGATTACAAAAGTGGATCTAAGGCTTTCTACATTGAATGAAACTGGTGGAATAGTCATTTCAAGATAGTGGATGAAAGCAAAAGATATGAAAGAAAAAATTGATAAGAATCAACAATTATGACCCAGGAAATCAACACTATGAGAACCAATTGAGAAGAGGGTAATAGATTACAACTCAAAAGGAGAAGTAAAGACGATGTTCAAAGATGAATCACCTTGGAATGATCGTAAAGAGAAAAAATTGCTGAGAAATATACTATTAATGAAGAAAGAGTTGAATAAGGGGAAGCACCATAAAGTATGGAAGAAGATATTCAGAGATTTATAGAAGCTAATATGAAATGGGTAGAGGATTAAGTTGCAGTCAAAGCTTGTAGGGGTGATGATCTTGTAATTAAAAAGGCGTTGTACCAAATTCACCTTAGGAGTCTAGGAATTTATAAAGAGAATTCAAAGCTAGATTACAAAGAAGCCCAGCTGAAACAGAACCAAGTACCCAAAGACCAAAGTCGATTGTCATTCTTAAAGGCATGAGAAAAAAAAGGATGGAAAGAAACCCTCATGAGTCATTCAAAATGGATAGAGAAAAAAAATACAGGATTTATCACCAATCTCTCGGTCTCTGTTCAACTAAAAGATCTTTAGTTATTATTAAGAAAAAGAAGGAAGGATAAAGGACATTGTTCAGCCTAAAAAAAGATAAAAATAATAACCGTTATGGGTTTGTTAAGGTTTTCGATGAAAGAACTCTGGAGAGATTAATCTTTAAGCTTAATGGCCTCATCATCAAGGACAAACGAATTTATGTTAGTTGGGCAAGGAAGAGGGCTCCATAAAGACATATTAACGGGAGTTCAATTCATCGAAGTCTGGGGAGAGAGAGGCATAGCCGATGCATAGTGAAAAGGAGGCAGTAGAGAGTAAAACTCATAAGGAGAAGGATATCTTAGTAGATATTATAAATCTTATATAGATCATGTTGAAAATGAAGCCCTCGAAAAGAGAGTTTGCTAAGCTATATTTAGGCAATACCGCTACAAATTGAAAGGTGTTCACGTTCAAAGTTGAACTAATAAAAACCAAAATATCGCAATATCCCACATTTTTTTTAATATCATTTCACCTTTATGCCTTCCAATTTTCTATGATTTTACTCTAAAATCCCCCCAAAGTCAAATGCTATGAAAACGTTAGTTAATCTGCACATTGTCCAAAATCGAAACTTTGACATCTTAGTTCTAAATGTAAAGAATTTAAATTTATAACTAAAATCATTGAACTAGATGACTAATTGATTGTATAATTAATAGAATTTTTTGGACACAACCTGTTAGAAAGTAAGAACACTTGAAAAGAGAGTGAATTAATCTATATTTAGGCAACACTACAACAAACTGAAGAATATTCATGATCATAACTATTAAAAACCAAAATCTCACAATAAAGCTAGAATATTTCTGTGGCTTGCACGGGTAATGAAGCTAGTAAAATCTAAACGGGTGACGGTTAATTTTACCTAAATTTTGAACTATAATAACAAAAATAACTATTTTGAAGTTATGAGGCGAAAAATAACCGATTCAATACGCATGTATAAATTGGGTATTCAGCTATACACTAATTACGCATGTATGAATGGGGTATTGAGCGTAATATGCATATTTCAATAGTGTATGAAAACATAATACGCATTATCTGTTTGGGTATCATTGAATGTTACACATATTTATTCTGGGTATCTTCTGCAACTCTCAACACCATAGATACACACATACATATATCTCATCTTCTCTTCTTTGCCAACACTCGAGGATCGATCATCACCATCATTAATGTTTATTTGCTAATCATATGTTTAGAGAAGAAATAGGATGAAATATGCTTGTGAGAAGCAATCGGAGAAGAAAAGTACAGGAGGAGAAGATGAGGGAACAAGTTACGCATAAGGTAAAGGGGTAATAGAATGGATAAAGTTAGCCACCTATGATTCATATGGGTATTTAGACTACTGTCAATTAAA